>OX411819.1:4361972-4961972 GCA_948253155.1 Leucoma salicis | reverse complement strand
GGCTATACTGCTGCTTGCAGCCTGCATGCCTGAGATAATATGCTCGAGGGCTTGTAAAACATTTCAACCCGCACTGAAGTGATAAAATACTCGTTCAACACAAGTGCAGACTTCAAAGTTATTGTCCTATGGTCCACTATAGTCCAGTCACGCAGTTTTATTTTATTTTCCATCTATCCATCCATCAGCCTTTCATCGTCCGCTGCTGGACATAGCCCTCCCCAAGAGAACGCCACAGCGAACGGTCCTGTGCCGCCTGCATCCAACGACTGCCTGTGACTTTGATCAGGTCATCGGTCCACCTGGTGGGAGGCCGTCCTACACTGCGCCGTCCGTTACTTACGTTGTTGTATTTTAAAATACATAAAAAATTATAGATCACATCCGTAGCACCTCTATTATGTTGCCTATGACACAGTCTGATTCCGAGCTGAGTCGAGTGATACATACGTATATAAATAAATACTATAATCGCGTTACTAAACGACAACGGCAGACGTGATAGTTTACGCTCTAGTTCAGAAACACAGTGCTACATAGTTGTAGTTGTCAAACGATTCACTGACATACCGATTATTATGGCTGTTGAACTTTACCTATACAAATACATGAATCTATACGACAATATTCATAGGAAAATATAAAAAAAAATGTGTGGGCTAAACTTCAAAATAATCCTGACAAAGGATGTTTTTGATCATCAAAAAATATATTTAAAATCGTTGAATCAATCATACCATGCATGACGCATGTCTTTGTTCGGCCTGCAAACTTAATAACACCATTAAATCAAGAATTGAATTGAAGATCTCTCCCCATTCTTCTCTGTCTGTGTTCTTCCTGTCCTAAGAGTAATGGTGTTGGTTTGTTTTATAAGGAGTTACGATCAAATGCCTTGTTTGATTCTGAAAGCAATAAAAAATAACAGGCCAAACCTCCTTACGTGAATGAATGAATAAATGAGTCGTCCATTCAAATTGAAAAACAATTTAATTTAAAAAGAAAATCAAGTTGCCAAAGTACATGAAAAAAATTCTAAAAGTTTTTTTGTTTGAAATGTTTTTGAATTGTTGCTCATTCTATAAATCTATAGGGTCAAACGTTTTTGAGTTATTATTAATTGCAAATGTTGGTATGTATACCACAAGCACCGTTTTTTTTTATTAAGGCGAGAAAAAATGTTCCTAACCGCACACCCAGTCGTTCGGGGCAAAGAACAGGGTAGTGTGGGTCCTTCACCCACTAAAGAAACGCGCCGTGTGCCGTCTCTCCGCCATTATAGGCGGGCCACTGGAACTATGTTACATTCCTTCGGTGGTAACCACAAGCACCTTTAGTAGAAAAAATGTGTACTTAATGTAAATCCAATTATTGTGCATTTGCTAGGTTTTACCTGTAACGGGTATAATGTTAGCATTATCATAGAAATCAATATTTACAATACAGTGGACAGTAGCAATTTAATAACTCATAATAATAAGAAATTATCTACATACAAAATAATCTATTGGCCTCTCCTGTCAGTTGTAAAACCATCAGAGAATTTATGGATGTGGGTTGTCTAAGATAAATATACACATCGTAGAAGATAGGTACTAACAGGAGGCTAGCAAAGAATTGAAATGAGGACAACAAATACCTTAGCCTTATTCCAAGTTTTGTTAAGGTCGGCTAACGATCAGTTTAGTTTTAGCTGATCCGTCAATATTTACACGGGGCGACTGTCTATGCTTCATGCTTCCACGACCCAACTAAGGGGACAACTGGCGACCTTAGAATAAAACCGAAGATATTTTTTTTTATTCAGGCCTCTGACAACCTCTAACGACTGCCAGGATGTCTTCCGAAGCACGAAGGAAGGCCGGTGTTCACAAATAGGTGTTCACTTTTTGGTCACCCATCTGATTGCCAAATGAGTGAAAGTTGCCTAACGATCGTTTGACATGTAAGTGCAACCTATGTCACTCGGACAGCTGAGCTGAATCAAAAGAAGCCGAAAGATTTCGAGACCGAGATTTTTAAAAGTTAATCTATATTACACCTGGATTATGTAGCTTTCTAAAATTAAAAGAATTAATAAAATAGGTTTAATAGTTTCAGAGTTACAAGCAAACAAATCTTTCCTCTTCATAATAATATTAGCGTAGATTACGCTACAAAGAAAGCGTAATATGATAAAGAATATATCAAATTATACACAATATAACGTTATGATACCACATAATTATTTCCTAACATAATTATTCGTGCAATTCAGTTTTGCGAGAGATGGTTATTTTTAATTAGTTTAAATGAAAGTGGCCAATTATCTGACGCTCTGATATTCAGTGTCAGATCTGATTTACGGAGATATAAAATGAAAATAGTGAAATAATACTATCTCTATAATAAGACTTATTAAAAATCAAGTTAAGTATAGTAGTATCTAGTCCCGATGTCCATCCATCCATCCAAAAATTCAAAAGCCATCGAGAAAAAATCCTAGGCAAGCAGATTTCCCAGCGATGTTAGTTAGTGGGCAGCCTTCGATCATATTGTTGATCGAAGTGGGCAACGCAATGTAGGAAACGTTGCGCTGGCCGATACGTGGTCGCCACTCGAGAACCTTTCTTTCCCAACGATTGCCGTTGGGAAAGCCAACGGTTGTTGGTTCGTCAAGCGATGTGGCCTGTCATTGCCACTTCAGCATCCGAGCGTATAGTTTTGTAGATCACGTGTTGAGTAAGACTGTAATATTTCGCTTATTTATGTTAAGAATAGTCACTAATTTATTAATACTGGATAGGTCTCTCCAAATTTTCTCTATAATGTCCGGTTGCAATTAATCTGATGCATATCAAATTCAGTCTATCCCCATCAGCTTTCCCAGGTCATTAGACCATCTTGGATGGTGTGCGTTGCACTCAGTTTGTCGAGACCTTCACTCTAAAATCTTCTAACTTCAGCGATCATAAGTCAGTTTATTTCTAATTCAGCTAAATACCAAAATTATTCTGCGTAATGTTGGCAGTGCCGCAGAGCTCTATGCTTGAATCAAGTGGAAATGGTATCGATAAAATTATCCCACCACCATCGTATCCACCTACATTCACTGAAATACTCCGAAGCTGATTAAGACTTCGATCTTTTCACAGATTAAATTAATTTATTTAATATTATTAGGTATATATGATACATCATTATTTTATGTGAATACTAGTTTCAGCTGCATCTGCGTGGACTTCAAATTTACTATGTTGACTATGCGTATCCGACAGGAAATCCTTATTGGGATCAAAATATTTTGTGCATATATCCATGACCCAATTTATTTGTTTATTTGTATACCTGTTCAAATCCCTTTAGTCTATAAATTTATGTGCGGAAAATAGCAATTTTTCAGGAACTATTCATTTTATTGGGATAAAAAGTTAATCCATTGTCTAATTGATCTACCATATTTCATCCAAATCGGATTGGAGAAGATGAAGTGAAGCACTCACGGACAAACATCTAAACGTACAAAAATCGTCACAAATGCTCAATTTTTTATTATTAATAGCATACGTTTTTATTTTAACGTAACTATCTGATATAATTGAATGTATATTAGCGATTACGTCATTAATAATAGGTTTTACATATATCTAAATACACCATGATCCTAAGGTATTTCGTCAAAGTGAAGTCTTTAAAGCATTACACGTATTTGGTGAAAGTTATACTTATGCTTAGTTGTCGATAAGCTTTCTTGTTTGCACTTTTCAATTAGTTTTTATGAGACTAATCT
Source organism: Leucoma salicis (assembly GCA_948253155.1). Taxonomy (NCBI): domain Eukaryota; kingdom Metazoa; phylum Arthropoda; class Insecta; order Lepidoptera; family Erebidae; genus Leucoma; species Leucoma salicis. Next base: position 4,958,203 of record OX411819.1, on the reverse strand, counting down.
TGTTTGCTTGGTGGTTTTCGAACGAGCTTCCTTTCATTAAATGCTTGAAATCTCGAAATTTACGAGTATTTTTCGAAATTACAAGTATGTGTAGTGAAAGAAATAGAAAACAGCGAGAGTCTTTCGAAGACCGTGAAGAAAAGTTGGCGTACCCATATATAATATGGGTACGCCAATGAAACGCACTGCTAGAGTCAGAGAGGTTTCGAAGTAAATGAAAAAATATCATCGATGTATACAAATTTTATTTTTTTAGATTTTATTTTATTTCTTAAAAACTGCTCGATCGATTCTGATAAAATTTAACCACCTCTGACCTCTGAAGTAGCATCTACCAAACAAAAAAAAGAATCATTGAAATCAATTCATATTAAAAACCTTTTCCTTTTCGAAGTCTGTTGAAAAAGGGCTTTTGAACGACGGTTCTTGTTACGTATAGCAATATTTTTTTTTTTTTTTTTAAATATTTGGCTAATATGTAGATGCATGCGTAAGTATGGTCCAAATACTTGTTTGATTGTTAATATTTAAGGCGAGAATTAATATAGGTATTTCTATTAATGCTTTACCGTTATGTGTGGCTGTTTAAACATTGTACTTATTAAAAAACTGCTGTAAAGTCAAGTTTTTTATCTTCAAAACTAAATCGGTGAGCAACCCTAATTGTATGAATCAAATTGAATCTTTTCACTAGACCGTGAAATCAATTCGATTTGATCTGCCGATGGTTCACCTAGATCGTTAGGTAAATCTTCATAGATATTTAAGGAAGTATCTTTAACATTACTGTGAACTTTTTTTTTAATTCAACGTTTTAGTTTGAACTGGATAATGGATTATGAATGCGATATTGTTACTTTTTAAGCATTTGAGAAGATCGGTTATTTACTAGAATATTTTTTTTTGGGTAACGGAAATTAAATCCGCGACTTGTGGATTGCTGGTTAAAGCCTGCTCACTGTTACCTATTCACGCAAAATTTATTCTACTGTTAGGTACGGCTTATGAGATTTATACTAAACTAGCCTATGCCCGCGGCTCCGCTGCAGCCAAAAGCTAGTTTTTAGATCATATCTCAGGTTCCCGATATAGTAGCGGGATAAAATGTATATCAGTTTTTAAGTCTAATCAAGAGCTATAAAATAAAAAAGTGCATCAAAATCCGTTCAGTAGCTTTTGCGTGATGCGCGAACAAACAAACAGACAAACAGATAAACAAACAAAAATCGAAAAAAAATTGTTTTGTGTTCAGACACGCCTATATAGCCTAATTCAGTATTTTCTCTCAAATATCTTAAATGTACATACACAGCTCAGTTACAGTTACAGCTTTATAATAGTACTAGCCTTTGCTTGCGGCTCCGCCGCAACCAAAAGCTAGTTTTTAGGTTGTATCTCAGGTTCCCGATATAGGAGCGGGATAAAATGTATACCAGTTTTTAAGTCTAATCGAGATCTATCAAAGAAAAAAAGTTGCATCAAAATCCGTTCAGTAGTTTTTGCGTGATGCGCGAACAAACAAACAGATAAACAGACAGACAAAAAATTAAAAAAAAAATTGTTTTGTGTTCAGACACGCCTATATAGCCTAATTCCGTATTTTCTCTCAAATATCTTAAATGCACAGACACAGCTCTGTTACAACTTTATAATAGTATAGAAGATAGATTTCAAATGCAACGACATCGCCTATTTACCTCAGACTAAACAAAAAAAATTTTTTTATTGGTATGACATTTTAACTGTTATTATTAGGTACCTACTAAACTAGTCCGCCTTAGCTTCGGAGGCATGCAATTATTTTAAAATCAGAATTTCTGAAGAAACCCAACTCTCAACAAATTTTAATGTATACCTATAGTGAAGTACTTGACTTATCTCACAGTAGTTAAACCGTTTCAACGCCCGTTTAAATGAACAGACAGCTACTATATTTCATAACATATAAATTGTAGTAGGTATCAAAAAAGAAGCTATCTGTATAAACTGGTTTATTTAAGTCTTGGATTAATGCGATTGTTCCCGAGGACATTCTTTTATTAAGGGACATTTATGTACATTACATAGATGATAGGTATTGTTATCGGAGACAATTATTGCTTACTATTAGGTTCCTAGCTCGTTTGCTTGTTTGGGAGCCTTGCTTTGCTTGTCCCAGCGTCAATGGGTATAGCAACTTTTGCGTAGAGGTCATTAGTGTGAGTGACATATTTAATTCAGATGATTACGCGGATGAATTCACAGGCAAAATCTAGCTCTATATCTCTATATATATAGTATAAAATATTATTATACGATAACTTTGCTTAGTTTAAAATCATCGTTTAACACGTCTACCAGATGTTTCATTTCAAACGACACAGTTGTTCCAGAAGGTCAGGTTTAACAAAATGTTAGCCTCGCAATTGGCGGGAAGTAGCAACTTTCGCCGTCATCTCAAGGACAAGCGACACCATTGTTTACATTTGAGTTTAGAACAGCGCCGCCATTTTGTCGTACCAGTATTGTTCACTCTCTCAGTTTTCACAATATTTAGATGTAGATTTTCTTATTTATAGTAGTAAGGATTTTTTTTCAAATTAAACTTTGTTTCATTAAACAAAGTCTATTGCCTTACCTATTTGTTTTAAATTGCTGCGGATATTGTTAGATAAGCAGAATCAGATTAAATATCGAGGTTGCAGATGTTTAATAAGTAACTATAAACAAATTTGAATATTGACATTGCTTTCATATTTTTTTTTCAGTTTTTGTCGACAGTACCTGCCTAATAATTTTTGGGGACACGTTGCTTTTAAATTTATTGCTTTACTAGCGTCCCACCCTTGGTTGGCTTGGGTGTAATTTACTAACGAAGAAAATGACATGACTTCTAAAACATAGATTACTACTTTACAAAAGTTTAGTTAGGAGGTACCTATTACCACCGAAGGAATGTAACAGTTCCAGTGACCCGCCAATAAAGGCGGAGAGATGGCACACGGCGGGTTTCTTTAGTGGGTGAAGGCCCCACACTACCCTGGTCGTTGCCCTGAACGACGGGGTGTGCGGCTAGGAACATTTTTCCACGCACTCTTTTTTTTGTTTCTTTCTTAAAAAAAAAGATAATTAGAAGTATGTACCTACCCATTACCTAACGGAGGAACAGACAGAAGCGGACAGTGATCTTATTTTATACAATCATTTAGCAACATTTTACGTATTTCAATACATTTGAAACCTTTATAAGTTTAATAATAATGTTTTTTGTTTAGGACAATTTTTTATGAATACATTGGTATTTTTCACATAAAACGGTATAGGTAATTTTGTTACTATGAAACAGATTAAATGTCTTTCGCTGGTTTTATTGTTTTTGGAAACCCATCACACAAATTTGAGGTGCCTATCTGAATTTCGTTGATTGTTTTATGGTCATTGTATTGCAATTTTGTATCCGTTAATTGTTATAAGTGGTTAACAAATGTTGAAATAATGCGCCGGAATAAAACTCTTGATTAAAGTGACCTTTTGCTGTTTAAAAACCTATTCGAATATAGGTATCATTCAAATATTATATCGATTTATCTAAAACGATACAGTTTTGGCTTGATTATGCTGGTGTTATTGCTCTTTTTCTCGTGTGTTTGAATATTTATGAGATCACTGAGATTTAGTGTTTTTTTAAATGATCAAATTATAAAAAACTTGCTAGAAGACTTAAAGATTTTCATGTTTTTGTTAAGTACGTAAATAGAAAAAATCATAAGACAAATTGATTAGAACACAAAGTGCGTAAATGTGAAGTGGAAAATAATAGTCACGAGCAGAATTCTAGTTATCCGCTAGGGACTACTAATTTCGATGATCGATTCGATGATTTTGAAGCAATGTGTTCCTTCTTAATGCTTTGGGTGAGGGATCTCACGGTGGCTGAATTGGCAAAGCATCTGGGGCAGTTTTCCAGGAGATGGTGGTTGAATTCCTGCTCGTGGCTATTATTTTTGATTTCACATTTTTAAACATTGTGTTCTGGAAAATGGCCGAGCATGTCAAGTGCTTAAAATATACATAAAAATATCAAAATAGCGAAATTGATTATTGAATTATTATGTTGGGACGTTATTCACTGGAAAATGATTTTATTCTCAAAATATCGTTTTGGAAGTCACATTTACTACGTTTACTCTATTAGACTTCAGTTAGAAAGCACATTGTGTAGTTTGTTTTGTAAGATTGATTTTGAAAAGTAATTTAAAACTGTATTATGAAGTGTATTTAACCGTGAGAGCGAGCAAAGATCAGACGATACGTAGGCATTACGTAATCCCCACATTGTACTACATAATAAAAAAACTAGACGTCGCGGGACGTCTACCAGATGTGAAAACATCGAAATTATTTTGTAGAAATAAAATGATCATAACTTGACAAAGTACTCCTCAAGACGAATCAAACGAGTATAAACTCAATGGAGTTGCGCCATTTAATTACAGTTTCGCATGGCCACCTTCCAGCTCCATCATCAGACCCTGGATACCATCTAAAGACAAAGTACTCATCAAGATTAATCAAACGTGTCCAAACTCGATGGGGTTGCGTCGTTTCATTATAGAGTTACTGTGGCCACCTTCCAGCTTCATCATCAGCCCCTGAATACCATCTAGAGGCAAATTACTCGTCAAGACAAATCATACGAGCCCAAACTCAATGGGGTTGCGCCGTTTCGTTATAGAGTTCCTGTAATATAAATATCCTGTCGTTGTTAATTAAAACTTCGATATGTGGTCTTCGGTGTAATTTATTATATTTATTTCTGTTCTTGTACAATGATTAATAGTTAATATTTAAACAGTATGGTACGTGAGAGCTCTCTAGTAATAATGGACGATGACCAAAGAGTATATTCTACTTGTTACTTGTGTGTACCACAGACTAATTAGTGTTGCTACTTCTTAGAGTAACGTCCCGTTACTACATCATCCCCTTTTAAAAGAAAATTAAACTTATAAAGCTTTCTTAATCTGTTTCCAAAGTTATCTATTCCCAATACAAATTTTCTATTGACTTTTAATACAATTACTCTTCATCCCCTTTTACATTTAAAATTACTTATCAAATCTATATAATACTAACAATTCTTAACATATTATATTATTAATGTATACCTACAGTTACACACTCAACCAGCGAGGACCTCATCCCAGTGAAACACAAAATCTATGCTGGTCGTATGAAGAAAGAGGTTCTAATATAGTTAAAATTATTTCTATCTCTTACATTATATGACCTATTCCCATTAAAACCAACTACTGTACCTTCTAACCACACATTTTTTTGTACATCTTTCTTAAACCATATGTTTTGACCAATTACAAATTCTTTTTTACTTCTACTAGTTTTATTATATTTTTTTATATTCCTATCCATTTGTTTACTAAACTGCTGTACTACATTAACATTTAACTTTGGTTGCAAATATTTATGTGAAGTTATTAATTTGGTTCTTAAATTTCTATTAATTAACAGTTCACAAGAAGAAAAGTTTGTTCCTGACACTGGTGAAACTATACTTCAATAAAGCTACTCTAAAATCTGTGTTCTTCATTACATTTATATAATATTTTCTTAGCTATTTGAACTCCTCTCTCGGCCATCCCGTTAGACTGTGAATATCTAGGACTACTATATGTATATTTGAATCCCCATTCCTGTGCAAATAGTTTGCATTCTCTAGAATCAAATGGTACCTACATGATCTGATACAATCTCATTAGGTACACTAAAGTTACTAAATATATCTATTAATCTGTTATTAACTGCGTTAGAAGTTTTATTTTTCAGAATCATAATATCTAACCATTTAGAGTAATAATCATAAATTACTAAATAGTTTTTCTTCCAAATTCCATAATGTCAATACCTATTTTAAAAAATGGTAAGCTAGGAACTGAATGTGGCATCAATGGTTCTTTTACATTATTGTTTTGATATGTTTGACAGGGAAAACATTTTTTCACAAATTCTTCAATATGACTATCTATCTGTACTATCTACTGGCCAGAAATATAACTGTCTTGCTAATTGTTTCATTTTAGACATGCCTATGTGCCCTTCATGTAATGTTTTTATAATTGACATTCTTAGCTCTTTAGGCACAATTAATCTATCCTTATAAAATACTAATTTATCATCAAAAGATAAATCATTTTTTAACTTATGATAACTATGTAAATAATTTGGAATATTCTTGCTACTAGGCCAACCATTCTTAATAAATTCAATTAATTATATCAACTCACTATCCTTTGAGCTTTCACTTATTAAACGCAATTTTTGTTGTTCTGTGCATTCTAAATTTTGTGTAAGGCCCACACAATGTATAACCTCATGCATATGACTCATCAACATCCTTAGTTTCCTGATAAGAACACGATAGTAAATCTGCTATGTACATGAATTTACCCTGTAAGTATTTAAATTCTATATTATATTTTAATAATTTAAGTTTTAATCTTTGCAATCTAGGTGATGGTATTTCATGCAAATGTTTTTTTAAAATACATTCTAAAGGTTTATGATCATTGAGAATAATTATTTTTTGACCATAAATAAAATAATGATTTTTTTTGGTAGCCCAAACAACACTTAACAATTCTTTTTCTATTTGAGAAAAATTTTTCTCTGACTGTGTTAGACTACGTGCCCGGTAGACGTCAATAGGCTCGCCCCTATTACGTGGGACTTAAACATAGTTGGCGAGTCGTGGGTGTATAATACACCTCTGCCTACCTCTTCGGGGAATACAGGCGTGATGCTATGTCGTCGTAGAGGGCATAGTTTTCATTTGCACCAAATCTATAATTTGCTTACAAATCTTCACTGCTCGGAGGAAAATATCGTGAGGAAACCTGGATGCTGACAGATTTTCTCCACGGCTTGTGAATTCTATCAGCCCGCAATAAGCAAGCGGATTACGCCCTAAATTCCTCATTCTGAGAGACCCGTGCCCAGTAGTGGGACAGACAAAGGGGTTGAATAAAAACTGTGCCAAGAAGAAGACCTCTGAATGGGGATTGATCTCGCTACCATTGTCTTTGCTGTCCTTGCTTTTACTGATTCTCTTTTAATTAGGTACTAACACGTGTTTCGTGGATGTGTCCATACATAAAATGTCGCAGGCAGACGTTAGTAGGTAATAAATACCTACTGATTTGCAACGAGATTTTCTAAGTGCTAAGTTAAAATGCGGGCAACATTATCATTCTAGTCCAAGAAGCGTGTTCAGTTTCTAAATTGGTGCGCCAATCAAGACCGAACATAACTTTATAAAGAGGTTAGAAACTTCATTAGGTATGCCAGTAATGGTCTTATGAGAATGTCTCGAAGGTAATTAAGCAAGTTATTTTGTATACGGCTAGTCGCGATTTGCGCATTGCCAGCAATAAAAATGGGGAAACTTGGTAGAATTTAGGAAATATTAGCACTCTTTCTCTTCTATCATTTCTCTTAATTTTTTTAATCTCCTCGCTTTCATTTTTCCTTCGACTCCTTATATTTTTTTGAGGATGGCATCGCCCATCAAGCGAGCCATATAGGTATATGTTTTTCAAGTAGTATAAAAAAATAACTATATTTTGGCGGCCTTTAGTTTATTAGATAAACAATCTTTATATTTGTCGGAGTGCTACCCAGACACAAAATAAGACTAATACTGGCCAATGGCCCCCATGCGTGTATTGTAAATATATTGTGCATAGCGTTCTCGAGTAGAGTTTATGTTCCTTGATAGCGTTCTGATACTACTACTATTTCAACTACTACTTATCATCACAGAGAGATCAGAGTGCCAAAAGACTATTCTTGCATACATCTCTCGCTTCCTCAACATTTATAATATTCTGCCTACTGGTATGTAACAAATAAGTCGCGTTTTCCCGTTTATGTCGTTGCAGTCATAAAAATGTGATTTATTCTTAAGGAATTGGGTACATCCTCCTAATAAATTTTTTAAATTCATCTCTATTCGTTTGTTATTACGACAAGAATGTGTTTTGATGGCATCCTTATAGGTAAAGGACCGTTAATCACGAACGAAAATGATGTCATATTCAACGAACGCACATTCGTTCAAATGCGAAATAATTGCTATTTTACGCGTTTTTTAATTAATTCCATTACTACCTTCTCATAGCATATAAATAGGGTTAATAGTGATTTATGTCAGTTGTATACCTGTGTTTAAGATACTTCTTAATCAAGTCAAAAAAATGCAGATATTTAAAAAAATCAATACAAGCTACTTGTTTACTAACAATTTAATTAGGTCCAGGCGGACGCTGAGCGCAGGGCAATGCCCACATGGACACATAAAACATCCGCAAATACCTTAACTTGTGTACTTATGTCAGTTGATGAAATTCACCACGACACAAGAATGATGTCGTATTCAAATTAATTAATATGTTATTGGCTGAATATGGAAATAAATTTTTCAACATGGCAATAAAACACATATTTTTATTTTCAAATTTAGAACACAGAAGCTGGGTTATAAATCTGAGTAACGTTTTAGAATTTAGCCGCAAAATGCGCAGTCTATTTTCACTTTAAGACTGATAGCGGTCGATTTCCCCACTTCTAGGGAACTTGACGAGAAAATGTGGACTTGGATAAAAACGTGACAGGTATGTTAGAGACGTTTGAAAGTTTGCTCCACTTTGTAAATGAATTACGTTAACTGAGATTATCTGTTAATTTTTTGATAGTACTAAGAGTAGGTAAACGTTTTCAAGCTAAACTTTTAACGTTGTTTTCTTCAAGTTGTTGGGATCAGAAAACAGGTCCTAGGTTATGGTTGCGCAAATAACATCTCGAAGGTTTCTACATACATTAAATCAATTCAGTCTAAGTTGTTTGTAAAGTCTGTGAGATGGATTTGACATTTAGCTTGAGACTGATGGTATAGTTTAATGTTTTAGATCAGTCTTTCTCAATGTACACTTCTTTGTTTATTGGGGTAGGTAGAAGTTACACGAAAAATAAGTCCCGTAAACAAAATAAAAGAGGGCGGCGACAAACTAACCCAGTAACCATTGTATTTTACAGGTAAAAGGTTATCTTGTGATACAGAAAATAATAGCCACGAGTAGGATATGAGCCCACGTCTTCTGGAACGTTCCAGGTGCTCTGACAGCTGAACTATTGTGACATTCGCTTACGGACATCAATTTGCATATTGCACTATTTATTGCCGTCTTGGGTGAAGCCCACAAACACTCCGTAGTAATTCCTGTGTCGCAAGATACCTTACAAATATACAATTGATGGACACAAAGTAGGGGTACACCCAGACTCAGAACAACTACTTGTGAATCGATATCTAAACCAGAGTGGTTTGGACCTGCGGTTGTTACACTTTCCCGAGATACAACCTTTTTTTTGTTAAGGCGGGAAAAAATATTCCTAACCGCACACCCCTTCGTTCGGGGCAACGAACAGGGTAGTGACATACTACCAGTGTGGGGCCTTCACCCACTAAAGAAACCCGCCGTGTGCCGTCTCTCCGCCATTATTTGCGGGCCACTGGAACTATGTTACATTCCTTCGGTGGTTCCCGAGATACAACGTTAGTTTATGAATTTTATTTAGTCTTTAGTCGTCCATTACCAAGAAATCTTGTCAGAGGTACCTATAGTATTTCATTTCTTACGAAAATTCCCAAGCAATAGCATGTGAAATGTACATAAAACGAAATAAGTATGTGCCTATAGATCACAAATTTTGTATACTATTACACAAAGTTTACGGCTGTATTACATTCACCGTAATCTGAGTTAGATAAAATTTCATATGTTATGTTCTCGTATAGAAACATCTAGATATATTTTGACCGTGTTAAATATCAAACGAAAAGCTAAAATACTACCGAAAAGTTATTGTTGAGCAGTACATGTAATCATAGATTTTAAATAATTGTAGGATCTTGTTTGTGCCGTAACTGGAACAATGTTTGGTTACGTAAAATTATAAATACATTGTATTCTTTAACGGAGTAAGGAGGCACAAACACGGAACTTTAAATAACTAATTTATTCGGTAACTATACTATGTACTAGGTCGAATGCATTCAACATCCTAGGTTCGTTTTGGTACATCAGAAACACCCGCAACTTAGTCTACGCGCATTCCGAAATTAGTTTAATCCTTACTAATAATTTATATGCAAATGTGGGCTTGTTCGCTACACTTTCACGCCGTATCTGCTTAACCGATCATCATGAAATTTAGCTAGTAAATTAGACAAACAAAATTGCTAATACACAAGCACCATCCATTATTCCGATTATAAAAGTAGCTTCTAGTCTTTTCTGGACTACTGGTATACTAAATTTCATGATTGCTGAGGCGTGAAAGCGTAACAAGCAAGCCAACAAACAAACAAACTTTCGTAATTATAGTATTACCAAAGATTTAATAACATTGAATTTGAAGGCAAAAAACAGTCTTGAGTGGTGAATCGCACTGGATTCGTGTATATTTTAATAAATAACGTTCTTGGTGTTTACGTAAACATTATAAAAATGAAATAAACTAAGTATATGTATAATAATTCTTTCTTCTCTTCTGCGTATCACTTTTTATGATGGGCAATAGGTATATAAGTACAAATTATTTGTGAATAAGGAAAAAGAGATCTTTTGTACGAGCGGGAATCGAACCCGCGTCTTTTCCAATCCGAGGAAGTGCTCTAAGCCACTAAACTGTCGTACAGATCTTTCGATCATCCCAATCTCCTCATCACATTTGTCTTTAAGCGCTAAAGACGCGGGTTCGATTCCCGCTCGTACAAAAGATCTCTTCCTTATTCACAAATAATTTGTACTTTAAATAAATATACATATATTAAATAATATATATTAATAATGTTAATATCTATTAAATAATGAGAAAGAGACAAAAGAAAATGTGTGCTTGCACCTCTCTCTCTTGCCCCTACAGTAATATACGAAACGTAACGGAACGAACGTTCGCCTCGCCCATCACACTTTTCGTAACGCTCACGTCATGCATTCACCAGCTTACTTCCCAAGCCAAGCGTGCGTAATAGTACATTGTTACCCTAGGGATGAAAGCAACCTCGCGGATACCGCACGGTGTCGACGGAGGCGGCCTGCGTGTTGGCCGGAATCCCCCCGTGGGACTTGAAGGCGGAGGTGCTCGCCGAGGTGTATCGGCGGGCGTCGCAAGAGCGGGAGTGGGGTGGACGCCCCCTACCCAGGGAGGTAGCCAGGTGGTAGGGCAACGCCCGCCGAGCTGCCATGGCCAGGTGGAGGGCACGGTTGGAGGCGCCCCGGGCCGGTCTTTGGCTCCAGCCGGTGCTGGAGGAGTGGGCGGGGCGACGGCATGAAGTCCTTACCTTCCGACTGGTGCAGGTGCTGTCGGGGCACGGTTGCTTCGGCAGATACCTGCACATAGTCGCAAGGAGAGAAGCGACTCCGGGCTGCCACCACTGCGGCTGTGACGAGGACACGGCGCGGCACACGGTCGAGTCGTGCCCGACTTGGGTCAAGCAGCGCCGTGAACTCGTCGCGGAAATAGGGCGGGACCTCTCGCTGCCGAGCGTCGTTAGAGCGATGCTTGGCAGCGACAGGAACTGGGCCGCGGTCGCTGCCTTCTACGATGAGGTTATCTCGCGGAAGGAAACGGCGGATAGCCAGGGAGGAGGATTCTTCCGCTGACCCGAACCACCACCTGCAACCGGGGCGGCGCAGGTGCAGGTACTTGCGCCTTATGCCGCCCTAGCTGAGGCTGCGGGTGGATGGACCGGGGAACGTCCGCCACCCGCAAGGCCTCTCGAGAAGGTGCGACGCTCCGTGCGCGGATGCGTCGCTCAGTAGAGGGTACCCGAAAGGGTAAGCCGCCGGCGGACCACAGAAGGAATGTAACATAGTTCCAGTGGCCCGCCAATAAAGGCGGAGAGGCAGCACACGGCGGGTTTCTTTAGTGGGTCCAGGTCCCACACTACCCTGTAATTCTAAAGTAATTCTCCTACTTTTCAGCACTAGCTGAAAAGTATTACTTTCAACCCGCTACTCAGGCAACTTCAGGCCTACTTTCAGAGTATGAGTAATAAAATAGTACATTGTTACCCTAGGGATGAATACTTTCATCACCTCGAACTATAGACGCCTGAGCGCAGCGAGGGCGACAAACTCCGTCTCCGGACTACATAAGTCTTTAACCCGAGGTAAGCACTGTGCTTTTCATTACGAATACAAGGAAAGTAAAAATAAAAACATGCAAAAATGAGTGAATTTTAATTTACATCAACTGCTAAAATAATTATTTATTTAAAGTTTTTTTTTGTGGCCGGCCAGCATGACAGCCATTATTTTTCATTTTCAACATTGAAAAAGTGGTAAAATATTTTAACCAAATCTATATTATTTTAAAGAAATATTTGAAAGTAAGTAAATTATAATAGGCGGTCGTTAAAAAAAAAACTTTATTTAATACTTAACTTTGTTATTTCAATTAAACATCGCACTGTGATTGAGTGGCTGTAGTAAGTTAGAATAAGGTTCAATAGAAATGTGAAAATAGAACTAGTTTTTTTTTTAATAATTTGACAGCTGTCAATTGAAAACGATTCTCCCTAGGGCTGAAAAGTATTACTTTCAACCCGCTCCTCAGGCAACTTCAAACCTACTTTCCGAATATGAGTAATGAAAAGAAGTATTTACTTCAAAAACAATTTATACAATGGTTGGTTATGATCCAGTGACCCAAATTTATTGTTTCTAAAATTTTGATATCAGTTCTGTCAATATCACACGACTCGCACATGTTTACGTGAGATCTTAAAATAGTGTTCACAATACCGGAGGGCGTTGACCGCTTTGTAATTTTTCAATTCAACGAGTTTAGTTTTCGTAATTCGCGCTCAAAATTATTACGAAATATAATTTATTGTTTAAGCGAATTTAATTAATTTTCAGTGTTGCCGTTATTTAAATGCGTTATGAAAGTTACACGAGATGAGTTTATTGTTATTACTTAACGTCATAAATTGGAGTAGGTATACATATTTATGGAATATTTTTTTTCAGACTGAACCTAATAACCGTTATTTTAAAGCGAGAAAAATTGTACCTAACCGCAGACCCCTTCGTACGGGGAACGAACTGCGTAGTGTGGGCCCCTTTTTTTGTTAAGAGCGGAAAAATGTTCCTTACCGCACACCCCGTCGGGGCAACGAACAGGGTAGTGTTCACCCACTAAAGAAACCCGCCGTGTGCCGTCTCTCCCCCTTTATTGGCGAGCCACTGGAACTATGTTACATTCCTTCGATGGTGTAGTGTGGGGCTCTTAACCACTAAATAAACCCACCGTGTGTCGCCTCTCTGCTTGTACTGGCAGACCACTGGAACTGTGTGAAATTATTTCAGTGGTTATATCTATTCACATAAGAAAAATATTGTCATATTGTAATTTTTCTTTGTAACATTTTTTAGTTACGGATAATGTTACAATAATGCTCATAATTCGTTACTAACATGACAACGGCTTTTAAGACGCACATGAATAAATATATGTGATAAATAGGTGTATCTATGTGTGGTGACGCGTGACGGACTAAAAATACAAAGTCACTAACCCATTCTTTCCCGCAGGTGTCGTACGAGACAACTAAGAGAAATAGGTAAGCAAATATTTCAGTACTCACTTGTTCTAGGGTCCAATCAGGACGGTACCTACCACCATATTCGGTGTGATCGATAGTGAAACACCACCGTGTGTTTTGGCTGTAGCCGTATATCCGCGAAATGAAATGGTGACTTGACAATGTTCTTAGTGTTACTGTATCCATGATTTTTTCATTTGTTGTCTGTTTGTTTGCTCGCGCATTACGCAAAAACTACTTAACGGATTTCGATGCAACTTTTTTCTTCGATAGCTCTTGATTAAAGAAAGAAAGAAAGAAAGATGTTTATTGTGACGAAAATAATATGTAAATAAAATATTTATGGATTACATAAATTTTGTGATTCGTCACAAAACGACACAGCTCAGTATAATGCAGGCTATAAAAAAAATAACCTGCGCTGTCCTTCCGCCGAACCGTTTTTATTTTTTTTGTTTTTTTTTTATTAGACTTTGAAACTTATATAGATTTTATCCTGTTACTACATCGGGAACCTGATATATAACCTAGAAACTATCAGAAACTAGGTTTAAAAGTCTAGTGTTTTCGTAGCAACATGTGTGTTGCCAACCGTTAAATCTTAACATTCTACCGACTCATAAATATTGAATTCTTGTAAAAACTCTTTTCGTTTTCTCGTTCACTTTTTGTTAAGAATTATTTTTTCTTTGATCTCAATTACAGGCATAACCTTTACTTAGCAGCTATATAAAATTTTCACACGGCTTAATTTAAGGTTTTTTACTCAAATTATTATACACATATATTGTTAACGGTACCATGTAATTTACCTACATTCCGCTTGCCATGAAATAAACAAAGCAGTTGGTTTGTTTATTTCTGTCTATGGTAATCAACGTCATCATTGTATTCAAATGCCAACGGTACATTATATTAATTTTCTTGAACAAATTTTTTTGTTTTTTTTGGTTTGGTTATGGCAATATTAAAAAGAATAAGTGCTCAATTACCTGCTTCTAATAATAGTTATAAGTAATTTATAAACAAGACCTATAAATATTTTTTATTATCACATTACAGTTATTTACTTTCAAGAAAATACTATGTTTTATGAACCGGTTATCCAAAGTTCATTGCCTTACCGAAACAGACAAAAAGTACACGAAAGCGCTCTACAGTAATAGTACGACATATTTATGCCCAGTCTTACCTGTGTTTATTTTTTATTCCGCGCACACGTGTGGACTTATTCTGCCACGCCCCATTACCGACACGTTGATAACTTTTAAGTTATTTGTAATGTCACATGTACTTAAAATTCACTAATAAATTACGGTTCAGTGGGTTACGGCTGATAAAACCAGTACTAACTTGTATTTTATTTGATACTAGCTGATACCCGCAACTTCGTCTAATTTGCTGGTTACGTAATGCTTATAAAAATCATGGGGCTTCTAACTTTATATTAAATTAAGTTATCGCAATATTTTTTTGTAATATGTTTGAAGTTCGATTGAAGTGAAACTCAAAATTCAGCTATTTTCTTAACAACATTATATATTATGTATCTTATCTAGTATTGTATTACCAGTCTGGCATCACATTATTCGCCCGAACGCGTCCCGGGCAACACGCGTATCTCAATTATTGTATTTGTATAGCAGCACGCGCGATTGTACCTTTTTATATGTACCATTCGATTTCTATCAGTAGGTATTACATTTTGTGAAATTCTCAGAAAACATATATGAGGCATGGACATGTAAAAATATTTATTAGGTTATCACGTAAAATTATTGTCTGTCTGTCTCAGACAACCATATAGTTTATTTATAAGTATTTAGGTTTGTTATTCTTGAATACAATTAGTGATAAAGCATTCCTTCATGGTTTTGCCTTGTATGTATGCATGATAGATACATAATATTATATAGAACACACTATTATTTTTTTAATTTATTTACTTACTTTTTAACCTTTTAGTTTAGTTTGTTAAATTATGGATGTGACGTATATATAATAAAAATTAACATTCTCATTTTTTTCCCACTTAAATATCTACGCTTAAAACAGGATTTTTACGTAATTACATAGTACAGCGAAAGTGATACAAATCAAGATGTGATAGAAATCTTGTTATGCGAACTCCATGACACGAAGAGGTGTAACCTCTAATTTTGTCTATGCAGCCCACTTTCGAACGCGCTTTGTTTCCCGCGCAGTTATCTGACGTATGTAGCTCTGACAACTTATTGTTTTAAAAATGTTGCGAAAATGCACGGCACTGACAAAATCTGAATTATGCCTTCGCTTATTGTGTTTTCACTGTTCTACATTTTAAAACGGATACTGTTTGTTGTATGAATTATGGTCAAGGCGTGTGCATGCGCTCCATCTTCTTTACAACATGTATCAATTATTGTCTTATGCTATAAATTTATTCTTATTTTATTGATAAAAACTTACGTTTTGAGTATCATAAGAGCTTTTGTCGGAAACATGCGAGTGAACTTGTAAATTACTCATTTAATGGGCATCACTTCGTATTTTAACTATGTCAAAAATTGCATTCTTGCTTTCTTTTAACGAGTATTATGGTTTAAAGTATGATCACGTTTCTCAACTTCGAACACAGCTTAAGTAGTTACCAATACGACATCGCCGGATCACTCATATATTCTCTCTTTACTAAATAATGTAATTTCAAACAAAGATTTAGTTGCTCAAAGCTCCGAATTACATTTTGTTTGATTGTGAAACTGAATTGTTTATGCAGGGTTTGCGCAACTTATGCGCATAAATTAATTTAACAGCGATATATCAGAGCTTTGATTGTGACAGCGGTATGATTAGTTGATTGCAGTTATTATCGAAGCGGGACCTTAAATGTTTTTGTCTGACAAACATGTTTTGATATTCAACAAGAAAACGGTTACTTAAATTTAAAATAGTCATTTTTAAGATTCGTGTTTGGATAATAATTATGTACTCTTTATTCTGTATTTTTAAAAGGAATTACACCTGCGAGAAGATGCTTGAATTGCATTCTGCTGGAATTCTAGGAGAAAATACATAGCGAGCTTCGAATTATACTCAACCTAATAATGACTTACAAAACTAGATTCCAAATTGGAACTTGAATTTAGGCATCACGAATAGGCCTAAACCTTAAAAATACACTTAATATTTTCAAATTTGGTGTTTTACCGCCATTTCCATGCTAAAGTCGACCATCTTACGCAATGCAGGGTTATTGACCTACTAGTTCAGACAGGCTCCACGTGATCTGTATTAAATTTTGACAAAATTATTATGAGACAAGAAGGAATCAATTTATCAAAAGGCATTAGGCCTTTATTAGGTTTAGGCTGATATTTTACCCTTAATAAGGCTAATGACACCCTTGAGTAGCGAGAGATTTGCTGTTTTGCAGTGCTAAACCACAGAATAAGTACTAGTCCTACGGACAGAACCATCACTTCCATTAAAACTTGTCCAGTCTCTCTATAATAGCCTACAAAATCTTAATAATAATACCGATTGTTCGTAGCGAGAAGAAATGTACCTTAATGCACAACAATTGTTTTGAGATTGTTTTGCCCGCCGCCCGCGTCATTCAACGAATGCGCTAGGGTTGCACCTATGATGATTTTATTTACTTACTTATCATCACGCTATCTCCCTTGCGGGGTAGGCAGAGAGAACAGAGTGACAAAAGGCTCTATTCTTGCATACATCTCTCGCTTCCTCAAAGTTCATAATTCTCTTCATACACTCCGGTTTCCGCTCGCTGGTTTCGGAGACTCCTGACTCCACCGACAGCAACAAAGCTGTCGTTTATAAAACTAAAAAAATATTTTTCTAGTAGATTCTATTTGATTACTTTTTATATTATTTTAAATGTTATTTTCAAGTCGGATTATTTTTTATAAATTGTTTTTTTTTTGTTAATCATACACGTTTAGAGTTTTAGCTCTGAATTTTCGGTTATAAAATTTTATTGTCGAAATACCCTAAATCGCGTAAATAATATTATTTTAATCAATACTACAAGCGCGAGCGCTTAGGCGCGCGTGCGACACTCTTCGCTCGATTGTACCTTGGCCGGTACGCGAAGCGGTAGGCATTTAACTCGGGGCCTTGAGCGAGTGATGTACGCCTGGCTAAACTTACCATATTGCTTGTTAGAGCTTAGCTAAAGTGGAAAAGAGTAACGGTGACAGACGAAGAAAACAATTTAGGAGTGCCTTTTCAAAAGGACTTATTAATAATTTTGGAAAAAAAAACCTTTAATTTATCCACATTCTTAATGATTTTAATATATATATATATATATATTATGGTAGTTTATAGTAGTTTTTCTAGAAAATTACTTACAAAAATTTTTTTTTTTATTCCGCGTCTTTAAGACTTTTGTCTGTTCAATCCGCAAAAGACTCAATAATTGTCCACAACCCCATTTCTTCACGTGGCCAAACACATCATGTCGAATTTGTGTTCGCAATTTTGCGGAATATTGTACGTCTTGTTTTTGTGGTTCCTGCAACGTTAGTTCGTTGCATTGTATTTGATGAGTTTTTTGATTGTTGTGCATGGTACATACTCGCTATTATTACATTCCCCTCTATCTGTGAGAAGTGCGGATTGGCAATCTTTGATTTTTTGCTAAGGCTAAGATATCAGAGTTTGACAATCCATGGGTATGCAGTGGGTTCTTCTAAAATATCTATTTTATAATACATATATATATTTAGCTTAGTATTGCATATATCTGGTAAAAAATAACCCACTGGTTGCGTATGAGAACCTTCTAAATAAGATTTAAAATTGTTAATTTTATAAATACGACCTATCTACAATGTAACTTAAGTATTCGTAACAATTTATAAATGAGTAAACATGAAGTTTGAGTTTACACGAACGTATATTATTATAATATACGAGTAATAGTAATTATAACAATTAAAAGTAACTAAGCCTGCGCTTCTAATAAAAAATAATTAAATTTAAACATTAAGTATTATTATTAACTAATTAGTGAATTAAGGTCAACACAATGTTTTACTGTAAAAATGCGGCTGTTTCACGTAACCGTTACCGTCGGTAGAGATCACTCAAAACAATTTTGAATGATTGGTTGAGTACCAAAAATAATAATTATGTTTTACAGTCCTCTGCCTCTTTGATCCCAACGAGACCAGATTTTCAGAAATATCTGCACAAAAGATCTATACAAAACAGATAGGTATTGTGTAGAGTCTAGGTAACAACATCTTTGTGCATTATTGTCTTAAAAAAACTGTTTAACGTGTTGTTTCAGCGAGTAAAAAAAAGCTGTTACTTTTACATTACCTTTGGCCAACGGTCATTTACATATTTTTTAATCTAACCCGTTATTTATTTAAGAATAAAGTGTTACTATGACGAATAAGTTTGAATTTCGATTCAACTGATCATTTTGCAAGATGTCATGCTCTCAATACTACCGTGAACTTAAATAACAGCTATTGTAGGTTATTTGTAATCCGTGGTTCAATTTTGGCGAATTTTAAATAAACAAAAGACTAACGGTCATGTAAGTAATGGGACTTGACATCAATATTTTGTGAAGTAGGTGGCTCTGATTGTTTTAAATTGTATGAATCTAAGTAGAACTTGGAAATTGAGATCGAATTTAATTTACGGTTAACTTAAAAGGAGAATGTAACTCGGACCCAGGACTTAAGTTTGGCATTTCATTTGTTAACTGGCTTGTGAATTCTCACGTGAATGGGCCGGCTCATTCGGGGAACTAGATTCTCCGAAAATATCAACGTACCTATCGTACGTATAGGCACAGGGTATGCCTATTGTTATGTTTCATTATTTTGGTGGGTAGAGAGCACTAAAGGTTCAAACGCTGTCTTCATTACCTCAACTTCCTCCTCTCACTTATTTCTTAACCTAGGCTTGGCAACGCGTTTGTGATATCTTCCTACAATACTTAAAAAAAGCTTTAAAAAGTCCCCTGTACAAAGATAAAAGTATTGTAATTAAAATAAACTAAATAAATGAATAATTTTAAGTTCATAGTAGATACGGCGGAAATTAACAAAAAGAAAACAAAGAAAATATTTTTTTTTTATTGCATATGGTGGCAGACTAGCCACGGCTCATCTGATGGTAAATGGTAACTGTCGCTCATGGACTCAACTATACCTACTGAGAGTATTGTCAAGCCGCTGCTCACCATTTTATTTCACCGATATGAAATGAAATAAATAAACGGCTATCTCCTGCTACAGCCAAAACGCAACGATGTGCTTCATGGGCGGTCACACGGGAGATGGTGGTACCAGCCCACTCGAGCCCGATACCAAGTAAGTACTCCCACTTGGTACCCAGCCCTACCACCAGTCATGCAATGGATGATAATTGCTTACTTCCGTTATTCGCCTCATACAACACCCGTTGGAAAGAATGGGGTGGTGACACTTATACTCTTAGTCCGTCACCACATGGAACAAACTATTTGTGTATGTGCATTAGTGTTGGCAAGTGATGTAATGCATCGTAACGTGTTTTTTCTTGTTGCCTCCATAGAAGCTTCTAGTAAAGTGTTACTGAGTCACGATTTTAACTATGACTTATTTTAATATGACCTTGACTTCGAACTTACCTGTGAAGAAGAAATTTACCCTAAAGAAGTAGTCATCTACCACTGTCAGTTGACAAAAACTCAACTAATTCTTGGTTTCTGTAATAAATGTTCCTTGTTACTGAACATTTCGAGTTTGTAAAATTTAATGTCATAGAACTGGTGCTCTACTAGTTAAATAATGTGTAGTAATTGTATGTTTAGTAAAACAAAGAAAATTTAACTTCTACAGTCGTGTAATCAATATTTTGGTATTGCCATAAGATAACGTATGAGAGGGTATGCAATATCTAATCCAAAATAAAATATAAACTGTGTGGTGACGGACTAAGAATACAATTGTAACCACCCCATCCTTGCCCGCGGGTGTCGTACACGGCGACTAAGGGAAGAAAGCAATTATCACCCATTGAATTACTAGTGGTAGGGCTGGGTACCAAGTGAGAGTTCTTTGTTTCACTTGCTATCACGCCCGAACGGGTCGGTACCACCGTCTCCCGTGTGACCGGTCATGAAGCACGTCAGTGTGTTTTGGTTGTAGCAGAAGATAGCCGTTTATTCGTTCATTTCATATCTGACAAATGAAATAGTGCGCAGCGGCTTGACAATACTCTCGGTGTAGTTGAGACCTTGAGCGACGGTTACCACTTACAATCGATGGCCGTGGCTCGTCTGCCATCATTAGCAATAATAAAAAAACTTTTTTTTTGTAAGCTGTCGATCGCATTAATAGGTAGTTTCTTAGAGTAGTAGTGGAGTAAATTATAGGTTGTTATCTAGTCTATAAATGTGACCTGAACCTGAACCTATATCTCAATTTTTCAGCTGTTAAGTTTTAGCAAAAGCTATCAAATCAAAAAGTTTAATTAGTCGGTCCAGTAGTTTATGCGTGATGCCCGAACAAATAGACAAAAGCCATTTATAATCAGGAGGTCCATACGCTTGTTTGTCAATCTTGTAGTTTAAAAAACCAGATTTTATATTTCGAAACGATTAATTAAAGTACCATACATTAGCGGCAGATAGAACAGCACTTACTTAATACTTCCCGCGAATGTCGCAAGTTAGTAATTACATTAGGATGGTGGAATCGACCTCGACTCGTGATAATAACACCTTTCAGATACCACTTTGCCAAAAGTACGTACTAATTAGTGCTCCTGCAATATGAATCTTTCAAAACAGCAAGTGTATTATATACAGGGTATGTCGTAAATAATGGATAACCCCGTTAATTGGTCCTGATGTCAAGCTGCAAGAAAATTTATATAAGGTTGACAAGACTTTTTAATTATGGTTGCCAACGATGTATACAGTAAACGTATTTGTTTTTTTTTAATATTATTTAACTCAATAACTTATTTTTATGTACTTTTCTCGTATCTGTATCCTGGGTACCAGATATTATTTTATTAGTTTACAATTTTAGGCATTTTTAATGTAAAATATTATCAAAATTTACAAATTAAGCATTTTGTAAGTTGATTTTCAATCCGTTGGCAACCCTAAAATAAAAATTCGATTTTCTAGCAGCTTGACTTAACTAACTAACTAACTTATCATCACGCCATTTCCCTTGCGGGTAGGCAGAGAGAACAGAGTGCCAAGAGGTTCTATTCTTGCATACATCTCTCGCTTCCTCAACATTCATAACTCTCTTCATACACGCTCGCCGGTTTCGGAGACTCCTGACTCCACCTTCCTTTAATACATTACCGAGTTGGTCTAGGTAGGTGAGTCTCGGTCTCCCCCTGTACCTACATCCTTCCACTTTCGCATTGTATATCTTCTTAACCAGTCGCTCGTCCGGCATTTTTTCCACATGTCCGAACCATCGGAGCATTCCCTTTTGCATCTTTACACCAATACTCTCTTTCATACCTACTCTCTCTCTTACGTCGTCGTTACGAATGCGCTCAGTCAGCCTCACTCCACAGATACTCCGCAGAGATCGCATTTCGACCGCATTGATTTTACTCTCATATTTAGCAGCTTGACATCAAGGCTTTATACGGGTTATCTATTATTTACGCCAGACCCTGTGTATGGTTATTTTTTATTATACCACTAAGTTAATAGCCTCTTAGTCCGAAGTATGAAGTCGAGACTTCGCAAGGCATTCCTGATGTTCTGATCATATTATCGGTTTATTTGGGCCCAAGTGGGTTGGTACCACCATCTCCTATGTGACCGGCTATAAAGCACATCAGTATGTTTTGGTTGTAGCAGGAGATAGCCGTTTATTCTTTCATTTCATATCGCTGAAATGAAATGGTGAGCAACGGCTTGACAATACTTTCAGTATAGTTGAGTCCATGAGCGATGGTTACCATTTACCATCAGATGGGCCGTGGCTCGCCAGCCACTAAATGCAATAAAAAAAAATATGGCGGGGAGACGGCACACGATGGGTTTATTTCGTGGGGGAGGGCCCCACACTACCCTGTTCGTTACCCCAAACGACGGAGTGTGCGGTTAGAAACATTTTTTTTCTCCTTAAAAAAAAGGATCCCGGTATAGAAGCGTTTACCAGTGTTTAAAACAGTCAACCCGCTGGGGGGTTAGACAGAATCTCATATCTCACATGTCGATGGTATCGTGATCACTGTGATTGGTTGAGAGATCACCGTGATTGGCCAACGGATTATTGCGACATCACGCGTCAGTTTCTCAACCAATCACAGATGATCACGATACGATCGACGTGTGAGATATGAGATTCTGCCAACCCCGCTACTCACCGTTTTATTTCGCATGTGAGAAATGATCAAACTTAGTAACCTTAACTACTAAACATTCCAAAGTACATTTTATTTAAATTCTCATTATGAGTGGCATTTAATGGCAGTTGAATTAAATAAAATTGAATTAGTAATAATAAATAACTACCTCTAAACCGGAACTATTATAAAGTGTTATTATTTAACTGTTTGCCTTGACTGCAGTATTACGTCACATGGGACTCGGGTCAATGCAAGTGAACGTGCGATAAAACGATGTGTTCTGAAGAAAGTTGTCGGGCACCGATCGCGTGGGTGACCGCCTCGAGGTCAAGGGTACTGTGAAGACCACGTAGTTGTTTAATCGCTGTCTTTGGGGCTTGATTATGCATAGCCAAGTGTTGGCGTATGCACACGTCTATATTACCCAAACTCGTCCAACATCTATATCTATATTTTTAAAAAGCTATAACATGTTTATACATTTAAGATATTTGAGAAAAACTGAACACTAAACAATTTTTTTTTTAGAATTTTTGTCAGTTTTTTCGGATTTTTATGATTTTTTTTTGTTTGATAGCTCTAGATTAGTCTTAAAAACTGGTATCCTACATTTTATATCGCTACTATACCTATCGAGAACCTGAGATATAACCTAAAAACTAGCTTTAGACTGCGGTGGTACCATTTAAAAGCTAGTACTATAAAGCTATTTAAGAAAAAAATAATGTATTAGGGGTATTTAGGCGTCTGTGAACACAAAACATTTTTTTTAGAATTGCTGTTTGTCTGTTTTTTAATTGGGACATCAAGCAAAAACTACTTGGATAGCTCTTGACTGAAAACCGGTATTTATTTTATCCCGCTACTGTATCGGGAATCTCCGATATAGGTAACCTAAAAACTAGCTTTTAGCTGTTGCGGAGCCGCGGGCAAAGGGTAATTTAGTATACATTTACTCAAGTTTTACAAAAACAACGATTTTTATTAAACACTGCGTGTTCAGTGATATGTGTTTTCTTGCCGCGGAGAAGTGGAAGCGAGGGAAGTCTCTTCTACTTCTGCCTCATGATGTTAATATAATAGGCAAAGTAGAAAGTCGCGGGTATCAGTTAATGTATTAATTTGCTTATTCAAGTACTTATTAGTATAGAAAAGTAGGAAATATAAGAAAAAAGTTCATGCCTCACAGAAATAAAGTAATTTATAATCGTATGGTACAATTTTTTATAGTGATTAATTATTAAATAGCAGTTTTTGATTCATATTTTTTATTTATAACGCTATCAAAACTTATTTAAGCAGATTAACCGCTACGTTGTAGAGTCACAAACGGTTGATTATTATTCTAAATAGTTTTATATTCTAAATAGTACCTATTTTGATAGACAGTAATATGACTTTACTCACCCCATAAGATTGCGTATTTTAAAGTATCTAAGAGAAATGCCTCATGGTAAGATTGTTACCCATCTTTTTAAGAATAGATAAAATGCTATATTTGATTTATATTACAGATCTTAAAGACGGGATATGCTAATATTCTTAGTATTACAGATACTTGTCTTATATAGAATAAAAATCCTTGAATATATTTATCATATCATTATAAATCTAGATCTAAAAAGTACTATAGGCGAGTAGATATGACATGAGGATTATTAAAAAATACAAAAAAATGCGTAATTTAAATTTTACACGTGGCAACATAGAGTTATTTCAAGTTATTATATCAGCAACAATAGCATTGCGAAGCTTGAAGCTCCGGTAATTGTTTCACCTTCACTTTTGAACTATAGCTAAGTTGTATGGCTATCCATCACGAGTAGTGTTGCAATAGCGAGTCACGAGTCCTTTGTCAATGTCCGTCTCAATAGGGCGGAGCTCATAAGCCGTGTTCACAATTAATTTTATACAAATTTAATTTTCAACCCTTTTTCTGTTCCACTGTTTGGGTCTCCTCTCATGGTGAGAGTAATTAGATCATAATCCACCACGCTGATGCGATGGAGGTTGGCAGACTTCACAAGCCTTCGAGAAAATCTCTCAGGCATGCAGATTTCCTCGCGATGTTTTCCTTAGTAGTGATAAATTATAAGCAAATACACACATGATTTCGAAAAATTTCAAAAGTAGGAGGTGTGTACGTAGTCTGAACCTTGGACTCGGAATCTCTCTCGATACCACTGCTTTAGCAATTCTTGATTTTACAGCTATCAGTGCACCAAATAATGCTAATTATACTAAAAACTTAAATACCTAAGTCGTTAAGAAGGAATGTGTTATCACAATTCAAAGTCCCGAGCAGTTGTCACGATGGCTGAATTGACAAATCATTTGGGACGTTTTTCCAGGAGAAGCAGGTTCAAAGCCTGTTTGACTGTTTTTCAAAAAAAGAGTATTAAAAAAAACTGTATTCTAAAGTAGTTTTGCCCTTGATGTAAATTGGTAGCAAATTCTAATATACGTGCAACGTCAGCTTTATTTTAAAGCTAGTATTTATAAGCGTAAGTCTAACAGTCATCCGTCAACCCTGTGGAGAACAGTACTACTGTATACAAGCTATGTATATTCAAGGAGAGTGAGAATGTAATATCTGTTATGAATTAACCAACAATAGACTACGTAAATAGTTTAAAATCTTGTATGCCTAAAATGGCTGAAAACATCCATATATGTCCGTCATTTTTCTTTGTGGTAAAATACTTTCCTTACTAATATTATAAATGTGAAAGTGAGTTTGTTTGTTACGCTTTTACACCGCAATTACTGAACCAATCATTATGAAATTTTCTATTTATAGTCTGGAGCCCAGAAAAGGGACTTTCATCCTGGAAAACGACTGGTTGCGTGGGATAAGCTTTAGATAAAGATAATGAATGTATCCACTCAAAGCGGCAACTAATAATCCCATGTCAACATTGATTTGCGTTTAACTGTGATTTAAGCTGTAGCTGTAGGTACCAGAACTTTGATTAAACCAAATTCATAACAACTACATTCCTTAAGAATGATTTTGCAATAACATCAATATATATTACCCAGTGAATGTGGTGAATCCCAGCCATGCCAATGGTTGGCTGGGACTTATTTGTTATTAGGCCCAAGCGGGTCGATCAGGTGGGCCGTTGCCACCGTAAGTAATAAAAAAGAGCACAGCTAAATTATTTTAACGAAATACCACATTTAATACATTCAATAGTAAGGTCTAATTTACTCTGAGTGGGTTTATTAAAACAGCACCAGTCAGTTCTTGTGACGCCCTTAGGGTGACCACATCAGATTTCTTATTCTATAAAACACTAGATTTGCTCGCGAGACCGTCTGCGTGAACTTCAGAATGTAAATACATCACTCTAATGCACACTAATTATCAGCACACAAACAAACTCACTTTCACATTTAAATTATTAGTAAGAAGGATTAAACCCGATATATATCCTAAAAATAGTTTCACTTCGGCCTTTCTAAGTTAATTTATAGCTATAAAAGAGAATATCCTATAAAATACGGGACATCTGGTCAGCCTGCCTGCCCGTAAGCTCAACTGTTACATTATGTATGGCATGTTCTGATTGGTATGCGTCGTTTGTTGTGCCCATATTTGCGTTTAGTTCTTTGTTGCCGCTCCTAGAATTCAACAGTATCTACTGCCACCATCATTATGAATAGGACCCCGCGAGGAAACAAATAAAAATGAGCTTCAGCTTCGTGATACAAGAGTACTGAACTCATATACTTTTAAATTTAGAGACTGTACAGTTTATACAATTTTAATAGTGACAGCTTAGTGGTACGACCAAGGCCGCTTTGCCTTGCTTATTATCTTTGGACGCCTACTAATTAGTAAGCCACAAATATACTCTGAAGAACTGAGAAGGGCACACGAGTAAGCAAATATTTATTCCGGAAAAATGGAGAGTTCCTGCTATTATGTTCGTATTTACGAGTAGCTTAGTAGTGACTAGTGTTTTGTAATAAAAGATATTTTCATGTCATATTTGCTTAAACTTGTCTTCTACACCTTTTTTTGTTAAGACGGGAAAAAAGTACCTATACCTAACCGCACACAGTGTCGTTCGGGGCAACGAATAGGGTAGTGTGGGGCCCTCACCCACTATAAAGAAGCCCGCCGTGTGCCGTCTCTCCGCCTGTATTGGCGGGCCATTGGAACTGTGTTACATTACTTCAGTGGTCGGCCTTCTACACCTGGCGTTTCTTATCTATTACCTTGTATAAAAAGGCATTAAATGTTATTTGGGAAATAAAGGTATGTATGATCCAGGGCTCACCGATTACAAGAATGTAAACAGGCAATCACGCGATAACATTTTAGTGAGATAATGATACTGTAGTTTAAAAGCGTAGGAAAGTTTGGGCAGAACTAGAGAATATGTCTAATAATATGGGAAGGAAATGTGTTATTAGAAGCCTTTGTGTTATATTTTACGTCAAAATTTTTTTAGTAATTTTGGCGTGAATAAGTTTTTCACTGTACAAATTGAATCGAAAATTTTCTACAGATTATTAAATTTATTGTTAAAAAGGTTTTTTTTCCTATACTTACCACTAATTGACTCAAAAGCCTAGTTATTCTATTCGGAATTCTCCTTACCTACTCGTAAAACGGATATTGTCAATTTTTTAGCCAAAACTCTGTGATAACGACAAATAAATTCAACGGACATGAAATCTTAGGCAACAGCTCATCAAGTTATAAATATGTTTTAAGTCTTAATTAGTGCACAAGTTCAAAATCACTCGGCAAGATACGGAGCGAGATATGTTTGACTCTAAAGTATAGATTGCATAAAAGACTGAATCTGACAGAGAACTGGTGTCACACATAACCTGTAGAATTTAGTTACTTGATGGTAATAATACTGCCTATATCTGCAGAAGGTCCGATGATCGAAGGTACAGAACATATACAGGGTGTGGCGTAAATAGTGGTCCACCGTTAAGGATTTCATAAACCTGATAATTTACTATAACATATTACAATTTTATCCATTTTTACCGAAAGGTTCCGGAAATATTTTTTAGATATTTTTTACGATATTTGTACCTCTTGTTACAAATTTGGTTGTAGTTTTAACAAAAACCATTATTTTTCATTTTGATTACTGGTAATTACTGCTGAATGCTAGAGCTATCGTTAAATAACATGTTTTTAATGTAAATTTAAAGCTTTTGAAGAAAACAATTGGTTTTACTCTACTTTTAACCTAAATTTGTAACATATCATGCTAATTCAAGAGGGTTTTTTGTAAAAAAATGAACTAAGCTGTCAGTGCCCATTCATTTAAAAATATGCCTACTAAATACCAATTTCAAAATGGTATCACAATAGCAGATCCTTTTGTTTAACATAAAGATATCCAATTTTAATTGAAGAAAAGAAGATTTTCATTAAAATACATTTTAAATATTTAAATATTTTTAGCATTTGACATGCTTAGCAACATACATTAAAAACAAAGTGAAAAATGTGAAATCGAAAATAACAGTCACGAGCAGGATTTGAACCTGCATCTCCTGGTACCGTCCAGATGCTTTGCCAATTTAGCCATCGTGACCCTTGCTCCTGACTGCTAATCTCGATAACACATTCATACTTAACGTCTTTGGGTGACGCCTGCACCATCTGTCGGAAGTATTTTCATACATTATACCGACCAGGTAAACTTAAGGACAGGATCTATCCACCTATTTGGATACGCTGTGTTAAGCTGCCAGTGCCTGGCACGCGGAATTTGAACGTTGCGATGTAAATTATCAGAGGCCCAGGTCTATGGCTGATTAATTATTTGAAGTCTGGTTATGTTCTATATTTTATAAGAGCGCAAATATGTATATTGAATAGTAATCGCTGCTTATTTCTTCCATTTTAGCTGTTTATAAATCAATTATAAATTATACAACGATGGTCGTAGATGTGTATCAATAAAGTTTATATGCTTATTAAGGCTAACGGGTTCGTAGTATACGGAACTTGCTGTTTGATTGCCATGTATTGCAGGTCATCATACCATCTACTCGACCGGTGCACACCGCAAGGAAATAGCCAGCTTACATATTTAATGCTTTCACTATCAATGCATGAGTTTGTCGCGATAAAAAAGTGTAATCATTATATAAACACATAAAATTTTAATATACCAAGATCCAAGAGGCGTCCGAGTATACTTATTTTCTGAGGAAGTGGAAATGTGTGGCATTGAGTTGATATGCTATTTAAATTAACATACATTTTCTAAATTTCCAGGTTTCCCAAATTTACGGTATTAAAGTTTAAGTGTGTCTGGGGTGTGTGCCCTTATGGTTGGTCTAGCTTTTCATAAAAACGATTAGAATAAGAAGCCCCGCCTCTTTGGCGGCGTATCATTAAGAAGTAATACATATTACGCGCGCTTTAAACATTTAGCAGAAATTACCACCAGCGGAAAATTTTATTGTATTATTATTAATTATAATTACAGTATTTATTAATTATAATTATTAACGAATAGGACGAATAGTATTTTTGTGATGTTGAATACTTTAATAAAAGATTATTTTCTGTTGACACAAAGACTTTCAGTCTAAACCTCTTTTGTTTTTCTGTACATTACAGACACAGGTAGTGGTTGTTAGCCTCAGATGTCTATGACAACCTTACCCGGACAAGTGGTGAGCGCAGAGGGCTCTCAACCCTAAGTCTTTGCCTCATAAGACACGAAAACTTTCAACTTATATGTTGTTAACAATCTCATGCTATTTTCAGTTCCTTTTCATGTTTATGAAGAAAATAATGTCATTTATTAACTTTTGTTTATATATTTAAGAGCAATATACCGCTAAAACCTCACTGAACGTCCGCTAGTAGATTGTTTAGGATGGCGCAAATGTCACTCGAGACATTAAGAAGGAATGTGTTATCGAAATTAGCAGCCCAGAGCTATTTACATGATAACTGAATTGGCAAAGCATCTGGGACGGTTTTCCAGGACATGCAGGTTCAAATCCTGTTTGTGAATGTTATTTTTCAACTTCACATTTTCGCACTTTTCTGTAAATAAATGTAAGTAATGTTAGGCGTTTGTTATGATATACTTAACAGATAAACTGACATATCTAACTTAATCCTTTGATATAATATAATACTTATTTAATTATGTTATCAGGGTCGGCGCCATGTTGCAGCAAATTTTGCGCGACATGTGGGTGGACCCCGAGATCTTGGCAGAGCTGGACGAGACTCAAAAGCAGACACTCTTCTGTAAGATGAGAGAGGAACAGGTATGTGTTAAAATTTAATATCTGTCTATTTGCGACAATCGTTTTGGTAACAATTAGGCTTGTGACGATGATTCTTATCTACATTTGAGAGAGCACAGCCTTTATTACTGTTTTATTGGGAAGCTAATTTTACATATAGCATGCATTGATATGTTTGGGTACTTACTAGGACAAATTGTGTGAAAAAGATAACAGCGAGCAAGATTCGAACCCGCATCTCATGGAATAATAATGAAAAGCTACCGCAGATTTACCCACAGTAATTCGCGTAAGTCGAGTCATAAAGACGCGGATTCACACTCAATCGTAGCTATAATTTCCTATTTCACATTTTCGCCTTTTGTGTTCTGGTATTGGCCGAGCATATCAATCACTTGAAATATCATATCACCTTCTTATTTAGATATTTATATATAAATATATATATATTTAGCATTTGACATGCTTAGCACTTTACATTAAACATAAAGTGAAAAATGTGAAATCAAGCAGGAATCCTGCTCGTGACTGTTATTTTCGATTTGACATTTTTCACTTTGTGTTTAATATATCACCTTTTTTCCTCACCGTCTCATTGCATAACGCCCACGCCAGGTAAGCATAATTATTTCACATAATTTGTCCTATTACGAAAGTTGCCGTTCGCAATAAAACAATAATTATTAATGAATTCTCGGAGATACAAATATAACCTCCAAAACATTAAGACGAATTTCTATGCAGTGAAATCTTTGTATGCGCATACAATTAGCGCATCAAAAGAAGTTTTTAACGCGTACGTTTAAAGAGGTCATCCTAATGATAAAGAATGTTGTTCACGTTAAAAACGTTTGTCTCTGAAAGTAAAGAAAGTTGGGACAGGCCCTTAGACTAGTCTGAGGACAGGCCGGATTTGGAATTTGTGTACGTTATCTTGAGAGAATGCACTTGGGTAATGGGCGCGAGCGTTGTGTAGGTAATACCTATAGGGAACCGACTAATGAAAAGACGAATATTATACTCGTTATTTTGTATTATTTTAAATACCACTTGGTATGCTTACTATTTACCCCAAAAGATATAGGTGATGATAATATAATCGTTTTTATTATTCCTCTTCGTAGTGTTACCCTATATTTTGTCGCGGAACATCTATTCGGTTTTATCAGATCTACCAGTATTTACACAACCAGACAACCGTGCCGGAACAAACTCAGAACAAGATTAGAGCCCGATTTTTTACTCAGCCCTCTGTAATAACATGTAACCAGGACGCTATTTGATAGCCGGGTCTTATGGGACTTCCTAAGCACGTTAGAGGTTCTTTATTCACAAATTGATGTCCATGGTCTGCTATCTGATACCGCCTGAGCAAAGGTTGCTCTACCGATAGTCCGAGAAGCAACTGCCCTACTATGCTCCCTTAGAATCCCTCTCAAGTTTAATATGTTTGTGCTCATAATTAGATCGACGATCGCGTTTAATAACTGTTTAACTGTTAATTCAGAGATATCATTTTACATAGACTTGAACATATCATAAAATAATATCGATGGTGACGCCAAATGTACTTTAATATCTATAACTTCGCCTTTAAAATCTGCTAATCTTCCATTTTGAGGCACAGGTTCTTTCTCAGAATCTGTCAGATTGAGGCCATTGTCCACTACAAAGTATTATGTCAATAATGCGAGTTTGATATAGAGTAGCATCACAGTTTCGTCTAAAGAGTGTGAATGCAAATCGCCAGTGGAGTACGTTTTGAAATGGGTGTTATTTAAGATCTGATTTATAGACCTATCTATTTCATATGTTTAATAAACGACAAGCTAACAATAATTCGAGAAGTTTTTCATCACAATGGCTTCATTCACGCTTAAGTAAACAATATTAAATAATCTATAATCTAACTAATATATTTTTCGAAATAGCTATAGTTTCAAATCTATTTAAACTATTACATTAATATTTAGATATGTTTATATATATTTTTAGCATTTGACATGCTTAGCACTATACATTAACTTAAATGTTTCGCCATTAGACTGACGTTGCTATTTCTTATTTTTTATTTGTTCTATTTAAATCTACGCTTGATATTAATGAGCAATGGATTTGACCTCGAATGATATATTGCCTTTTATTCAATAAAATCTTTTGTAGTAGGTATATCCATTAGCTGTTGCAGATCCCGAGCCATGAATGTGGGTTAGAAGGTCCTCTTTAGAGGTCAAGCAGTTAGCCTTGGTACAATCACTGTACCAAGACTTAAACTTTAAATCTCATTTAAAAAAATACTTTATACTTTTACTAAAAAGACAAAAGCCTATTGGAATATTTTCGTTTCATACTTTACAAACGAAATTAACAATAGAATAAAAAAAAAAATGTCCGTTATAAAAACATGGTACCTACATTTTTTTTTGTTTTTATTCATTTTTCACATTTTCATGCATTGTCAATCACTTCTGAACTATGGTCCAAATTTCAAGTATCTAGCACATCAAGTCAAGGAAGTAATTTTATTATTTAAAACAACAAATAATCTGTGACATATGGAAAAAGAGAACTTTACTGCAAGCGGGATTTGAACCAGTGCCCCTTCCAATCCGGGGAAGTGCTCTAGACCGCTAAGCCATCGCAGTGACCGACGGTTATGCCCAATCTCCACATCACATATGTGTTTACGTCCCACGCCACCTATCGGATGCATTGACATGTATTATTCCAGCATAGTTCCAGCAGTCGGTCGATCACGGGGATGGCTTAGTGGTTTAGAGCACTTCCCCGGATTGGAAGGGGCACTGGTTCAAATCCCGCTTGCAGTAAAGTTCTCTTTTTCCACATTTCACAGATTATTTGTTGTTTAAAATAATAGAATTACTTTTGATGTGCTAGATATTTAAAGGAACGCAGGTTCGAATCCAGTTCGCAGTAAAGTTCCTTTTTTCCACATTTCACAAATAATTTGTTGTTTAACTTCTTTATATGTAATTTAAATCCTTGTATAAAAGTGTTGCTTGTACAAAGAAACAAAAATTACCACTAACTGCCCGTTTCTATAACATGGTGTGTAATCACTACGAAGTCATAACAAAGGCTTTGTTTACGTTTTTTGTGGAACATACCTCGCGGTTTATTACAGAACTGCATTATCTTATTTAATTTAAATAGTTCTATTGTTTACTCTAATATGTTGATATCATTAGTGTTGTAATATAATACTATTTATTTAAGTAGTATGCATGTTTTTAATCTAGGAAGAGTATGAGTTTCTTTTGTCAATTAAACAGTTTTTGCGGCCAATGACGTGTTCTTGGCTAGTTATTGTGTTTAATTTGATGTTATATTTTATGCTTAACCGTTCTGTCCAGACAATAGATAATGTAAGTAAATAATCTACATAGGTCATAGTTATGACGTATAGTCAAACTATTTTTTTTCTTTATTTAAAGGACTGCGTCAATTTTGACGATGTCGTCTATGACTACAAATTCTTTTTTTGTGAAGGCGAGAATAAATGTTCCTAACCGCACATGAATAGGGTAGTGTGGGGCCTTCACCCACTAAAGAAACCCGCCGTGTGCCGTCTCTCCGCTTTTATTGGCGGGCCACCGGAACCATATTACATTTCTTCAGTGGTGTCTACTACTACTACACACGTATTGATTAGAATAACAAACTAAAAATAAAGTACATTAATTAAGGTTCATTCTACTGAAGTATAATGTACAAAAGACCCTAGCTTCAGCCGACAGAGGAGCTGCTAAGATGCTGTTGCAGCCCAACATTATGGCTGATATTAATCAGCGGTCGTCATTGAGCCTCACTCCGGACACCCTCACAACACGTGTGTTACGTCATCTGTAATATTTACAGTCTGGACAGTTCGTGATTATTAGATTTTCCCATCCATCCATCCATCCATTCATCAGCCTTTCAACGTCCACTGCTGGACATAGGCCTCCCCAAGAGAACGCCACAACGAGCGGTCCCGTCATGGGGGATAATGCCGTAATCACCACGCTTGGCAGGCGGGTGGGCGATCGCAGTGGATGTTCTTAATACTCGAGGGAGTGCTGCTGCCCACTCCCCCGGTATTCCCTCAGTCTGCTCTTACGACTCCCGTGGGTAGATAGGGGAGGAACAATTCTAAAGCCGGCCCCACACGGATGGAGATTTTCCCATAAGATATGCAAATTTATTGGACGGTATGTGTCCCGAACGTAGTCTCAACAACGCTACAATTAACCTCCTCGGTGCATTCATCACAATCAATTTTATACGCGGGTAGCAAACGAGCATACGGCTCACCTGGTGGTAAGTCTAGCGCATCGCCAACTCCAAGGTAAGGGATAGAATGTGAAGAGGAAGATAAAATAAGGATATATATATAATAAGGGGAATTGGCGTCCGGTGCTACTCACTATATCAAACGCAACAATAGGAAGACTTATTCTTGTTTCACGCTTGGACACTTTATATCCTATATATATATATTTTTTTTTTTTTTGTTTTTTGTTAAGGCGGGAAAAAATGTTCCGGAAAAAAAAGTGTGTGTGTACTTATGTACACGCGTTAGAAGTTATACATCTTTGTAGAAAAAACGACACTAACAATAGAAAAAAGGTATTTAATACATTGAAAGTTTTATAATAACGCACTATCTAGTTAAATAAAGTTTATTTAAATATCACAATAAAACTAAAACGTTGACTATAGCTAACTTCATGGTGTCTAACTTCAGGGTGTCGGTTTTTCGTGAAGGTGTGCGCGCGCATCGTAAAAATTTACTCTCATCATTTTTCCCCTTAGACAAAGGGTTTTTCCCTAACGCGCCAAAAGAAGTATAACTTCAAAAATAAATAAATGGTTCCTATAGGTATTTTCTGCACACGGACCTAACGGCTAAACAGGTTTGAACGGAATTAGTTATGCGGATAAATTATGCCTGAATAAACATATACCTAACATATTTTGATCTGTATTTTAGCACTTGACACACTCAGCTAAAAAAAAAGAACTTTATTTGTGAATGTGGAAAAAGAGAAATTTACTGCGAGCGGGAAAGACAAATGTGAAGTGGAGATTGGGAATGGCCATCGGTCACTGCGATGTCTTAATTTGTTTTAGGTATATAACATATTTTTTTGTACGATAAGAAGTTCCCGTGGAACGCGCTAATCTACACTTAAATCCATAATGCTATATTAATGCATATACGCTTAATCTATAATGAATTTGAATTTTGTCGAATTCGCGGGCAGCGGCCAGTAAAAAGCCACATAAAAAAACAAACAAAACTACAAATTATTTGTGAATAAGGAAAAAGAGACTTTTTGTACGAGCGGGCATCGATTCCGATAGATGGCGTTGGTCGTAAAGACAGATGTGATAAGGAGATTGGGATGATCGAAAGATCTGTACGATAGCTTAGAGCACTTCCCCGGATTGGAAGAGATGCGGGTTCGATTCCCGCTCGTACAAAATGTCTCTTTTTCCTTATTCACAAATAATACTGTGTACTTTAAAAAGTGGCGGAGCATGTCAAATGCTAAAAAATATAGATCAAAAATGTCAAACAAAACTATTTAATGGATAATTATAATAGTTTCAACTAAACACGTAACCGAACCAGATTTCATATCATAGTACAGATTAGTTTAACTTTCAATTTGACTCAAGGCCGCTTTTTGCACACCCATACCTGAATTTGAATAGTGTAGTCGTGACAACGCCATAATACTGTTTTGTATTGTCTATCACGTTGATGTTAACAAGTGGTTTTGTATCTTGTGGTGAAAGGAAAACCAGTAAGGTGTCGTAAAAGCAGACTAAGAAATTCTATAGATAATATTACGTAAACCGAACAAGCAGTGATAGCCTGGCCACAGAATAGATACTAGTCCTACGGACAGAAACATCACTTCCATTAAAACTTGTCCAAAATCTCTCTATAATAGCCTACAAAATCTTAATAATAATACCAATTATTCGCAGCGAGAAGAAATGTACTTTATGTTCACAGAAATATAGTTGAGATTGTTTTGCCCGGCGCATGATCCTCGGACAACCGCGTCATTCAACGAATGCGCTAGGGTTACACTTATGATGATTTTACTTACTTACTTATCCTCACGATATCTCCCTTGCGGGGTAGGCAGAGAGAACAGAGTAACAAAAGGCATCTATTCTTGCAAACATCTCTCTATTCCTCAACATTCATAATTCTCTTCATACACTCTCCGGTTTCCGCTCGCCGGTTTCGGAGACTCCTGACTCCACCGATAGCAACAAAGCTGTCGTTTATAAAACTTAAAAATTTATTTTTCTAGTAGATTCTATTTGATTACTTTTTATATAATTTTAAATGTTATTTTCAAGTCAGATTATGTTTTTATAAATTGTTTTTTTTGTTGATCATATACGTTTAGAGTTTTAGCTCTGAATTTTCGGGTATTAAATTTGATTGTCGAATACCCTAAATCGCGTAAATAATTTTATTTTAATCAATACTACAAGCGCGAGCGCTTAGGCGCGCTTGCGACAGCCTTCTGTCGGTTGTACCGTGGTCGGTACGCGAAGCGGTGGGCAATTATCTCGGGGCCTTCAGCAAGTGATGTAGGTACGCCTGGCCTGGCGGTACAACCAAGGACTGCGAAGACTCTGATATAGAATTCGAACTCCAGTCCGATGTCCAGACCTCGCACGCACACAGCTCTTAGTTTTAGAGATTTGTTTTATATGTGGCTCGGTCTGTTTGGTGAAGGAAAACATCGTGTTCTTGACACAGGGGGCCAGCTTCGGCTTAAATCGTTTTCACTATGAGAGGAGACCCGTGTCAATTATAGCATTATAGCATCATGCCTGCATTCCCCAAAGGGGTGGGCAGAGGTGTATTACACACCCAGCGGTTCGCCAGCTATGTTTAAGTTCCAGGTAATAGGGGGCGAGCCTATTGCCGTCTATCGGGTACATTTTCAAACTCAGGGCTGCTACTGAGAATTTTTCTTTTTACGAAAAAGCTCAATAACACTGCCCGACTCGGGGATCGAACCCGAGACCTCATGGTCAGCAGTCACTCACACTAGTACACCACAGAGGCAGTCACAGGTTCAAACAGCAAGATTTTGAGGGCCCATTGTGGGTTGGGGTCCATTGGACTGAAATTGCTGAAATATTGGCATGAATGAAAGTAATATTCGACGTTTTAATGTTATGCAGTGTGACATAAGTTAATAAAAATGCTTTCATTTAGAGTAACCTATAGATTATAACCCTTTCTTTTTGTTAATGCGGGAAAAAATGTACCTAACCTTCAAAATCGGTTCATTCCTTCAAGAGTTATGATGCTACAGACATACACAGTTATACAGATACACACTACGAACTTACAACACCCCCTTTTTTATTTATTTTTTGTTAAGGCGGGAAAAAAAATCCTAACTGCACACCCCGTCGTTCAGGGCAAAGAACAGGGTAGTGTGGGGTCCTCACCCACTAAAGAAACCCGCCGTGTACCGTCTCTCTGCCTTTATTGGCGGGCCACTGGAACTATGTTACATTCCTTCGGTGGTAACTTAACTTATAAAACCCCTGCTTTTCGTCGGGGGTTAAAAAAAATTCAGTCTCATGTTTTTTCACATTCAGAAATTTAAAACATTAATTATCCGCTTTTCAGGTTCGTCGATGGCAACTTTGGGATGGCAAAATCAGCGAAGAGGATGACCGTCCCAAATTTCAAAAAAACAGCAAGAAGCAAGTGCAGTTCCTCACTGGAGAAGATGGAGAGCCATGGGTACGTGCTATAAATGAAAAATACGTTAATTTAGATATTGATAGTTATATCTAATATCAGTTGAAGTAACCTCGCTAATAATCTATACTATTATAAAGCTGTAGCAGAACTATGTGTGTACATTTAAGATATTTGAGAAAAAATTACTATTAGGTTATATAGGCGTGTCTGAATACAAAACAATTTATTTTAGATTTTTTGTCTGTTTGTTTGTTCGCGCATCACGCAAAAACTACTGAAAGGATTTTGATGCAACTTTTTTTATTTGGTAGCTCTTGATTAGTATACATTTTATTCCGCTATTATATCGGGAAACTAATGTAAAATATCCTAAAAACTAGCTTTTGGCTGCGGCGAAGCCGGTGGCAAAGGCTAGTTTATTATATACTTGTTTGTCCGTGTGGTGACAGACTAAGAATACAAGTGTCACCACCCCATTCTTTCCCGCGGATGTCATAAGAGCGACTAAGGGAAGTAAGCAAATTTTGACCTTTTGCAACACTGGTGGTAAGATTTTGTTACCAAGTGGGATTACTCTCTTGTTATCAGGCCTGAGCGGGTTAGCACCACCCACGGAGTTTTTCTGTACTCCGTGGTACCACCGTCTTCAGTGTGATCAACCGTGAAGCGCTACGGTGTGTTTTTTTGTAGCGGCAGAAAGCGGTCCCTATCCCATTTCCCATTCCAGAGCGCGTGGTGGGTCTCGGTAATGCTTGGAACTCAGGCGTTGCTAGGGTCGTGGTAGGGGCGTTGGGCGTGAGGGGTTTGGATGGGGTTCAGGGATACCCGGTGGGAACGGTTTGATGGCCACCTGACGGTCAGTAGGGGCCCCGAACCCGGTGATATCCTTCCCCAGGTGGCTATGCCGCCAATCGGCGAAAATCACGTTGTGTAGTCGCCGTGCCGGAGTGGGAGACCGGTGTGGACCCGACGGTATTACATCGCCCCTTCCTACTAATTTCTACACTCTTTTTTCCTTGTATTGCCATGCTCAACCATGCGCTTTCGAGGCCTCGAACTTGGTGACCTGTCCATTTTGTGGTTATGCGTAGAATTTAGGAGGACTACCCACATCTACGCGTGCCTGTATAGGTCCCATGGCAGTGATTTGGGGTCAACAATCTTTGAGAACGTTGAACGGGGTATTGACAAATTATTGGAGCAGTGTCCATCTGCGGAGGTGGTGGTTCAAGGTGACTTTAATGCTCACCACAAAGAGTGGCTGGGGTCCCGGATCACTGACTTCCCGGGTCGGCCACTTTTTAATATGGCTTCAGCCTATGGTCTCTCATAAAACCAATGACAAGACAAAATAATTAAAAATCGTTGTTTTGTTTAATTTATAGATATGATATACTTCACCAGAAACCATCTGGCTATAAATAAATAGTGCCACCCGTGAGGGGCGGGTTGCTGGTACATATTAAAATATAAAATATACGTAGGTAAATAATATAATATATAGATGTTACGGACAACGAGACTCCCATAAATCTTATTGCACTGGTACAGTAAAACGATACTAATGTTAATTTAAATAACATCCGCATTCAATAACATATCGGTAGACCTTCAGTGATCAATTAGTTCGGCTGTGATGTTGAAGGTTTCTCTATTGTTCGGTCCAGTCCAGCCTTTAACAATGATCTTATACGATCGTTTTGACAAACATCATTATTAATGTTACAATATCATCTACCCACAGTTGACATAACAAGAGGTAACGCTTTTGAGCCTATTGTTAATTTGGTATAATAATAATATGCTCGAGAGCCCAGTGTTAACGAGATAACTAATGCAGGAGATATTATGGGATACGAGTATGTGAACAAAAACGTGTACTGATAGTTCGTTGGGGCGATAATCCGATAGACGGAAGAAAGAAACCGGGGCTTGGAGCGCCAAACTTCGAGCTACAACTGATAATTTCTTGACGGAAAACCTAATAACTAATCGTTTCGAGATTCGGACCCGAAACATCGTACATTTTTGCCATCGGCGTTGACGAAGCATTAAAAAAGATTTATGCATCAAAAATATTAAACATATATATGATTAAACATGTATTCTGTGACAGTCGTTTAGGAGTTAGTACCCTCTATACCAAGACGTACATTATAACCTCAGATATCTTGTCAATTACACATTTATGTTTTTGAAAAATGTACCTCTAAACGCACATCCTGTCGTTAAGCGTGAGGCCCTCACCTATTGCACATTACTTCAATGTTTTTTTCAACTAGCATTTTTTTTTGTTAAGGCGGGATAATATGAGCCTAAACGCACACCCCGTTGTTCGGGGGCAACGAACAGGGTAGTGTGGGGCCCTCACCCACTAAATACGTTTTTCTGCCTGTATTGTTTGTCAATTGGCCTGATGTTTGAGTTTACTTATTTTGTCGAAGTGAGGGCATGGGAAACGCTCTTCCGGAAAACATTATTCTGTCAATCTAGTTAGAAGGTATAAGAGAATGTCAATATGCTTTTGCATATTCAGTGTTTAAGTAATAAATGGTTTATGTTCATCGTAAGGAATCCATCATCATATCTTAAGAATTTTTCAGCTCTTCATTTCACAGGCTTTCGTTTATATAATAATTTTATTATGCACTTTCATTTTCGATTTTATCATAACGTTAAAATATTGCGTCTAAGATATTTTCAAGCTTAGTGCTCTCTATCTACATAATTATACACCCGAAGAATGCGGCGATGTTGATTACTTGTCGTAAAATACGTACATCAGATAATTTGAGTGACTAGTTTCTATATTTAGAGATATACTTCAGGTTAAACTAAATTCTCTCACTAATCACTCTGTGTGTTTCTCAAAAACTTGACCGCACTGACGTGGATTTTGTGTTGGCTAAAAAAATGGCGAGGCCCAAGAAATTAGAACCTGACAAACCCAGCTATAAACAGATTGACACTTGTCTTGTTTTTCTTTTTTAATACGAATAAATACTAACAAAGTAATCCATGATGAATCTTTTATATGCTTATAAAAGATATTGAATGGCAAAGGATTTATCGAAGCACATTTTCTTGAGTTGTCGACGTCCCTGTATACAAAACTAGGGTAGATAGGTTTTATCATTGATGTATAATATGTACTTATAACTCAATGGGTCTTAAGACGATCTAAGATAAAGTTTTACTTGCTAAGCCAGACTCTTATTGTGTTGTTTTCTCTTAAACGCAAATTTATTTGGAATATTGATTTAACGGTCCTACAATTTCAATGGTCTATGAAATCGAGCTACATATTAGTCTCTCTTCCACCATAGATGAAAAAACTTTGGTGATGATTAATATTCGTCCTGCTAATCACTCGTAAATAATCTAATCATTTTACTTCTCTCAAACTAACGTCGACCCCTTTGTGTCAGGTATGGG
The DNA here is from genome assembly GCA_948253155.1 of Leucoma salicis. Taxonomy (NCBI): domain Eukaryota; kingdom Metazoa; phylum Arthropoda; class Insecta; order Lepidoptera; family Erebidae; genus Leucoma; species Leucoma salicis. Next base: position 4,916,744 of record OX411819.1, on the reverse strand, counting down.
TGATGGGTGAACATCCAGATGACAAGTCCATTGAGACAATATTAGCAGAAGAGGCGCGAGAGAAAGCGATAGCGCAGGCAAGAGAAGAAGTGCAACAGCTGAGGAAGTCTGTCGAGAAGGAACTTACGCAGCTCATCGAATACAAACAACTAGATGACTTAGAAGAGGTAGTACAAGAAAACACTATTCTTCAATGCATTAGAGTAAAACTTTCGAGTACAGGTATTCTTCATTATCTGAAAGCAATATACCATTTCTAATTTTGCCAACTCGCATTGCAAAATTTACAATCAACAGACATTTTTAGATACGTTTCTTTTCGATGTTTTAATGAGCTGTTTACGCCAGGTAGTAAACTCTTAATTAAATAACCATAGTTCTGAAGAAGCAGGCGCGGATTTCAGGCCGTGATTTGCCGATTCGTTGATTTATCATTAATACTTTAAAAAATCACTAGGTTCATAATAACTCTATATACTTTCAATTTACCCATACATTTACCAGGAGATATCCCACGAAATAATGCAATAATCTCTAGTTGACGCAATTGATAATCACAAGCAGGTCTGCAGTTGATAAATCAATCAAAATATGCTAAATTTGTCCAAAAATGTTGATCTATTTTTATTCGTGCTTTGTACTTATTAAAATAATCATTTCAGAAATTCGACTTATCCCCAAAAACAATAGATCCTTTAGAGGACACACTAGAGATCTACTGCACGGTGGATGAGTTGCGGCAGCGCATCGAAGCGCTGGAGCCCGACGTGAAACTGTCGGAAAAGGAGCTGGAAATGGAGGAACTCGACGATAAGCCTGACTTCTGCAATGACGCCCTGAAACTAGATCTTAACAAGAATACGCTGCATTTTAACTTCATTGAAGGGAAACGAGATGTTCTGCAGGTAATTTGTAATTGATTTCAAGGATATTTGTGAGATTTTTATAATTACCGCACTAGAATTTTCCCTCGGTTGCGAGGGCTTCACAACCTTATAATTTCAGCAAAACGGCAATTGATAGGTAAATAGATATTATTTTTTCCGTTTGGAATTTGACTTATACCTATTGGTTAAATCCTATTTTCATCTTCATTGTTCAAGATCTAAGATCCTTTGGGATTATTAAGTCCCTTAAAGTAAGTCCTTATACAGAGCAAAATTCTATTACAACAGTTATGGCGCGAAAATCAAGGTTGGGATGACCCGGTCCCAAACAATATCATCCGCCGCCCGCGTTGAGCCTACCGCGAAGGTGTGACCTCCCAGGTGCGCGGGGATGTCACTCAAAGAAGGAGCCTGATGGGGCTAGCCGCCGCGCGGACCACTGAAGAGAATATACGCGGTACCAGTGGTCCGCAGAGTAAGGGCGGGTGAGGGCGCACGGCGGGGTCCCAAACAATATTTTAAAACGCTCGGGATAAATTAACCATGGCGTTGCCCGTGCTATTGAACATTAAGATACCAAGACGAGCCATATGTAATGATCCAATAACATAGGACTTCGTTCGTTTAGCGATGCTTCAATTAATGCGTATGATGCATGCGTATACATTCGAGCTATAAATCCTATTGGTAAAGTAACCGTTAAACTGCTATGCTCCAAATCAACTGCAATTAAACCCACGACGATTTCGAAACTTGAACTGTGTGCTGCATTGTTGGCAGCACCTATGTGCAAATCTGTAAAGGACTCGTTGAGATGTAAGTTCACTCGTAAAATTCAGCGGTGTGATTCCAGTGTAGTACTTAGCTGGCTTCATACTAGCTGCCAAAGGTTAAAAACTTTTGTTGCCAATAAAATCACTCAAATTAACAGAATCTTTGTCATGGCGGTATGTTCCAACTAATGCTAACCCAGCGGATTTGATTTCTAGGGGCGTCAGTTGTGATCAAATAGCAAGCAAGAAAATGTGGTGGTCAGGGCCTAGATTTTTGGTTGATCCTGAAGACAGCCAATTTTAGATAAAACACATACACACGCTGATGATATCCCTGAAAACAAGCATTAACCACTCATGTGTTCTCAAATGAATGTATTGTTTTATTCGAAAATTATTCAAATTTACTAAAATTATAACGTTCATGTGCATATGTATACACGCCGCCACGATTTATTCACAATTTGAGAAGTCCTAAAAATAAATTAACTGGCAATATAATTATTGATGAAGTAAATAATTCATTTCTTCATTTGTGTAGTATGTCTAAGCAACAATAATTTGCTACTGAGCAAAATTTACTAATTAAGAATGAATCACTAAGTCCTAAATGTAATATTTTATCATTAACTCCATTTTTAGATGAAAAAAGAAGGTGATGCAAGTGGTTAGTCGCATCGATGCTTGTAATTTTACATACGAAACGAAACAGCCGATTCTATTGCATGCATCGCATCATTTAAAAAAGTTGATATTTGAATACACGTTGGCCCATAGCTATTGCTATCTGTTGTTAGACACTATGTCTGGCCAGTAAATGGAAGACATCTAGCGCAACGCACTGACTGTATTAGTTTCATATGTAGGAGACTACAAGGTAAAACTCTTAAACCGATCATGAGAAATTTGCCCTCTCAGCGTGTTACTCCAGATTTCATTTAAGATTTTGCTGGCGTGTTTCACATCATAAATCTAAAGGGCCGTGGTTTAAGGGTAATAAAATGTTACCTATGCATTTTCATTTATTTAAGATACAAATGCTTACATCTGGAGGCAGCATCCGATCTTACAAAACGCATTCATACTTACTTTTCGTAGATTCGTATCTCGGAGACGAAAGCCGGTGGAGGTATTATATATATATTATAATGAAGGAATCAAATTCATGTTTACACCCCCTTACGCTCCTCATTTTGGCGGAATCTGGGAGGATGGCATAAAGTTTGCCAAATTTCATGTAATACGCGTTATAAGTAATTCCCATTTAACTTTCGAAGAATTGTCGACTCTTATTTGCGCAAGTAGAATCCGTAATAAACAGCCGTCCCCTCTGTCTCCTTCACCCGACGATTTCCAAGTCTTGGAATTTTCTGATTGATCTGGCTCTAACAGCATTGCCGTCATCTGTTTATGATTGCGACTCAACTCAGCTGCAACGCTACAAGCGGCTGCAGCAAATTCACTACCACTTATGGTCACGCTAGCAGCAAGAGTGCATTGCAACAACGCTGTAAATGGAAAACCAATTGCATTCCTATCAACATTGGGGATTTAGTTCTTCTCTGAGAAGACAACCTTCCACCACTATGATGGCGCCTTGTCCGTATACAGCGACTGTTTCTTGGTCCTGACAGTGTGACGCGTGCCGCCGACGTCAACACTACTAGAGGATGTGTGCGCCGCTCTCTAGTGCGTCTAAGCCACTCACTCCTGAAAAACTGGGCCACTAAGAAGATGGTTGAAGATCTTTAACGACGGGGAAGATATTTGCGCCTACACGAATAATCATAGCATTTGATCGAGCAATGTTTTGTTTTTTCTTTCCATCAGAGTATGCTATCAAATATGTCATACACACGAACTAATACGCTCCTATATTTTTGTAAATTTTAATTATAAAAATCTTTATTATTTATAAAGAAGAGTACAGAACACCATTTGATTTCATTTAAGTCCAAGAAGAGACACGTACCATTTTTTTATGCAATTGCGGTAATAATACGCGTAGAATAATGATGTCATTATTTATTAATAATTCGTCATTAAACGGGTCGACACGATAGTCTCTTTTACACTTAGATAAATCTCGTGTCCAACAATGAAAAGAGTGGCTATACGGCTCGCCTGATAATATTTATTTGCCGTTGTTGTATTGTTAATTTGTTAGTCAAACACCTTGGTGATGGTAGGTACCACTGGTTGGTGATGAAATGTTTACTAGAAGAAATAGGTGTGTTCAGTGTTCGAAACTCAGTGAATGTTTTAATATTCGGAACGGAATATACAATACATATACCTACATAGGGCATAGTTTATTTACGGTATATGGAACATAAGAGTTCCCAGTTATCGCTGAGTTTACATTATTGGAGTAACCTACGCGCTACATGTAAATTGATTACTGTATTGACTGACCCTTGTAAGCAACAACCAGACTATCCCTCCAAAAAAGGACAGCAAATTGAGGAGTAGATTCCATCAAAACATAAATGTGAAGTGAGAGCCAAGTTCAATACTATGATATATGCCTTGGTTGTTGACATTGACGACAAAAGAAGTGTGATCTAAATGGGTGCCAAGTTCACTGGTCACAACAACTTAAAATATCATTTCTTCTTATAACTTAGGATAATATATTGAAGCGTAAGGTCTGACTTACTACCGACTAACTTAAAACCGTAGATTTATCGTAAAAACTGTAGGTATTGCAACATTGATCACCCATAATGGAGGCCGGTACATTTATTGGTTAAGATGTTACTTTTTTAATATGTTTACGAAATTCTGAAGTGTCCGTGAGATTTTGATAATTGATTTCCAAGTTATAAAATAGACTAGTAATTCTTGTTAGGGTGGCATGTTTGTTGATTCATAGGCCGATTTGAGCAATGTCATTTGAAGCACATATATGTATCTCGCACGTCTCAATATATCAGCCATTTTTTGACATGTATATGTGAAATGCTTTTTAAGTTATGAGGGGGTCAAAAGTGGCTCAAAATGGTTCGTGTAATATTACACACGGTGCTGCTCGCTTGCTTAGCTTGAACTTGGCTTGACATGCTCCCGCGTGTCTAGATATAGGATAGGATAGGATAGAGAGGATTTCTAATCATTGATTGTACGAATTGAAACCATAGGAATTTACACCTACTTATTGGTGCTTAACGCGGGTATTCTGCATAAATGTATCGACTCATGACGTAGTTGACGTATTGCCAGCGAAGCGCTAGTGACATAGATGCGTATACGTGCGCAGGAAGCGGGCGCGCGCAGCGGTGACGTGAGCGTGCTGGTGGCGGCGTGGGAGCGGCGCGTGGCGGCCGCGCGCGCCGGCGACATCCTGCGGGGCCTGCGGGCGCGGCGGGCGAGGGCGCAGCGCCTGGCGCACCACCGCGCCGCCGAGCACCACGCCGCCTGGCGCGACCAGGGTGAGCCCCACACACTTACTGACGTCCTAGCCCACCTAGCCTGGCGCGACCAGGGTGAGCCCCACACACTTACTGACGTCCTAGCCCACCTAGCCTGGCGCGACCAGGGTGAGCCCCACACACTTACTGACGTCCTAGCCCACCTAGCCTGGCGCGACCAGGGTGAGCCCCACACACTTACTGACGTCCTAGCCCACCTAGCCTGGCGCGACCAGGGTGAGCCCCACACACTTACTGACGTCCTAGCCCACCTAGCCTGGCGCGACCAGGGTGAGCCCCACACACTTACTGACGTCCTAGCCCACCTAGCCTGGCGCGACCAGGGTGAGCCCCACACACTTACTGACGTCCTAGCCCACCTAGCCTGGCGCGACCAGGGTGAGCCCCACACACTTACTGACGTCCTAGCCCACCTAGCCTGGCGCGACCAGGGTGAGCCCCACACACTTACTGACGTCCTAGCCCACCTAGCCTGGCGCGACCAGGGTGAGCCCCACACACTTACTGACGTCCTAGCCCACCTAGCCTGGCGCGACCAGGGTGAGCCCCACACACTTACTGACGTCCTAGCCCACCTAGCCAGGCGCGACCAGGGTGAGCCCTACACACTTACTGACGTCCTAGCCCACCTAGCCTGGCGCGACCAGGGTGAGCCCCACACACTTACTGACGTCCTACCCCACCTAGCCTGGCGCGACCAGGGTGAGCCCCACATACTTACTGACGTCCTAGCCCACCTAGCCTGGCGCGACCAGGCTGAGCCCCACACACTTACTGACGTCCTAGCCCACCTAGCCTGGCGCGACCAGGGTGAGCCCCACACACTTACTGACGTCCTAGCCCACCTAGACTGGCGCGACCAGGGTGAGCCCCACACACTTACTGACGTCCTAGCCCACCTAGCCTGGCGCGACCAGGGTGAGCCCCACACACTTACTGACGACCTAGCCCACTTAGCCTGGCGCGACCAGGATGAGCCCCACACACTTACTGACGTCCTAGCCCACCTAGCCTGGCGCGACCAGGGTGAGCCCCACACGCTTACTGACGTCCTAACCCACCTAGCCTGGCGCGACCAGGGTGAGCCCAACACACTTACTGACGTCCTAGCCCACCTAGCCTGGCGCGACCAGGGTGAGCCTAACACACTTACTGACGTCCTAGCCCGGCACGACCAGGGTGAGCCCAACACACTAACCCGGCGATATACTTGTGGCTTCATACAATAAGTACGGAGTATACCTGGCCTGACGTCGGTAGGTATAGAGATTCAATTAAACCATAATGACATAAAATATATGTTAGTCTTGCTCCAAAGCGTACCTTGAGGCACTCCTATACTCTATAATTTAACTGTCAATAATAGATGTTTTGGACGTCATGACGAGCGGTTGAAATCCTGTCAATGGAGTATGTGAATTTGTTCATTTACTCAATCAAGTCAAAGTTTTCAAGTTTATTAATTTACTAAAAATTACAGATAAGGCTAAATAAAGTATTCCACTGACGTGCATAATTTACACGGTGATGACAACATCCGCTCCAGAGCCTCCAATAACTTTTAATAATCTATGAATTCATATTTATGTTATACTTAAAGTACTGTATTATGCAAGGAAATAAAGATAACAAGTATATACGTTGTCAGAGCGCAAAGCAAAAGAGGCGGAGGCGAGCATACGCGAGATAGCGCGAGCGGCGAGGGAGGCACATCGGCGCAGCGCCACCATCGGGGCGCCTGTTGACACTACACAGGGTACGACTTACTTCGTTACTTTTTTATATTGCTGCTGTCGTCGAGGAGATGAAGACTATGATGGCGGTGAATTGTAACCGCTTTCAACTGCTTTATTACCTGAGATATTGATCCCCGAGTTGCTCCCTCACCTCTTAATTTTATCTGTAATAGTGATCGTGTAATGACTTCACTGATTATGAAGCAACTTAGGTATAGATCCTTAGTGTCGGGTATTGTGTGTTTGACTTTCACACAAATATTGTTATAAAAGATCTATTAATAGTGGTTCTAAGACTGGGCGTAGTGGTTATTACCATATGTTAAGTCCTAGGCTATACAGGGACTGTTATTTGATGGGGGGTGTAGCTCGCCAACAATCTCGTAAAAAAAATATGCATGATAAGAGCATGTTGACTGATTCCAGAAATTGTTACGGATTATGATGATATGGGATTTTATGATCTTTTATTTTTTAATAAAATCCTAGTAAATGAATATTCCAATATGTTTCAGCTGGCAAACCGCCAAATAGAGAAGCTGTAGTGGAGTGGTTTCGGACACACGAGTTCAAACGAGGCGTTGGATTTAATGAGAATGGCAAGCCAGTTAAATGGTTTCATGGTGAGAAAATTATGATAATTTTTTTCGAAACTTGGGCGGTGCTGCAGTCCCTTCAGCGGTGCCAAATTGACTATCGATACATCGAAGTGTTGAAGTGTTTGTATAGAAACGCCACTATGTCTGTCCGAGTTCAGGACAAGAGCACAAAACTGATCCAACTGCAGAAAGGAGTTAGACAGGGAGACGTCATGTCCCCGAAACTCTTCACCACTGCATTGGAAGATGTTTTCAAGCTCTTGGACTGGACCGGATTAGGCATCAACGTAAATGGCGAATACATCACTCACTTTCGATTTGCAGATGATATCGTGGTCATGGCAGAATCGCTGGAGGACCTTGGTACCATGCTCAACAACCTCAGCCGTGTCTCCTGACTGGGTCTAAAAATTAACATGGACAAGACGAAAGTCTTGTCTAATGTCCATGTCATTTCAGCACCGGTCTTGGTCGGGAGTGCGCTTCTCGAAGTTGTCGACCACTATGTATACATGGGACAAACTGTCCAGTTAGGTAGACACAACTTCGAGAAAGAGGTCGATCGACGAATCCAGCTCGGCTGGGCAGCGTTCGGGAAGCTGAGGGAGATCTTCTTGTCCAATATTCCACAGTGTCTGAAGACGAAGGTCTACGACCAGTGTGTGTTACCAGTGATGACTTAAGGCACAGAGGCGTGGTCTCTGAATGTTGGCCTTATATCAAGGCTTAAAGTCGCTCAGCGTGCTATGGAGTGGGCTATGCGTGGGATCTCTCTACGTGATAAGATCCGTAATAGGGAAATCCGTAGGAGAACGGGAGTGACCGACATAGCCCGACGGGTCAGCATGCTGAAGTGGCAATGGGCAGGCCACATCGTTAGGGAAGAAAGGTTCTCGAGTGTCGACCGCGTAACGGACGGCGCAGTGCAGGACGGCCTCCCACCAGGTGAACCGATGATCTGGTCAAAGTCACAGGCAGTCGTTGGATGCAGGCGGCACAGGACCGTTCGCTGTGGCGTTCTCTTGGGGAGGTCTATGTCCAGCAGTGGACGATGAAAGGCTGATGGATGGATGGATGGATTTTCACAACTCATCATAGTTGCTTTGTTGAGCTCGCTTCTGATAAATATATGATGTAAGATGAAAAGACCTAATTTTATATCTTATATCTTGGAATCAATTTGGCTGAATGACTCGTTAGTTATATTTGCACTTGATTATAATGAATTTCTGTTATTCCAAAAAAGGTTGATGCCATATGAATTTGGCCAATTTCTAATAATGACGTTAATGATAATGAAAGACCAAACAGGAAAATATATCCTTGAAGTAGGTTCTCGATTCTTAAAATTATGACTTTAAATTGTAATATTTCCAGGTCTAATCAGCAGGTCAGCGGCAGAGACAGCATTGTCAGATTCGCCTACAGGCAGTTTCTTAGTCCGGTTATCAGAGAGAGTCTGGGGTTACGCGGTAACATATCGGGATGGAGGTCGCTGTAAGCACTATCTGGTGGAGGCCTCACCGGCCTACCGGCTCCTGCCTACTGGACAAGTGGCACACGATACGCTTGGTAATTATAACATACTTCTTGGGATATGCAAAAAAGTTATCAAGCAACGATTTCTGGTCCATTTTCGTCTTTGGTTTAAATTGAAAAGTATTTTAACTAATTCCCAATTTTCCAAATATTTATTTTACAAAGTATTATTGTAAGAAAATAGTCTATTCATTTCTTCAAAAACAGACGTACGATGAAACAGAACACTTCTTTATATCCAACATACATTAATCATCACGCAAGCACAAAGCACTCAAACGCACACACTCACACGCACACACACACACACACACACACACGCACACACACACACACACCCACACAACACGCATACTTAGTTTCTAATATTAGTACAATAAAATTGTAGAATTAACCATAGGAGAAAGGAACCGTTACTCCTTCACGAAGATTTCCACAGGAAGCCTAGTTAGGAGTACAGAACCGCAATCACTATTGTAATAATTATGTTATTGTAATAATAATAAATAAATAAACAAATAAATATTTTTTCTTCCAGCTGATCTCATAAAATATCACAAAACAGTGCCTATCACGGAGAGCGGCAACGAGTTACTGCTCACACCAGTGGCACCCTCTGGCACACCCGACATTTTGTGTGCACCGCCATCTTGATTACATAATCATCATCCGGACATTGATGGAACATTTACTTAGCACTATCAGCTGTCGTTGCAAAGAAAAATACATTATCATAAATGAACATTTAAACAAATATTCCATTTTAAGTTTACGTAGGTACTCGTAAAAAATACATTTATATTTAGTTCGTTCTTTAATTTTTTAGAATTTATTAACTTAATTTGTACTACATCTGTGACATCTATAGTTAATGTTTTATGTTCATTATGAAAAAATGTTTTAATATTATTTTGACCTGCCTGCAACAGCGACCAGACCAGCTGGCACAGTGTATGAACACTAATACAGATACTATCAGTAGGTATATACTTTAAAAAATGTAAAAATATTACATTAGTATGTCAATGGTTTTATCGTGACTTGTTTCTGAACGAATTGTGTATTACTCTGTGACGAATTTGATTGCTGGAGATACTGGAAGAGTTATGTATTAAATGCATTGAGGTAGAAACCAGATTAAATGTATTTTACACTATGCCTTAATATTTTGTAATAAAAAGGCGTTGAAATGCTTATTGGTGCTACACTACGAACGTATAGTTAAGTTGATCTCGATAGTTCGAAATTATTATTTAATATTAAACACGCATTTCCTTAGCAGTAAATAATGAACAAAATTGTAGTTAGTTGTCGCGCAGGCTAATGTGATATTTAGCAGCCCTTAGCCCTTTAGCCCCAAATATATATTTATCGCTTCAGTATTAGTGCTTGTTACGGAAATATATTCGAGCTTACGCCACCACATGTCAACGGCAAAGTTATCACTGAACCGAAATGGGGGAAGCAACTATATAGATACCTACTAAATTACAGAGCAATAAACGACATTTATAAATGTTTCACCTAAAGGGTAGGTACCCATATTAATATCATGTGACATAAGCTGAATATAAATCCGTTTAATCCGTATTCTGATAAAATAAGCCAAAGTTTTAAATTGAACCCAGAATCGGAGTATCGGTTAAGCTGTATATTATATTATTATAGCGTTTTGTATGCCATTTGTATCGTTCGTAGGTGACGTATACATCTATGATATTATTAAAATTAAGTCATTAACTGCCAAGTAGAATAATAATTAATAAAATAGTATAAATTAAATTAATTTTTATTTAACCCTTTAATATATAATTATGTTTTTCTGAAAAATAGAAGCATTTGATATATTTTAGGTGCGACGCAGGCGACGTACTATCCGCGGCGCACTTATTAGTCTGTAAAAATAGAACCTATGTAATGGGGACTATCGTTTCTTTGCTCACCAGTTGGCGCCACTGTTGACTAAGGTCCAGAGGTATCGCTGTCAAAGGCAACTTTATAAGATCGGCGCCGAAACAAAGTTTTAAATCTTGAATCTCATTAAATTTATTAATTATAAATAACAATCCTCATATCGAGTAGCTATGCCGCAATGTTGTGCAGTTCCGTTTTGTTCGGAATAAAGGAGGACATATATTTCCAAAAGATAAAACTGTTCTAAAACAGTGGCTAGTGGCGATTCACAGGAATAACTATACTCCGACAAAACATTCTCGTGTTTGTAAAAAATATTTTAACCCTGAGGATTATGTGTTATCCAAAGAATCAAATACAGAAAATCGTAAGTAGGTAATTATCTTTCTTATTCATCCTGATTTGAGTAACTTTTACGTTACTTTCATCTAATCTTCTGTTCACAAATTTTCAGCTACTCCTAAATTAAAGCCAAAAGTTGTACCTCAACATGAAAAACATTTTGTTGTTTTGTTGTATTTTGTGTTTACTTTTGGCAAAAAATAAGTTTGTAAGCAAACTAACCTCTGAATTAGCTGCTCTTTGAGGCCGCTTATTTTTGTGCTTCTTTTTCTTAATTCCGCTTTCAAAGCGTTCACATTCATCGCCAAATAATCCATATTTGCGATAACGAAGGAGATCACTTTTCAACAAGTAAATTAAAGAAATTATAATTTATGTCACGAAGCCCGCCAAAACCAGTGAAAAGTTAATGTTATTGGACCTCACGTGACACAAGCGCCTCTAGTGGCAAGGTCACATGCGATAACCCCCATTATATGCAGTAACACATACGACACACAAAAAGTCCGGCAGATTAAAAATCCGCGTGATTCTTGCAGACCGCGCCGTACATAAAGTGCGCGAAAAAAATAAAACGTTTGCTTCAACGAGCGTTAACGCAGACGGCGCACACTTTAATCTGCAATCTGCACTCGTTAAGTGATGGAAGTAAAGTATGGCGCTAGAGATCGATGTATCGATGTTAATACAAGAAGTACAAAACAGCCCAACAATTTATTTATGATAAATACTTCTAAGCCAGAATATCATAATAGACATTTAAAGAGAAAAATGTGGGCTGAGGTGTGCTGTAGTGATCGCACGATTATTATATAAATTCACAACAATGTCTTTTATAAAATGGCTCCCTATGTAAACACTGTTGAACACAACAACACAAACTGATAGAGAGATTACTTTTGTACCAGACCAGAGTCCTTACAGGAATCATAGAACATCAATTAATAATATATATCAATCGATTCACGACAGTAAATATATCTATGTGAGGAGGTTGAATGGAAAATACTATTATCCCCACAACTTCAAGTATAAAATAATACATCGCGATCTCTGCATTTCCACAGCGTATACGTCCCTACAGTTCTGCCGATAAAATGATCGTAGATGTGCGTCGTGTGCGTTAATTCTGCGAAAAATCCGCGACGGACTTTTAGCGCGCCATGCAGACTTTTTGTGCGCCACAGATTATATCGCACAAAAAGTGTGTCGTCTGCGCTGCACCTTAACTAAAGAATATCAACTGCTTACTTTATTGTTGTAAACACAGAATAATTATAGCACAGTTTCAGCTGACAAAATATGTTATTTATGCAGATGGCGTTGGTAGCAATATCGTGTATTTCCAATAATAAAATGGCTGAAACAAAGTTATGTTTCAATTGCACATTTTTTTATTTTCTCTACTAATTGTGGTAATCATGTTTCCGATAAAAAATCATAATATTAACAAAATATAAAGCAATACTTTTAGGCAATATCTATGAAAGAAGCGTAAAGCGGATGATATTTCTTGTAAAGCATAAACCAAAATATTATATATTACTAGCTGACCCGGCAAACGTTGTTTTGCCAAGTTTCTAGGAAACATTTTTTTTAGTTCAATAAAAATAACTATCTACTATAAGTGTGCGGGGATTTACTTATAATCGAAAGCGTTGTAGACAATGAAAGTATGCTTTATTTAGGATGTACTTTATTCCCAAATAAATTTTTATTGAATGTAAAAAAATATTATATTTGCCGTGTCGACCGGCTTTAGAATTATCCCACCCCTCTCTACCCACGGGTGTCATAAGAGCCGACTGAGGGTATACCGGGGGAGTGGGCAGCAGCACTCTCTCGAGTATTAACAACATCCACTGCGATCGCCAACCCGCCTGCTAAGCGTGGCGATTACAGCATTATCACCCATTTCTTGGGGAGGCCTATGTCCAGCAGTCGACGCTGAAAGGCTGATGGATGGATGGAAAAAAATATTTATTAAAATTGTCTTCAAATAAATTAAATTATTAATAATTAATAAATCCTTCTATCAGTGTATTGGTGAAAAACAGTGAATTAAAATTTGTATTGGTTTGCTTATTATTTGACTTACTTTTCACAATAATAAAACAGGTATATTTATTAAACACGTACACGTTTTCGTTTTACGATATAAAACTATTTTCAAAAAATGTAAAAAATGTAAAAAGTACAATTTAGACAGGTACGGTAATGGCCGTTGTTGGCTGGAGCTCACAACACGTGTTTATTTACATGAGATCACTTAATTAACTAATAGTTACAACTGTCTTCATCAGTTATTAATAAATTGCAAATAAATAATTATTGCACTGGAAATTAATAATAAATTTACGATGAGAGTAAAATTAACATGAGAGTTGCATAGAAAAATTAAAATAATACGTATAACAGCCACTGCTACGATCGATACACAAATAAAACCAAAAAAAAAATGGTTGAAAACTGTATAGTGAGAATGACAGGAGACCCTTCGTTCTCATCCTTACTCCGTGATGTTTGCTGGACGAGAGGTGACAACGGTAGACATCTAGCGGCGATAACTGATCGATTGATAGTTGATCAGTTATCGACCGGTGAAGGCGGAAGATCAAATTGAATTGAGAAAAAAATCATAATTAAAGGTGCCGTGTGCGGCCGGCTGTAGAACTGTCCCACCCCTCTCCACCCATGGGAGTCGTAATAGCCGACTGAGGAAATACCAGGAGAGTGGGCAGCAGCACTCCTTCGAGTATTAACAACATCCACTGCGATCGCCAACCCGCCTGCCATGCGTGGCGATTACGGCACTATCCCCCATTCTTGGGGAGGCCTATGTCCAGCAGTGGACTTTAAAAGGCTGATGGATAGATTAAAAATAAAAAAATTAAAAAAAAATCGCGATGGAAAAATAGGGGTTGATCGTAGAGGGGTGGAAAATCGAAAGTAATATAATTTTTTTTATTCTAAGTCATGACAAAATAAGAATAAAAATCTTGCCAAAAAAATTAAAGTTTATAATTAGCAAATAAAAAATAGGAGTTGATTGTAGAGGGTTGAAAATTTAGGGTTGTAATGTATTTTTTAAAGCTGTATCATAAAAAAATAAAAATTTATATGAAAATTAAAAAAATAATTAGGGGTGGACTACCCTTAACATTAACAGGGATGAAAAATAGATGTTGTCCGATTCTCAGACCTACCCAACATGCACACAAAATTTCATGAAAATCGGTTAAGCCGTTTCGGAGGAGTTCAACCACAAACACCGCGACACGAGAATTTTATATATTAGATTGATAACTTATGTGGCATTATTTATTTAACTGCCTTGGTGGTGCAGCGGTTACACTAGTAAGCGACTGCTGAACACGAGGTCTCGGGTTCGATCCCCGGGTCATTGAGCAGCAGTGTTATTGAGCTTTTTCGTAAAAAGAAAAATTCTCGGCGTTTGGAAATGTGCCCGGTAGACGGCAATAGGCTCGCCCCCTATTACGTAGGACTTAAACAACTGGCGAATCGTGGGTGTGTAAATACACCTCTGCCTACCCCTTCGGGGAATACAGGCGTGATGCTATGTTGTTTTATTTTGTAATATAACGGGGCATATAAATATTGCGACCTTCAGAGATGATTAAAGAGGCCAAGAATAAAGCTGTGCTTCATATTTTAACAGATAACATAGCGGGGAAAATTAGGTTTAATTCATTCATAGCTTTTTATCTAGATTTATTATCCATTAAAAGAGAAAGAGTCAGTAGTAAGAGTAGTGCACCTACTGGCTTGTGCAAAAACTTTTTGATCTACCAAAGCCATGATCTAAAATGCAAAAGATTAACTTTAATCCTATTTTCTTTAACGGCACGGGTGAATTATTAAGTCTAGTGATTAAAAATATTTTTTTATTGCATGTGGTGGTAGACGAGCCACGCTCCTGATAGTCTACCTGATGGTAAATGGTAATCGTTGCTCATGGACTCAACTATACCGAGAGTGTTGTCAAGCCGCTGCGCACTATTTAATTTCACAGATATGAAATGAAAGAATAACGGCTGTCTCCTGCTACAACGAAAACACACTGATGTGCTTTTCATGGTCGGTCACACGGGAGATGGTGGTATGAACCCGCTCAGACCCTATAGCAAGAGAGTACTCCCACTTGGTATTCAGCCCTACCACCAGTAATGCAATGGATGGTAATTGCTTACTTCCCTTTAGTCACCTCGTACGACACCCATGGGAAAGAATGGGATGGTGACACTTGTATTCTTAGTCCGTCACCACATGGACACGGAGCCAATTACTAAGGCTAGTGAAACTTCGTTTACGGAATCTATCGCGTTTACTTAATTTTACTACTATCCCGACGTTTCGAATACTTTACAGCATTCATGATCACGGGTGGACTTAGATGATAGACGTCCAAAGCTGATATGTTATTTCAACGGTCTCGTCTACCCACAGTATATGATTTTACAAAATTTTCGGTTTATTTATTTTAACCCACCTAATATTCGTTTAGAAACACAATTAAAATATTTACTACAAATTTTTTTTATGCTTACAATGTATGAGACTAAGTTAGTATATTAAAATGAGTATAATACTCCTCTTTAAACTAATTTTTTTTGTTTTTATTTAGTGCTCAAAATTCTACCATAAACTACCAATTACTACCAGTAAGAAGACAACCTTGGTTATTAGTTTATATTATTAAATATATTGATTTTGCCAAAAGCTAAGATCCGGCCAGAAAACTCAGTAGGCAACAACTTTTATGGATTATTAAATTTTTGTACGGAATAACTGAAAGCTAATTAAGTTTAAATTTTTTTAAAAAAGCAATAACTAAAACTAATCACTACTGTGGGTTTTGTCTACACAATAAGCGCTAACTGTGTCTTGCAATCTTGTGGTGTGCCTTCTTGTGTTCTGTTTGGTGAGGCCTATCACAGGGTTCCAGCTTGATGGTAAGACCCAGCCGTCTTCTCTATTGAAATTGGGATGTTTCTTAATTTCAATAGCCTCACGTATCATTCTAGGGCGATATCGATGTTCTTTTGCGAGGATTTGAGGTTTGTCAAACCTAATGTAATGGCGGGTGTGGTCCTGTGTGTGCTCACAAATTGCAGACTTTGTATAGCGACGGTGCTTCACATCAGCTATGTGTTCTTTGATCCGAGTTGTTATGGATCTCTTTGTTTGCCCAATGTAGGAGAGACCACAATCACAATCCAGCTTGTATACTCCTGCATCCTGTAAAGGTATATGGCACTTGACAGGTGGTAAAAATTGACTAATTCTTTTGAGTGGCTTATAGTAGGTTTTGATTGAAGCTTTTTTGAGAATGTAGCCAATCTTGTCAGTGACTCCTTTAACATAGGGCAGGACTGCAGGGAGGCGCTCAACTGTGGGTGGCTTCACTCGGTTTCTGTGACGGCGGCGTGGAACCTGTAGCTTATTAGCATGTAAAACTTTCATTACATGTTGCAACTCCCCAGCCAGGTGTTCTTTATCACAGATTCCTTGTGCTCTCTGAAACAAAGATTTAGACACGGTAGCCAACTGTGAAGGATGGTGATGAGACTCTCCATTCAGGTACTTATCAGTATTGGTTTTCTTTCGATACACTGTATGACTCAAGGTGTTGTTAGGGTTACGGATTACCATAACATCTAAGAAAGCTAAAGAGTTATTTGACTCCAGTTCCATAGTGAATTGAATTTTAGGATTGATGGAGTTCAGATGGTTTAGAAATACGGTTACTTTATCAGATGGTAATATAGTGAAAGTGTCATCTACGTACCGCTTGTAGAATCGGGGGACCACAGGTGAGGTTTTTAGGGCAGTCTCCTCGAAGTCTTCCATGAATATGTCGGCAACAACGGGAGAGACTGGCGAACCCATGGCCACTCCGTCCACTTGCTTGTAGAAGCCATCATTCCACATAATGTAGCCAGATGTGAGGCAGTACTTTAACATTAAACACAAAGTGAAAAATGTGAAATCTAAAATAACAGTCAGGAGCAGGATTTGAACCTGCATCTTCTGGATACCGTCCAGATGCTTTACCAATTCAGCCATCCTAACAATTGCTCCTGACTGCTAATTTCGATAACACATCATACTTAACGTCTTTGGGTGACGCCTGCGCCATCTGTCGGGAGTATTTTCATACATTATACCGACCAGGTAAACTTAATTTTACAATTAAGACGTTAAGTATGATGTGTTATCGAAATTAGCAGTCAGGAGCAATTGTCAGGATGGCTGAATTGGTAAAGCATCTGGACGGTATTCAGAAGATGCAGGTTCAAATCCTGCTCCTGACTGTTATTTTCGATTTCACATTTTTCACTTTGTGTTTAATGTATAGTGCTAAGCATGTCAAATGCTAAAAATATATATAAAAAATATCTAAATATTTAAAGGGTTTGCGTCATTATTAGGTAAAATCTTAATTGTAAAATTAAGTTTACTTGATCGGTGTAATGTATGAAAATACTCCCGACAGATGGCGCAGGCGTCACCCAAAGACGTTAAGTATGATGTGTTATCGAAATTAGCAGTCAGGAGCAATTGTCAGGATGGCTGAATTGGTAAAGCATCTGGACGGTATCCAGAAGATGCAGGTTCAAATCCTGCTCCTGACTGTTATTTTCGATTTCACATTTTTCACTTTGTGTTTAATGTATAGTGCTAAGCATGTCAAATGCTAAAAATATATATAAAAAATATCTAAGTACTTTAACAGTTCAGCGTATTCCATAGGTATATTATAGATTCCGTAAACGAAGTTTTATTTCAAAATGTGTAACATTCGCGTAAATATCAGAAAGTATTATACTAAGGCTAGTGCTTAAAAATATATTAAAAATATTCTAATTATAATATTTTCTTCAGTTATAGCTTATGGGGTCAGACGAAGGAATATTGAAAGACCTCGTTGGGAGTATATAGAAGATTTTTGTGTATCCAAAATAAAAACAAATATTAAAGACAGAGTAAGTGTTTATTAATATTGCGTGTAAAAATGTAACACTATACATATTTACAAATATCTTTATCATTACCGCTCGTTATTTCTAGACGGTCGTTTGATTAAAGTCATCAAAATTAAATTCTATAAGTATTATATAAAACGTTTACAATTATTCTGCTTTACATTTTAACGAATTTACAAATTAGACACGATAGATTTTCATAAAATTTAGATTTTTCTAACTTTTATCCACAATAAGCGTCGTACAAAATACAAGTTCTGATATCTCAGTTCCACTTTAAAAAACGATATCAGACATTGTACTTTATTACACTTGAAACCAAAAGATATAACAATAATAATAAGGAAAAGGTACATACTTATTTTTTTGAACATAACGGTCATTTTCGTCAGTAATTGACAACTTCGGTTAATATGTCACTTTTGACAGGTGCCTTTATGAAACTATTAGTAGGGCAGTCTTTATAATATATATTGATCTATGTAGGTACTAATTATTTTATGAAATAGTAGATACAGCTTAGATTAATGATATATCTAGATAGAGCCTCGGCGTTGTAAACGCGTCAAAAAAAGTTGTGGTGAACTTTTCACTCCAATGCTGTTCTATGGCTGTTAGTGTCAATCGTGACGTCACTTGACAAGGTCGTATCCAGGAGCAATAGTGTGTCATTTAAAATGTCAACGTGTGTATTTAAAGTGTGCCGAAACTACAAAAATCGGAAAATGAGCACTAAAGATATCTCTTATCAGCGGTTAGTAACATTATTTCATACAATAACTGCCTAAATATGTCATTTAAGTATATTAATTTTAGTTTGTATTTTTTTATGTGATACCAGTTTATGAACTTAAATTTCCCGCTTTATCTTGCATAGTTGATGATATTTTAACAATAGAGAGTAATAGAAATATTACCTAACATAATGATTAGCGCTTTTAATGGATTCATAAAGCTGCACAGTCGTCATTTTCGGAATTAGTTACAATACTACTATTTGTAATATTGTAACATTTTTAAATTTATAATTATCGTGGGTTATAGTAGTATCTCATTAAAGAAGAGGCTATATATAGTATATATTTTGTATGTATATATTAAGATTATGAGAGTAACTAGAAAGAGATAATTAACTATATACCTACAAAACATTTTGTAGTATAAGAATGTCTTGAATCTATGATAATATAATTTTCCCATAATTTAATACCACCATTGAAACTGGTATCATTACGCACGCACACAAACACAAATTACACAAGCGTAATGACAGCTGTCACGTACACTAGCATAATAATTCCCGCCCGATTTTTATGACGTTTATAAGAGTGATACTCCATCTGGATAAATATTTAATCTAAGAGATACAGGTTATTATTATCAAAAATCGGACAGATATTTTCTTTTCTTAAAATGCTGCATCACAATGTACGCGGTACCTTAATCAATAATTATGATTCGGGCAAGGGACGGTAAATATTTGTTTTACTATCATCATAAACATGGTAAAAAAATGGTTACTGGTAGTGTGTCCACCAGTAGCCCCGGTATAGTCACATGTACGGCAGGTTGGTGGGTGTTCTAGCTCCGCTTGTCATTTCTGTTCCACTGCGCTGGAGAAAAAATATAATTTATGGTACATACATAACTGTTATCAACACTTGTTTCCCATCAAACAAGCGAAATAGGTACAAATATAGACAAATTCAATAGAGAAAACTTGAAATAATGCCGTACGGATGGTAATGTATGCAGCCAAGTAACTGATGAACCTATGAACAGAGGATTACCACTTCCCATCAGGTGGGTCGTAGCTCGTCTAAATTTAAAAATGGAAAAATCTTCTCTTCTCATGCTAATAAACAAGTAAATGGTGAGCAATGGCGGGACAGTACTGTTAGTATATTGGAGTCCATGAGTGGCAGTAACCACCTACCATCAGGTTGGTTGCGGCTCGTCTGCCACCATAAGTAATGTAAAAAATATCGGTCTTATTTACGTTTACAGTAAAGTTGTTGTCACAAGTAAAGGTTTGTTATAAATATTTATATAATATTTGGAATACAAGATATATATTGTTTTTTTTTATTGCTTGTAGTGGCAGACGAGCCACGGCCCATCTGATGGTAAATCGTAACTGTCGCTCATGGTCTTAACTATATTGAGAGTATTGTCAAGCTGCTGCTCACTATTTCATTCCACAGATATGAAATGAAAGAATAAACGGCTATCTCCTGCTACAACCAAAACGCAACGATGTGCTTCATGGCCGATTACACGGGAGATGGTGGTACCAACCCGCTCGGGCCTGATACCAAGTGAATACTCCCACTTGGTACCCAGCCCTACCACCAGTCATGCAATGGATGATAATTGCATACTTCCCTTAGTCGCCTCATACGACACCTGTGGGAAAGAACGGGGTGGTGACACTTGTATTCTTAGTTCGTCACCACACGGTCAAAAAAATATTGGTCTGGTTTGGTGGATTCATGGATTACCTAACCTACCCTAATCTGTGGGTGGATTAACACCTCCAGCAATAAAAAAAAGTCTGGTAGATGCAACTTTCATTAGGGGGTTCTTCAGTTATTGTGTAATGATCAACAAAAAAAACAATTTAAAAAAAATAATCCGACTTGAAATGACAACAAACATTTAAAATGTTTAAAAAAGTAATCAAATAGAATCTACTGGAAAAATATTTTTTTAAGTTTTATAAACGACAACTTTGTTGCTGTCGTGTGAGTCTCCGAAAGCGGCGAGCGGAAACCGGAGAGTGTATGAAGAGAATTATGAATGTTGAGGAAGCGAGAGATGTACTTATGCAAGAATAGAGCCTTTTGTCACTCTGTTCTCTCTGCCTACCCCGCAAGGGAGATAGCGTGATGATAAGTAAGTAAAATCATCATAGGTGTAACCCTAGCGCATTCGTTGAATGACGCGGTTGCCCGTGGATCATGCGGCGGGCAAAACAATCTCAACTGTATTTTTGTCTACATAAGGTACATTTCTTCTCGCTACGAACAATTGGTATTATTATTAAGATTTTGTAGGCTATTATAGGGAGATTTCGGACAAGTTTTAATGGAAGTGATGTTTCTGTCCGTAGGACTAGTATCTATTCTGTGGCCTTTACCTATGAAATTGACGTTTTATAAAAAATAGCTTATTCGTAAAAAACACAAAGCAGTAGTTCTCAGTAGCAGCCCAGAGTTTGGAAATGCGCCCGGCAGACAGCATTAGGCTCGCCCCCTATTACATCACAACCTAACCTAAGCACAGCTGGCGAACCGTGGGCGTGTAAATACCTCCCTTCGGGGAATACAGGCGTGATGTTATGTTTATATGAAAAAATCAACCGATTTGCCTTCAATATTTTATATTTCTATTAATCAAAATAATCACTCGTGCAATCGATGCGTATTTGCTAACGAAATGGCAGTTTATTGCCCTTCTCGAAGAAATCAGCTGGACGGGAGGCAACAAATTCTTCAAAGGCATTTTGTAGTGCTTCTCAGTCATTGAATTTTATTGCCACCAAGAAGTTATCCAAATTCAAAAAAGAAGTCTGTAGGCGCAAGGTCTGGTGAGTACGGTGGATGAAAGTGAGCTTCTAACCCTTGCTCTTGTAACTTGGAGACCGTTTGCTGTGCAGTATGAGGTCGTGCGTTTTCGTGCAGGAGCAGCGGAGACGAACGATTGACAGCTGGTTGGAAATGTGCGAGCCTCTCTGTCATTGTGTTCAGATTCACAGTACACATCTCCAGTAATGCTCATCCCGTTTGGTAAGAAGCTATGATGAATTACGTCGGCACTAGACCACCAAACAGTGACCATCACTTTTCTAAGGGTAAGTTTTCATTTAGGGCATTGTTTAGGTGCTGAACCAGGATCCAACCAACTTGGGGTGCTAATTTGTCCGGTTTACCTCCTAGTGGTGCACCCCGGGCAACGTCGGCAGTCGCCGGCGGCTAAAATTCCGGACAGGACGGGTCTCCGCGTGTCCCTCTGACTCAGCAGAGGGCACAGCGGATAGACCAGGCGTCGGAGTCGGTGGGGCCAGACTGGCTCACCGGGCTCTGGAGAGGGGGGACAGTGGGGCCACAGCGGCCCCCCCCGTCCCAAATCGTAAACCTGAGCGCGTGCCTGTGGTTACGTCTCGCGGGCATACAGGAACGAGGGTCTTGGCTTAATCGCCCGGACCGCGAGGAAGACAACCTCTATAAAAAATTACCCCGAATCTCAAGCTCTGGCGCGCGGCGAGGAGATGCATGGCTGATGGGTAGTTCAGTCTCGAGCGCGGCCCCAGCCAGGGTACCTGCGGACCCCCTGTGTTGGGTTACAAATGTACGCTTACCCGGGTACAGGGAGCTCTGCCCGGGTGGACCTCCTTTCTCCCATACTCGTGGGAACAACATGGAAAAATTGTTAAACTCAAAATTGACCGAGTTGGGTGAAAATCCCGACGCCTCAGCCGTAAGGGGTCCGGCTGCAAATGCGGCCCCTACTAGTGCAGCTGCGCGTAAAACGCGCGGCGGCAAAAAGTCCCGCAAGGGCAAGAAGACGTCCAAGGGAACGCCCCAGTCTTCGAGGGACGGCTCGATGACGGGCAGCTCGGCCTGCACATCAGCTGCCGAGATGTCTGCCGCTGAGGAGGGTGGCCTATCTGAGGCTGCTGAGAGTCGGCAATCGCGGCCGGCAGAGGTTGTGTCGGAGTCGCGCTTCTGGCGCAAGCGCACCCTGTCTCAGGGGGGCGCTGCCTCGGAGTCCGACCTGAGCTCCACTGAGATGCCTCCCCCTAAAATACCCGCAGCGGCTAGGGGTCGAGGTATCAGCCGTCCCGGGACGCCGATACCGCGTGTCGCCTCAGCGAAAGAGGCAGAGACGCGATGTCTGAAGCGGGCGGAGACGGTGCAACATGCAGAGGAGCGCTTGGCGCTCCTGTCTGAGAAACTCCGTCTCCCCATAGACGACAATGGGCCGCCTACTGCGGCCAAATTTGCCGAGAGAGCCGCAGACAGCGTGGCCATAATTTCGACGGTGGCCCTGGGCTCGAGGAACCTCAAGAGTAGCTTCGTCCGGGGCCTTAAAATCGCCGCCACGGAGCTGTCCAACGTGGTGGAGCGGCTTGTGGCGGAGGTAGCCGACCTTGGGGCGCGCAATGAGCGCCTGGAGACAACGGTCGAGGAGCTGCACCGAGGGATGGCCAATATGAGAGCCGAACTTGGGCTCCCTGAGGCCATCCCGAGTGCCTCGGATTCTGCTGAGTTGCGGGTCGAGCCTGGTCTCCCCGCGACCGCCTCGCCGCAGCCACCGTGCCCCCGCCCCACCTCGGCGACCGCCTCGGCTCCGTCTGCCTCGGCTCCGTCTGCCGCTCAGTCGGGCCCTGTCACTGGGCTCGACGACGAAATGCTCCGTGCGGTCATCGACCGCATGGATGCGGTCTTTGGCCCGAGAATTGAGGCCCTAGCCGCAAGATTGCCGCCGGAACCCCGACTTCGGCCGCCGCTTGCGGCTGATAAAAGAAGGGCTGCAGCGTCCTCGGCATCGACACCTCTGCCGTGCCAGGGAGGGCATGTGTCTTTTGCCGCGACGGCGGCTAAACCGCCGGCGGCCAAACCACCAGCGGCAAAGCCTTCGCCGGCCCCTGTGCAGGGAAAGGGCCAAAAAAAGCCCAAAAAAAAGGAAAAGGCGGGACAAGCCCCGAGGGGTCAGCCCCGAGAGGAGTTCCCGCCTCTGCCAAGCGCCGCTGTGCCTCCGCGTTCTGCTGCGCCGCGACGAACGGTCGCACCCTCGCGGGATACGGCTGTCGCGCCCCGGGCTCCTGCCCCCACCCCCGCCACTGCTACGTCCTCAGACGGGGACTGGCAGGTGGTTGGGCCCCGGCGATCCCGGGCCAGGGATCGCGGCGCTGCCTCGGGGCGCGAAGCGGCGCCTACTAATCCGAGAGGAGAAGCCCCGAAGCCGCGGAAGAGGAAGCCGCGGAAACTGAAGGTCCCGAAGGCAGCTGCGGTGGTGATCACCGTGCTGCCTGAGGGAAAAGAAAAGGGCCTGACCTACGAGGCCGTCTTGAAGCGTGCCCGGCGGGAGATAAACGTCTCCGATCTCGGGGACGTTTCCGCTCGCTCCCGCCAAGCCCGGACAGGTGCTCGGATTTTCGAGTACCTGGGGCCAGAGGGCGCCAAGACGGCCGACGCAATGGCCGCGAGGCTGCTGGGCCTGTTCCCAGAGGAGAGTGGTGTCCGGGTCGCCAGACCCGTGAAGTGCGCCGAACTGCGCATTTCCGGGCTGGACGATTCCGTGACGGCGGAAGAGATCCGGGAGGCAATCGTCTCGAAAACCGGGTCTCCCAGCAGCGCCGTCCGGGTGGGCACCATTCGCCCAGGTCCAGGTGGTGTGGGTGCCGTCTGGGTCTCGTGCCCTGTCGCGGCGGCCAAGGATTTGGTCGCTGCCGGTAGACTTCTGGTGGGCTGGAGCGCCGCGCGGGTAATCGCGCTGGAGCCCCGGCCTGCCAGGTGTTACAAGTGCATGGCGGTCGGTCACACCCGGCCGCTGTGCACAAACTGCTTTGACTGCAGCGGGCTTTGTTTCCGCTGCGGTCAGGCAGGGCACCAGGCGGCTGCCTGTTCTGCCACCCCACACTGCCCCGCGTGCGCGGCGGGCAATCGCCCCGCCAACCACTGTATGGGGCGGGTGGGGTGCAGGCCTCCGGCCAAGTCAGGCCCTAAGAGGGGGGTGGGCAGCCAATCGGCCCCGGCTGCCCAACCCGGCGCGGCTGGACCGCCGCAGCGCATGGAGGAGGATATCGTGGTCCAATAACGGATCACGACGCTATCGTCCTCCAGGGGAATCTCGGCCATTCCGCCAGGGCGCAGGACCTCTTCCTGCAATCCATGGCGGAGCGGTCGATCGGTGTTGCCGTAGCCGCGGAGCCCTACATAGTCCCGGATCGCCCCAATTGGGCGGGTAGCGGGGATGGCTCCGTGGCGGTCGTCGGCTCGGCGGCGCCGCATTCCCCGCCCTTGTCACTCAAAGACCAGGGCACGGGATATGTGGCGGTCGAATGGGGAGGGGTCACGCTGTATGGCGTGTACTTCTCCCCTAGTCGTAGTCTGGCGGCTTTCGAGGTCTTCCTGCACAACCTGGAGACCTCGATACGGCGTATAGCACCGAGCCCTGTGCTCGTGCTGGGGGACTTCAACGCCAAATCAACGGCGTGGGGGTCCCCCAGGACGGACCCCCGAGGTGCGGCGGTCCAAGAGTGGGCGGCAGCGGCGGACCTCGTGTTACTCAACCGAGGGTCCGCCCAAACGTGCGTGCGGCCCTGGGGCGGGTCGATAGTGGACCTTTCGTTCGCTAGCCCTGGTGTCGCCGCACGCGTAAGGAGCTGGCGAGTCCTGGAGGAGGTCGAGACCCTATCTGACCACAGATATATTCAGATAGAGGTCTCCCGGAACCTTCAGGGCGCCAGCAGGGGTCACGCGGCGGACAGAACTCCCGCTTTTCCGCGATGGGCTGTGGGTAGGCTCGACCGGGACCTGCTAGTGGAGGCGGCCATTTTTCAATCCTGGCTGCCTCCCCCCCTGACGGAAGACGTGGACGCCGAGGCTGGCCGCATTCGCGGCATGCTTACGCAGATATGCGATGCGGCCATGCCCCGTGTGCGGCGCCCGCCTCGACGGAAGGGGGTCTACTGGTGGTCCCCGGAGCTGGCGGACCTCCGTGCGGCCTGTATTCGTGCCCGGAGGTCCTACACCCGCAGCCGCCGTCGCCGAATCCGCGACGAAGAGCGGGAGGGCCGGCTGTATGCGGCGTACAGCAGTGCGCGCGCCGCGTTAAAGCTGGCCATCTGTCGCGCCAAAGATGCGAAAAGGCAGGAGATGCTGGAGGGTCTCGAGCGTGACCCCTGGGGACGCCCGTACCGCGCGGCGCTTAACAAGCTCCGCGCCCAGGGCCCCCCCCTTACGGAGACCCTCCAGCCGGGCTTCCTCTCTGAGGTGGTCGAGGGACTTTTTCCTTCACGGGCGGTGCACACGCCCCCGGTCATGGCTCCGCCAGATGATGACCGGGAGGCCGACGACGTGGAGGTACCGCCCGTGACGACGACGGAAATGGGGGCGGCGGTAGCGCGTATGCGGAGAGGCGCCGCCCCCGGGCCGGACGGGGTTCCCGCCCGAGTGCTGGCCCTGGTCCTCGACCATCTCGAGCCCCGCCTCGGGGGACTGTTCGGCGCTTGCCTGGTGTCCGGACGGTTCCCTGACTGTTGGAAGGAGGGGAAGCTCGTGCTCCTGCCGAAGCCGGGACGGCCTCCGAACACAGTCTCGGCCTTCAGGCCCATCGTGTTGCTGGACGAGGTGGGCAAACTCCTCGAGCGGGTAGTCGCTGCCCGCATCGTCCGGCACCTAGGAGCGGTCGGCCCCGACCTGTCCGACGCCCAGTTTGGATTTCGGGCGGGTCGGTCTACGGTCGACGCCATTCTGCGCCTGAAGGCCGCGGCTGCGGAGGCCGTCACCTCGAGGGATGTGCTGTTGGCGGTGTCGCTTGACATCGCCAACGCCTTCAATAGTCTGCCATTCGGCTGCATCAAGGAGGCACTCCGGTACCATGGAGTGCCCCTCTACCTAAGGCGGCTGGTGGCAGACTACCTCGACGGCCGCAGCGTCCTCTTCGTGGACCGGGAAGGGGACGTTGTAAGGAGGGCTATGTCGTGCGGCGTCCCGCAGGGTTCGGTTCTTGGGCCGCTCCTGTGGGACATCGGCTACGACTGGGTCCTCCGTGGCCGGCTCCCCCCCGGGCTGGGCGTAATTTGCTACGCAGACGACACGCTCGTCACAGCCCGGGGCTGGACCCTCGAGGAGGCGGCAACGCTGGCCACCTCAGGTACCGCGGAGGTGGTCAGGCGGATTGAGGCGCTGGGGCTTAGGGTGGCCCTTGAAAAGTCGGAGGCCCTACTGTTCCATGGGCGCCGACGGGGCCCGCCCTCCAGCGCCTCGATAACGGTCAATGGGGTGGGCTTGCCAATCCAGGCCCACATCAAATATCTGGGCCTGGTATTGGATGGACGGTGGCACTTTGACGAACACTTCCGCCGTCTTGCGCCAAGGCTCGTCAACACGGCGTCCGCCCTCGGGCGACTTATGCCGAATTTGGGCGGACCGAGTCTTGCGTGTCGACGACTCTACGCGGGGGTTGTACGGTAGATGGCGCTGTACGGCGCGCCCGTGTGGGCGGAGTCCCTGGCCGCTCGTAATAGGGCCCTTCTGTGGCGTCCACAGAGGGTCGTAGCGGTCAGGGCAATACGCGGGTACCGCACGGTCTCGACCGATGCAGCCTGCGCGTTGGCCGGAACCCCCCCGTGGGATCTGGAGGCGGAGGTGCTCGCCGACGTCTATCGGCGGGCGTCGACGGCGCGGGCGGGGGGCAGCCGCCCCTCGCCGAGCGTAATGTCATCGTGGCGGGAAGATGCCCGCCGCGCCACCGTCCTAAAGTGGAAGTCTCGGCTGGAGACGCCCCGAGCCGGTCTCTGGACCGTGGGGGCGCTCCGGCCGATCTTGGAAGAATGGGCAGGGCGGCAGCACGGGATCCTCACCTTCCGGTTGGTGCAGGTTTTGTCGGGGCATGGTTGCTTCGGCAAATACCTGCACACGATCGCAAGGAGGGAGACGACCCCAGGCTGTCACCACTGCGACTGCGACGAGGACTCGGCGCAGCACACGCTCGAGTCGTGCCCGGCATGGGATGTGCAGCGCCGGGAACTCGTTGCAGTCATAGGCGTGGACCTGTCGCTGCCGGCCGTTGCGCGAGCGATGGTTGGCAGTGACAGGGCCTGGACCGCGGTCGCCGCCTTCTGCGAGGCTGTCATCTCGCGGAAGGAGGTGGCGGAGAGGGCCCGTGAGGAATCCTCCTTCGCGGACCCGATTCGCCGCCGGCGCGAGGGGCGGCGTGCGCGCGCTTACTTGCGCCTTATGCCGCCCTAGCCGAGGCTGCGGACGGTGGGGTCGGGGAGTACCCTGCCGTCCGCGGAAGCCTACCGCGAAGGTGCGACGCCCAAGTGCGCGAGGCGTCGCTCAAGAGAGGGTGCCCGTAGGGGCTGCCGCCTGCGGATCGCGGTCGTAACGACGCGGTACCCGTGATCCGCCGTAGCAAGGGCGGGTGTAGGCGCACGGTGGGTTTTTAGTGGGTGAGAGCCCCATTCACCCCGTTGTCTCCCCGGGCAGCGGGGTGTGCGGTAGGACATTTTTGCCCACCTAAAATAAAAAAAAAAAAAAAAAAAAAAAAGGATCCAACCAACTTGCTGAGCGCTTGCAATATTTGTCATACACAATCCATTTTTCATCGCAGATAACAATGAGGTTCAGAATTCCTTCGTTTGTGTGCCTGTTGAGCAGTGCAAGCCACGTTTCGACACGTACCTCGCGCTGGCGATCATTGAGTTCGTGGGGCACCCATTTGTCAAGCCTTTACAATTTAACGCAACTGGACCAATATTGTTTTAATGCTAACGTCGAAAGCTGCTGCTAATTCAGCCGTAGATTGAGCATTATCAGCTTTCACAATCGCCTTTAATTTGCCATGGATTGTGAAGTTTTCAGACAATTATGAGGATCCTTTGTCAAGTCGATATTTCCAGAACGGATGAGCAAACCAATAACAGGTGGTGCGATGGCTTGTAGTGTTGTTGATATTGCGTGCCGCTTGCGCGTATTGCATATTTACGAATTTTTAACGTATTCATGACGGACAAGATTTATATGCGATGAAAACATAACACTAATCAATAAACAAATGACTACTTTCGGAAAAAGAATTCCATGTTTTAAAATAAAACTAATTTGAAATTATTATTCTTACATAGCCAAACAAAAATTAGTTTTGATTTGAAATGGCCAGTACTGCAGAAGTGCAGAACGGCAATTTCATACGTAAATACCTATTATTTACATTGTATAAATCAAGTAACATACAGTGGTCTCCCAGGCGTCGTGACC
Organism: Leucoma salicis; assembly: GCA_948253155.1. Lineage (NCBI taxonomy): Eukaryota > Metazoa > Arthropoda > Insecta > Lepidoptera > Erebidae > Leucoma > Leucoma salicis. Next base: position 4,887,525 of record OX411819.1, on the reverse strand, counting down.
CTTGGACAAAGGTTGATACAAAGGATGCGGCTTCTTAATCTTCTTCACCGGACTATTACTGGCTGTAATTAATTATTAGTTTTTCAGTTGATGTTCAATTCCAATGCATACTTTAATCAGAGGTTTACTATTAGGTAATCTGATGGAGTACTACACTAAGATCTCCTCCCAAAACACCTTTTTCCATAGGTATACCTACCCCTAGGAACCCTATATTAATAAATTAGCTGCGTCAATATAATGTAGGTAAGTATCGGTGGTCTAGGTACTGAAGAGCATGAGGACTCCCCCGTGACTCGGAAAGTACGTAAAGCCGTTGGTCCGGCGCTTAATCTCTCTCCAGTCATGTCGGTATGCCGTCACATCGAGCTACGAGAATAAGGAGTCAAAGAGTGCACTTGTGGAGGAGACAGAGAGTGCACTAGTGGAGGAGAGAGAGATTGTGCACAGCACTAGCGTCTCTATTAAAATTACGATCTGGAGATCATTACGTAACTCTATGACACATTCATATCTCTATATTTTTCCGGTATAATTTCTTTCAATTTTGTTCAGCCGTTTTTGCGTGATTAGGTTTTTTTATTGCATATGGTGGTAGACGTGCCACGGCCCATCCAATGGCAAATGGTAACCGTCGCTCTTAGACAACCATACCGAGAGTATTGTCAAGTCGCTGTTCACCATTTCATTTCACAGATATGAAATGAAAGAATAAACGGCTATCTCCTGCTACAACCAAAACGCAACGATGTGCTTCATGGCCGGTCACACGGGAGATGGTGGTATTAACCCGCTTGGGCCCGATAGCAAGTGATCACTCCCACTTGATACCCAGCCCTATCACCTGTAAATAATGGGTGATCATTGCTTACTTCCCTTAGGGTGGATTCGACCAAATAAGAATACATTTTATTCCTAGAATAAATCGCTACTTACTCGAGAATAAATCAATTTTACATTTTACTAACAACAATTCGAAGAATAGCGAGCCTATTTGGGAATAGTCACTATACCACCGATAAGCATCGAATAAGGAGTTAATCCAAGAATAAAAAAAAATGCGTCATTTTTTATTGTGCTGGCATTTTTCGAAACCAATATCGGTTTCGGGCGCGTGACATCTACTTTCTCAGGCTATAATACGACAAATAAGATTTGAGATGAGTTAAGCTATACACTGTCCCGTTTGTAGAACAATTTCTTTTTGCTGGGTATTACATTCACTTCGCTATTCGCGAATAGCTATTCCAAGTATTAACGATACGTCAGATAGAAAACGACTGTTGATTATTTAAAGAATAAAATCGTGGAATAGATTATTCTCGGTATAGTTATTCTTGTATATATTCGAGTTTGGTCGAATCCACTCTTAGTCGTCTCGTACGACACCCGTGGGAAAAAATGAAATGGTGACACTTGTATTCTTAGTCCGTCACCACACAAAAACAATCATCTAAATATACAAACTTTATAAAAACAGTAGCGACAAAACCTATAAAATTTACAAAAACGTTAAAGAACAGATTATTTATGAATGTAGAAAAACACAAAGTGAAAAATGTGAAATCGAAAATAACAGTCAGGAGCAGGATTTGAACCTGCATCTTCTGGATACCGTCCAGATGCTATGAATTGGTAAAGCATCTGGACGGTATCCAGAAGATGCAGGTTCAAATCCTGCTCCTGACTGTTATTTTCGATTTCACATTTTTCACTTTGTGTTTAATGTATAGTGCTAAGCATGTCAAATGCTAAAAATATATATAAAAATATCTAAAATGTAGAAAAAGACAATTTTATTGCGAGCGGGATTCGAACCTGCGTCCCTTCCAATCCGGGGAAGTGCTCTAGACCACTAAGCCACCGCACTGACCGACGGTCATTCCCAATCTCCACATCACATTTGTCTTTAATACCCACATTCATAAATAATTTGTTCTCTTTAAAGTAGCTGTGCAAGTCAAGTGCTGAAATACCTACAGATCAAAATGTTTATAAAAAAGTGTTATAAAACCTCTTTGCACTTCCTTTGTTGCGGGGGTTCGTTTCTAACCGTGAAACCACATGGGTTAGTGATGATGAAGAATTCACTTAAATTAATAATTACCTCCGGGCACGTAAGGGAGTGATAGTTCAGGAGCAGTCTTCTTGTTTCCCTTCTTAATGGCAGCACGACCGCGAAGTAATTCTTCGTCGATTACCAATTTATTATTTACCCTAAAAACGTTATTAAATAAGTCTATTGTATTTATTTCACAAAAATTTGTGAAATAAATCTAGCGTAATAAAAACTAATTGTTCACTGCTGGACATACAGAGCTGTAGCCATAACAAGTGGTTCTGCGTTGTGAGCAACTCATGTCTCTCTAAGGCTGTGACAGTCGTGTGTACAGTCGTTAGTCCTTCAGAAAAGTGCGTCGTTTTTCGGCACAACTCATTAAAAAAAAAATTAAAAAAAAAGGGTGGCTGTGCACACCACTGAATGTAATATGGTTCCGGTGGCCCACCAATAAATGCGGGGAGACGGCACACAGCGGGTTTCTTTAGTGGGTGAGGGTCCCACACTACCTTGTTCGTTGCCCCGAATGACGGGGTGTTAGGGACATTTTTTCCCGCCTTAACAAAAAAACAAAAAGGGTGGCTGTGCACCGTGATTTACCAGTTCATTGCTAACTTTTCAAATTATATTGGTTATAGCCATATAGGCTGCAGTACATAGATTACCACCTGCAGTATATTAATTTTAGTTAAAAATAAGTTTGGAAATAAACTACTCTACATTTTTACGTACTTACTTTTTAATGTAAGGCGTTCTTGGATATGTGTTTACGGGCACAGGAAATGTCTATAAATAAAGTAATCTATAATATTATAAAGCTGTATAACAGAGCTATGTCTGTACATTTAAGATATCTACCCATTTGGGAAAAAACACTGAATTTAATCTTTAAAAATGGTTGTTTTTTTTATTTCTTAGTACATTACACACAAAACACTGAACGAATTTTAATAAAACTTTGTTAGATAGCTTTTGATTAGACTTGAACAATTAAAACATGTTTTATCTCGCCACTATATTGGGAATCTGAGATATAACATAAAATCTAACTCTTGACTGCGGCAGAGCTAATATTTTAATATACCAGGTGTCTGTTCCATTTATGCAAGAATTAAAAATCTTTCGGAGATTTTATGATCCCCTTGGACATAATATAAAGAGTGGGAAGTAGGTTATCTTCATACAATCGCACCGCGCGCGGCTTGTATGTATGCGCCATAGTATCGTACGCACACTCTAACAAAATCTCGACCCGTTTCTCAGTACGCCAGTCGGGGCTACGCCGCACAAGGTTCGCACGTCACGGCTTTTCGGCACCGCTAAATAAATGAAAAATGTGTGATAATCGCAGGAGAACTTATCGCTGTGTGTTTGGCTGTCTAAAAGTCATGTCATGTCGATTTTTCAGTATTGTAGATATAGTGACTAAGTAATAATCGTAAGTAAAAATCGTAAGTTAAAATAATCTGTGTTGTGTCGTCTGGGTTCAGGGTTAGTGAGCTCGGTTTTACCGTTTACCTAAACGATTACAAGTAAAAAATACAACTTCCTGGCCCTTGCCAATTTCTAGGCACTGAATTAAAATTTAGCTAAAAGTGACAACCCTGAGACAGGCAAGTATGGTAGGTAATTATACGCGGTACGTGGAGTGGGCCGGAGACAGCCTACTTCCCCACCCTTTCTACTATGCCTTGGATCAGTACTTGGGGTTGGTTAGTTCAATATAAAATATATAAATATGTATCACCCCTGTACTTCTACAAATCCAGTCAATATATAAACAAAATAAACGCAGTTTGATACTTAGGTACCTGCCATTGTTTGACCATAACATAAACTTCAATATTACCTGGAACGTGTCGTTGAGGGCACGCGGCAGCGCGCGCGCCGCGTGCTGCGAGCGGCTCGCTGCCACCGCCTGGCTCTGCGCGGTAACCAACGCGTCATCATCGTGGTGTCTGGGATGCTCATACCTAGCCATACTCATTGGCCCAATGGCACCTTTTGCACAAATCTTTGCACCATGTTTAGTTGTTTTTGTACCTTGAGCTTATGCACTCGCGTCGATACAGAATATCCCTCAAACATACAGGCGTCAGAGATTACACAATCGAGTCGTATTTAATTAAAAATAAATCATTATTGTAAGAGAGCACGAGACATTGCTTAATGTATGACATACGGATTATAGTTTATATACCTAAATCGATTGATGATTACGATCGATTCGTTGACATTGAGACTCCTGACATAAGGCATTGAGTGTAAACTACTCAGTAGCCCTTATGTAAGGGGTCTCGACAACGAGCCATGAACTCTGTCATCCTGGTGAAAGCCATTGTTGTAGAGTTGTGGATATGGTTTTCTATTTACCTATTCGTTAGCTAGTGGTAGAGACTTGCTTATCCCAGCACGGATGGACTGACTCGATCGGGGAAGTACCACCCTCTCACAGAAGATCAGCGTGAAACAACGGTAGGTGCTTGTACTGTTGTGTTTCGTATGGTGAGTGAGCGCGCCGGAGATGAAATCTCCTCCGTATCCTCTTTTTATTATCTTTCCTCTCCTCTTCCAATCTTTATCCTTGTACAAGGCGCGAGTGATGCCTCTGGCGTCACTATTACCAGTTACGATAACTGCTTACCATCACCTGATCGGTCCACCTGGACTGGGTTGTTTATTACAAAAAAATAGAAGAGCATATTCCATGCATTGATAATATTTTTTATAATGTCCTCTATTAGGTACGGTCACGTCGGTCAATGTCAGTGTTCCTAGATGTTTTTTTCCCACGCAATTGGATTTGATAGATGTTGCTGCGATCGTGTACCAGAATTTTTATTACGAATTTTTGACGCATGTTTTGTTATATTTTTATACTATAAAATTTCACTGTTCAACCTTATCGGAAATCTTGGCCGCTACTAGCAGGTAATGCAAAGTTCGGCTAAGACGAAGTCTATTGGGTTCAGCTATAATGCGTATTTTATGATACACCTTGTATTAAAATAATTGTCATGTTAAAAGTACAGTAAATTAGTATTGATTGAATTACCTCTGTAGACTCTTGAGTGTTGACTGATGGTTGCAGCTTTTTGGTTTCCACCGCATCCATTCGCGTGTCCATTTGCGCTTCCGAATCTTAAATATATAAGCAAAATCTGAAGAATTTGGAATGCATAAAACCAGCACCTCAATTTTGTACATATTTGTCAAATATAACGACATTTAAATGGATAAAAGAATACGATCAACAACAAAATAGCATCACGCCTGTATTCCCCAAAGAAGTAGGCAGAGGTGTTTTACACACCCACAGTTCGCCAGCTAGCAATTGGCCTAATAAACTCATATTGATCAAAATATATATATTATAGACATAGTGAATATAATATTATCCTTCTTTTTAAGTGATCTTGATGATGACACAGAATTTTAGTCATCACAGGAACAAGTTAACACAATTTTCATATAACATTAATGCATCGCAATGTTTCGATGACTTTTGATAACGGGCATTGAGTTACATAATCCGTATAATACCATCTTTTATCAAGAACTTAACTGTTATCACGATCCCCTTATGACAACGCTATTTCCAATATTATTGATACAGTACTCACTTGGTGTGTAATTGTAGTCGATGAGCGATTCTCCGGCCATACTATCTGTCCTTGATCTGCCGTTATCCTACAAAATAATCTTTATACAGAGATTCAGGAAAGGCAATGTCTTTCTTTAGGATTTCTTTTTTTCTAATGTATAACAGAGTATGCTCGATGTAATCATTTATTTATCCGTATGACGATGGACTAAGAAGTCACCAGCCCTTTCTTTATCACAGATTATGTACGAGGCGACTAAAGGAAGTAAGCAATTTATGTAACGCAGTTCCAGTGGTCCGCCAATACAGGCGGAGAGACGGCACACGGCGGGTTTTTTAGTGGGTGAGGGCCCCACACTACTCTGTTTGTTGCCTTGAACGACGGAGTGTGCGGTTAGTATTTTAATTTTTCCCGCAAGTTATAATAGTATCACCGATTGCATTATTGATGATAGAGGTGGGTTTTAAGTGGGTTAAAACATAGCATCACGCCTGTATTCCCCGAAGAGGTAAGCAGAGGTGTATTACACACCCACGACTCGCCAGCTATGTTTAAGTCCCTCGTAATAGGGGGCGAGCCTATTGACGTCTACCGGGCACATTTCCAAACTTCGGGCTGTTACTGAGAATTTTTCTTTTTAGGAAAAATCTCAATAACATTGCCCGACCCGGGGATCGAACCCGAGAACTCAAGTGGTTGTTGGTTACCTACGCTAAGTGGGTTAACTTACTTGTTATTGGGCTCGAGCGGGTCAGTACCACCAACTGTCTCTCGTGTTACCTAACTTGAAAACCGAGTTCATGAACGGCGATTATTGGTTACTATCAGGTGGACCGTGGCTTCTCTGCCACCATAAGCACTAAAAATGCTACATAATATATGTGGATTGGGATGATAGAAGAATGATTACTACCTAAGAAGATCACAAGAGTTCACGTTGAAGTGTTTTCTCTACAAGCCGTAGGTAGGTAATACGCAAGGCGGCGCTTTTAATATATATACCAGATACCGGTCTCCACACAGAACAACTCTGTATGATCCACAAATGTTTGTTCTAATTCTGGGTGTATGTATTTGAGTCCCTGAAATTGTACGTTGTAAAGTCCCCCCCCCCCTTTTTTTTTTAAGACGGGAAAAATGTTCCTAACCGCACACGGGTTCGGGCAACGAACAGGGTAGTGTGGGGCCTGCACCCACTAAAGAAAACCGCCGTGTGCCGTCTCTCCGCCTTTATTGGCGGGCCACTGGAACTGACGTTGTAAAGTCCCCTGCGATACAAGCAAACAATTATTTCCTTAGTGCAGGGTGTTTAAAAAAAAGAAGAGTAGTATATGAGCTTTATTCTCGTGTTAACTATTTGTTAACTCACCGATATAATGCTGAGAGTCCATTGCTGTCGTGGTTTGGTAGCCGCCCGAGCTGTTCCCTGGTGAGGCGGCGTCTGAATATAACATAAACTGTATTGAAAACTTCCAACCTGATTGTAACCTTCCTATATCTATTAGTAATAGTTTATTTAGTCCAGTGCTTGGTGACTGGTGGTAGGGGCGATCTAGCCTGCATGGTGAAAGTCTGCCTTATAAAAATAGACATACATTTTTGATTTTCAACACTCTCCAGTTATGCATAATTATAACATTGACGGTGTACAACTCCTCGAGTCACAGAAGAGAGGGGCTTAGGTGTTAGCCTTAACATGGGATTGACATTTCAGGAACACATCTTGAAAATTTGCAAAAAAAGCCTACAGGAAACTGGGCTTTGTCCTTCGTATGGCAAGTGGGCTAATAAACATAAACGCAATTATAATATTATATAACGCCTTGGTTAGAAGCCAACTTTAATGTAACGCAGTCGTTTCCACATTAAACTAAATCTCATGCTGGAGAGAGTACAGAACAAATTTATTAGATATCCTTACTTACGTCTGTATGAAGTGTACCTATTCTATCCCTTAATGTATCCAAATTTATTTATTTTAGGAATGGTAGGATATAATGAACTGGGGGTAAGAAGAAGCGTTAACCACATATATTTTTAAGGTATTTATAGGCAAAATATGTGATCCAGAGGTAATGAGTTTGCTAGGTTTGTGTGTACCATTGAGTGAATTCACAAGGGCAGCGTTGTAGGTTATCTGTTATTATAAATAAATATAAGTATTAGATTATTAGATAAATAAAAATATTAGTTTTTTAAGATTGCTACATTATTGTATTAGGTAAATCCTGTAATGATAGTTGTATTGTGAAATAAATAAATAATATCTTCTGTAGTGTGAACTCCTGTTAATCAAATGTACTACGTAGATAGAGTTCGTGATTGGACTTGGTAGGAAGCATTGCGATCGAGCGACAAATCTTTACCCCAGACACTATGCACCCCGCCCTCATTGAATATACCTATCGAAAAACAATTCTATACGCGGTAATGAAGCAGGCAATTGTAAAATAATAAAAAATAATCCTTAGGTAACGATTTTGAAGTAACTGCTATCGTCCAAGCCAGAAAGCCCGTATTTGTTGTTACTGTTTAAACCCATATAAGTATATATAGTATCACGTTTGTATTCCCCGAAGGGGTAGGCAGAGGTGTGTTACACACCCACGATTCTCCAGCTATGTTTAAGTCCCAAGTAATAGGGGGTGAGCATATTGCCGTCCACCGGGCACATTTCCAAATTCCGGGCCGTTACTGAGATTATTTTTTTTACGAAATAGCTCAATAACATTGCTCGACCCAGGGATCGTTCAGCAGTCGCTTACACTACCGCTGCACCACCGAGACAGTCTACTAAGTACCTACTTACCTAGTATTTATCTGTCAATCGTAAGTAATTTGATCGGAATTACCTTAATTTCCTTGCCCAATTTTTTCCTCAGTTCAGCGTTAAAGTTTTCCGAAAAACCGTCAGCTATAAAATATCTGAAACACGACACAATTTACAGACACGTTATACATTGTTTACAAACAAGTGCAATATGGGTAAGCGTCACAGTCCAGTACCACTAAATCTGACCCAGTTGCTAGCGACCCCGGTCATTTTTACTCATATTAAACGAACATCCGTGCGAGTTTTCGTTAATGACATAATCATAGTTAAAGATAGCACAAATTTAATATTTTATGTCTAAGCTGAAGCAATACAAAGCTTTTAGGTATATTTGACTACCTTGCAACTTCTAGCGCTAGCCGCAGAAAGTATTTCTGTCATACACTTTGTGTACAGTCGACGCGAGCGAAGATAAGAAACCCGTTGAAGTAGCTACGGACTTATTACTCGTAGAGCATAGTCTAGTACGAATATTTTTATCATATATTTCCACTAGCGGTTTACTTTTGTTTCTATTGCCAACTGTCGCAGACGAACAAACGGCCCACCTGATGTTAAGTGGCAACCGCCGCTCATGGACTTTGGCAACACCAGGGGCGCAGCTAAGCCGCCACTTACCGTGAGTAATGTGCTCTTCTCAAACCTCGTTTAAAGAAGGACAAGTCGTAACGCTGGCGAAACACTGCAGCAGAAGTTCATTCCAGAGCTTACACGTACGTGGTAGAAAAGAAGGCTGAAAACAAACCGTCTTGGACGAGATCGTCTCCAGGTGGTATGGATGAACTCTAGTAGGGCGTTTCGTGGTCCGGTGGTAAAACGATGATGTTGGTACCACCTCAAACAGTTCCTCAGAGCTCTCTCCGTTGAAGAGTCGATAGAGCACACAGAGAGCCTCTCCGCCGCCCCAATGACTCCAGCTCATCCGTGAGATTGGGATCATCGATAATCCGAACGGCACGCCTTTGCAGGGAGTCAAGTGGGTCGAGCTGGTATTTTGGTGCGCCTGCCCAGAGACGTGAGCAGTACTCCACGATGGGGCGAAGATGTGCTTTATACAGCACAAGTCGCTGCCTCAGTGTGAAGTACCGCTTGGCTCTGTTCAGGACGCCCAGTTTCTTGCTCACCAATTTGGCTTTGTGTTTTGGCAAGTGAGAGCCATCAAGTTAACTACCATCTTCTTTTTGTAGAAGAAGATAGCTATCCATTCCTACTTCTATCAACCGTCTACTACAGCGACTCGGTAATGCTGCTAGTATTGCCCTAGAGGCTGGTAAACCCATGAGTGGCCGTTACCAAACAACATCAGGTGGGCCGCGGCATACGTCTGCAACCATTATACAATAAAAAAATACTCTACCATTATTAGACTTAAATGGCTACGCATATCATGTTCAATGCTCACGTACTTGTGTCTAAGTAGTATTTGTGCAGAAGGTCTCGCCCGTGGTTCAGTTCGTAGACAGGCAGCGAGGATTTCCCTCGTCAGTCCACTGCCAGGGAGTGTCACCCGGGACGTGACGGGCCCGCTTAAGGCAGCTCCACCCGCTAGACGCGACACGACTTGTTGGTGTCGCGGTGCCAACTTACCTGTCAGTTATTCAGTAAAATAGTTCGAAAAATCAACTTATTGCTTTCGCATTACGCGAATAATTCTACTCTCAAAGCCCGGCTTCAGAGTTAAATCAAGAGAAAATTAAAAAAGTGTTAGATAATTTATCTTCATTCTTATAAATTCTACCTGCCTTACTAACCATCCATCCATCCATCCATCAGCCTTTCGACGTCCACTGCTGGACATGGGCCTCCCCAAATATGGGGTATAGTGCCGTAATCGCTACGCTTGGCAGACGGGTTGGCGATCGCAGTGGATGTTGTTAATACTCGAAGGAGTGCTGCTGCCCACTCTCCCCGAAATTCCCTCAGTCGGCTCTTACGACTCCCATGGGTGGAGAGGGGTGGGATAATTCTAAAGCCGGCCCCACACGGCCTTACTAACAAATCTTGTAAAAGCTCTGAATAGTTATTCAGTGTTTTGTTTTGTCTTTGTCACTTATATGACAGTTTAACGTTGAAAGAACGGGACATAATACTGTATAAATATTCATATCTCACCAACAGTTTTAATGATGAGCGCGAGCTGATCAATGTCGGAATCGCCGGGAAATAGCGGGTCGCCCGTTAGCATCTCCGAAAACAAACATCCTATTGCCCAGATGTCCACCTCTGGGCCGTATCTGAAACGTCCCAAAGTTAGCAAACTCTTTGCTTCGAGATAATTTTAATGCCCATTATTACGAACTATCGAATAAAGGAAATAAGCAATAACTACAATAGCTCAAGCAATCAAAGCTTCGCGTACAGCTCATCATCATTCTAGTCTTCATCTTTACGGCGACGGGCCTCGTGACGTGGTTGGTAGTGTAACCGACTTCCGTGCACGAGGTCGTGGGTTCGATTCCCACTCAGGACAATTATTTGTGTGATGAACACAGATACTTGCACTGCGTCTGGGTGTTTTCTATCTATTATATGTATGTATTTACAAAAAAGAAAAGTAATACCTATATGTATTATATCCGTAATCTGGTACCCATAGCACAAGCGTTAAGCTTAGTTTGGGACCAGGACGTTTTGTGAAATGTCCGTGAATATTTATTTATTTATTTTCAATAGTTTCACGAGATTCCGCAGCGAATCAAAATTGTTTATTTAACTCATGGACTTAATAAAAAGAACTTCTTCTATAATGAAGTCCCTGACTGTGGCGATAACCTTCAATAACAGGAAATAAAGTTAAGAACTGACCTGTGTTCAGCTACGAGCAATTCGGGTGCGCGGTACCACCTGGTCGCGACGTATTCGGTGTACGGCTCTCCGGGCGCGGCAAGGGTCCGCGCGAATCCAAGGTCGCAAAGCTTCACTATACCGTTGTTGGACACAAGCACATTCTCTGGCTTCACATCGCGGTGGATTATCTGGTTATAGAAAAAAATATTTAGATGTTTTTTGTTTAGTTGCGTGTTCCGATTCCTTTAGCTTTAAAGAACAAATTATTGGTGAAATGTGAATGAGAACTTTTAGTGCGAGCGGAAAACGATCCTGCGTCCCTTCGGGGGCTTCCTCTAATCCGGGGACTTCCCCGTGCTAAAATACAGATTAAAAATCCTTTAAGTTTTTTATTGTAATACGTAAAAGAAATATTCCATCCATTACCACATGGACTGTATGATTTGTCATAAAACTTTCTAATGGTTAAAAACTGCATTCACTTATTAAAATACTCACAGCGTTTTGATGACAATAGTCGATCCCCTTGAGAAGCTGATAGAGATGTTTCTTGGCCGTGTCTTCACCGAGCCCACCGGGTGAAGCTTCCAGCTCGTCCAGCAGCGTATGATCGAGGTACTCAAACACCAGATAAAAGCGCCGCTTGCGACGGAACACCTCGATCATGTTTACTAAGTGATCGTGACGGAGTTTCTGGTGAAAGTGATTATTAATTAAATTATAGAGAATATACTTATTAGAGATTCCTAGTTGTTATTGGCATTTAAGGAAGTTTCAGCGATATTTTTTTTCAATATGCTCATAACATCCTGAACTAGGGAATAATGCCTCGATTGTGAGAGACTTTTTAAACATTAAAATCTTTTACTTTTAAGTACATACAATTAGCGGACGCTAACAGCAAGACTTGGTACAACTTTCGGCGCACTGCTGAGAACAAACTCAATACTTGATGAGAGAAATCTCTGCCTAAACTACAATATAGTCCTAAGCCAAAGCGTCATCTTCACTGCAGTTTAAAAATAAATATGAACTAATAATAATTCAAAGTCTTATCTCAACTAAAAGAAGTAAATAAATAATATCCCGGTTAGGAAATTCTTTAAATAAAACGCACGCACTAGGACCAAGGCTTGCCACTTGACTTCTTCCATTTGCCCCATATTTACCACTGTTTAGTCCGTGTACACCTGACCAGCTTGAGGAATTTGGATGTGAATAGGTATATAGCTGATGATAGTGGAACATTTTTATTAGGTACCATCATAGCTGCTGTGCCTGTTATATCCAACAGTCGCGATTACCGTAGACAGCGCCTAGTTGTTGCTAACGTAACTAACAAAATCTGGCCAAGATTACCTTTGATGGGAATTTATAGTTTGATAAGAAATATTAAACCGCTACCATAAGCTTGTTTTAGTTAAATTTATTTCGATGTATACCTATACGTTACCTTCAACATACGTATTTCCCTGAGCGCCATTTTTCTAACAGCGGCATCTTCTTCAGTCTCAAGGAACTTTTTGATAGCGACGAGCTGCCCTGTGTCGCGGCGTTTACATTTTAGTACAACGCCGTAGGAGCCCTCGCCTACCTGTATAATTGTCGCAAGAAGACGAAGAGTCAAGATTTGCTTGAGATATTCAGAGATTAGTTGGTGACAACAGATGTATTTAGCTACTATACGGTGAAAGACTTCATTTAGGTGTCCTAATGAGGATGTTTACTGTCATTTCACGGCAGATGGCCTATTATTGACATGACCATTGAAAACTGTCATTTCCATAGATTTTTTAACCTGTAATTTGGTAAATTTTAATTTTCTGGTTATATGCCTCTGTGCTGTACCAAAATGTAATGGCCCCTGTGTACATTTATTCCCCAAAGGACTAACAAAGAAAAAGGTGGGAAAAGTCTCAATACATTTTGTGGCTACACAGCATCCTTCAATTCTTTAATCTTCCAGGTACTAACTATACATTTTAACAATATCGCTGATTAACCGGATTAAACACAAAAAATAGTAGACAATTCTCAGGCAAACAGAGCAACTATAATATGAGAGTGGCCATCTCGCCGATAGCGCCATCTCCGCTCAGCTCCCGTGGATCCCCATTACGTATGGAAAATTCAAGTACTGGCGATAGGCTTGGGTACTAAGTGGGAGTACTCACTTTTTATTGGCCCGAGCACATTGTACTATCTGTACCACCATCATCCGTGATCATGAAGAACCTCGGTGTTTTGGTTGTAGCGGAAGATAGCCGACAATTAATTCATTCAGCAACATGACTTGGTGAGCAGTGGCTTGGGAGCATTCGTAGTACTGTTGAATCCACGAACAACAGTTACCACTTCCTATTAGGTGGGCTATTGGCTTAGGACGCCCCCCCACCAGATGGACCCACGATCTGGTCTGGCCGTTAGATGCGGTCGGCGCAAGACCGCTCATTGTTGCATTCTCTTGGAGAGGCCTATGTCCAGAAGTGGCCGTTGAAAGGCTGATGGATGGATCGATGGGCTATTGACTCGTTTTTCATCATAAGTTATACAACACATGTTTGCCAGCCGCGTATTATAATGCAAAAACTTCTCTTACTAACATCGTTTTTAAATGGTTGTATTTTTGCAATATAGATACGCACTCAGGATAGTTCCGCTACAGAATAGTTGAATCTCTGCTTCAATGTGTTATTAACCAGAAGATTCCATTGATACTGAGAATTAAAAGAAATCGTACTGACCACTGCTAATTGTTCGTACTTGTCCATGCCGCGGCTACTAGGCGTCGAGGGAGAGAGTCTGGATCGGTTCATTTTCAACAGAATGCTCGATTAGAGCAAACATCTTCAATAACTTATTGAACACCACCTAGAACAAACATCATATCAATTTTGACAAATCACATTCATGACATAAAACATGGCGTCGCGTGCTAATGAGACCAAGTAGGCGCGTAATATAGTTAAAAATAATAATGGCGGGTAATATGTATAAAAAATTGCTTTGCTGTATACATACCTACTTCCTAGAACTTTAATTCTTTGTGCATTCATCCATCCATCCATCCATCCATCCATCCATCAGCCTTTCGACGTCCACTGCTGGACATAGGCCTCCCCAAAATGAGGGATAGTGCGGTAATCGCCACGCTTGGCAGGCGGGTTGGCGATCGCAGTGGATGCTGTTAATACTCGAGGGAGTGCTGCTGCCCACTGCCCCCGTATTCCCTCAGTCGGCTCTTACGACGTCGCTTAATATTTAAAATATTTCCTTAGACAACAAACGGGCCTCGTGGCGTAGTCGGTAGTGTAACCGACTTCCATGCTCGAGGTCGTGAGTTCGATTCCCACCTAAGACAATTATTTGTGTGATGAACACAGATATTTGTACTGCGTCTGGGTGTTTTCTATCTATTGTATAATATGAATGTATTTACAAAAAAAATTAATATATGTATTATATCCGTATAATCTACCCATAGCACAAACGTTATGCTTAGTTTGGGACCAAAGGACGCTGTGTGAAATGTCCGTGAATATTTATTAATATTTATTTTATTAGATGGACTAGACTTTGCCTGCGGCTTTGCCGCAGCCAAAAGCTAGATTTTCAGTTATATCTCAGGTTCCCGATATAGTAGCGGCATAAAATGTATACCAGTTTTGAAGTCTAATCAAGGGCTTTCAAATAAAAAAAACTAGACGTCGCGGGACGTCTAGCAGATGTGAACCATCGAAATTATTCCAAAGTATTCCTCAAGACGAATCAAACGAGTATAAACTCGATAGGGTTGCGTAGTTTCATTACAGAGTTACTGTGGACACCTTCCAGCTCCATCGTCAGACTCTGGATACCATCTAGAGACAAAGTACTCGTCAAGACAAATCATACGAGCTGAAACTCGATGGGTTATGTCGTTTTATAACGGAGTTCCTATGGCCACCTTCTAGCTCCATCATCAGACCCTGGATACCATCTAAAGACAAAGTACTCGTCAAGACGAATCAAATGATTCCAAACTCGATGGGGTTGCGTCGCTTCATTACAGAGTTACTGTGGCCACCTTCCAGCTTCATCATCAGCTCCTGGATTCCATCTAGACACAAAGTACTCGGCAAGATGAAACTCAAATATCTTTAATGTACAGACACAGCTCTGTTACATCTTTATAATAGTATAGATAAAATATTTAGCTAAAGTTATTATTTTGCGAATAAATTAGTTGAACATACACGCAATATATTGCGTGAACTTGAGAATAAATTATTCGAAGATCTTCAAATTAAGGTTGATAATAAAGACTTTTAAACTTTCGCGATTTGTACACATTATACACAAATATTAACGTATCGGGTCTTAATCGCGTATTTAAGTCACCACGGCGGATGCAATACGGTTGAAACGTCGGGAAATTAAGGTATTCAACCTCAACATTATATACGCGGTTATGACACGATACGTTAATATTTGTGTATAAGGTTGATAATTCAGGGAAAAAAGAAAATATTCGTAGAGATGGCATTTTTATGACGCACCAAGGCGGCAGATTCTTATTTTTCTGCACTATATGTATTAACCTAACATAACACTTGAAGCACCTGGACGTTCCCGTAATTATAACTAATTCCGTGAAAATTATAGACGACGAATGGAATACAAAGTTCTGAATAATATATAGTATCGCGTTCTACATAAAACAGTTAAAGTTCCAAGTAATAACTTGGAAGTTATCGTGGGTACAACTAAGAACATTTTAGAAAATAACAGGTTTGCGTTCGATCGGTGCTGTCACCGTTCAGAAATTAATGTCCGATTGTGGCTTGAAATTCAAACTGAAGCGGATGTAAAATAATTTTGATCACTAGTCAGTTTTTTTTATTCGCGTCTAGTGGCGAGCCAAGGCCAACCTGATGGTAAATGGTAACCGTCGCTCATGGACTCAACTATACTGGGAGTATTGTCAAAGCGTTGCTCACCATTTCAGTTGACAGATTTGAAACGAATGAATTAATGGCTATCTTCTGCTACAGCCAAAACACACTGGCGTGCTTCATGGCCGGTCACACGGGAGATAGTGGTACCAACCCGCTCGGGCCCGATAGCAAGTGAGCACTCGCACTTAGTACCCAGCTCTACTACCAGTAATCCAATGGGTGATAATTGCTTACTTCCCTTAATCGCCTCGTACGACACCCGTTGGAAAGAATGGAGTGGTGATACTTGCATTGTTAGTCCGTCACAATACGGACAAAGAATACAAGTGTGTGTACAATTATTGTCATTTTCTATCCGTTGTTTAAAATTTTCGTCACTTTTAGAATAGATCACCGGTCTTTTGGAATTGGTTTTTCACAATTTCCCATTCTATTTTCCATGATGAACTTTCGAGACTGGTTAATGGGAACTGCAGCTTAAGGACTCAGTTACAGATTTTTTTATTGCTAACCTATAGTAACGAACGAGTCATGGCCCATTTGACGATGATCTCCAGACGGTAATTCAGCGTGGCCAGGGTCATTTGACACCGTAAAAATGTCACGAGACATTATTCTTTTTTATATACTACGTGGATGGCAAACAAGCACACGGCCCACATGATGGTAAGCGGTTATCTTAGCCTATAGATGCCAGCAACACCAGAGGCCCACTCACGCTTCGCCATCTCTAAGGGAACAGATAGAATGTGAATAGGAAGGATAATAAGGAGAGGATAGGGACTTCCCACCTGCTTCCTGACTTGGGACTCCAGCGCTTTCGTTCACCATATGAAACATCCATCCATCCATCAGCCTTTCGAAGTCCACTGCTGGACATAGGCCTCCCCAAGAGACTGCCACAACATGTGTTTCGCTCATATGGGGGATAGTGCCGTAATCATCACGCTTGGCAGGCGGTTTGGCGATCGCAGTGGATGTTGTTAATACTCGAGGAAGTGCTGCTGCCCACTCCCCTGGTATTCCTATGAAACAACGGTAGGAGTAATTACAGTTGTTTCACGCTGACCTATTGTGAGAGAGTGGTACTTCCCTGATCGAGCTGGCCCATTCAAGCTGGGATATGCAAGGCTCTCCCATTAGAATAACAAATGTTCGAGTGTGTGCGCAAATACAATTTAACTCTTTGTTCCGTCACCCTCGCAGTCAGATGGGACAGTATTCTGACCGGTGAGACTTGAGGCGTAGGATCACTTTACGTGTATTACGAGGCAAGGGGAAACATCGACTATCTCCTAACTACGGGATAGTCCCTCCATCCATCCATCCATCAGCCTTTCATCGTCCACTGCTGGACATAGGTCTCCCCAAGAGAACGCCACAACGAGCGGTCCCGTCATGGGGGATAATGCCGTAATCGCCACGCTTGGCAGGCGGGTTGGCGATCGCAGTGGATGTTGTTAATACTCGAGGGAGTGCTGCTGCCGACTCCCCCAGGATTCCCTTAGTCGGCTCTTACTGCTCCCGTGGGTAGAGAGGGGTGGGACAATTCTAAAGCCGGCCCCACACGGCCAACGGGCTAGTATTAAGAATAATTTCTTGATGGAAAAAGTCTGAAATTTTTTGTTGGACTGAACTGGGAATCGAACGCGAGACCTCATGATCTACAGTCACTTGCACTGTTACCTACCATCGACGCAGTTTCCGCCTGATATCTAGAGGTTGATAAGGCCATTAGGTTGGTTACCGCGGAGATACCTTGCGATAGTTTTCAGGGTATGCTTTTGCACCAGAATTGCAAAAGACGAGAGTTTGAACCAAAGAAGCAGTTACCTTTGTTAATACACCAAATTTGTTTTGATTACTTTTGATAAGTACCCGAACATATGAAGTGATAAAAAAAATAACATTAACTTAACAGTGCCTGTTACACAATATTGCATGTTTAAAGTCCATTATGTTCGTCTTTAAACAGTAAAACTATATCAATAATGGCATTATCAATTAGTTAAAACATGATAGCAGTACACGAAGGTCAAGGGCACTAGTCCGTACCTAAGTCGCCTAGTAATGATCGTATGCCCACCTATATTTAGTACAAAATTAATGTTAGCCAAACACAAAGCAGATGGTACTGGAGGAAATGGGTGAGTTGTCCCGTGACCACGGCTGCTGCAACGCAGTTGAAACGTCGGGTAAAAGGTAGTTCATAATTTCACCTATTTTATACGCGAAAAAAGACCCGTTTATGCTACTTTAAATATGTGTACAATTCGCGAATCTTAAAAAGTTACTATTGAAAAAAAAATACGCAAAATTTGAGGATTAATTATAACCTGTTCTTTTTTATCTGCAAGTTTTTGTAAGAACAAAACCATAACTTAATATAATTTTTTTTTGATCAATATGGCCCTATAAGATTTGAAGCAAACACATAAACGTCAAAAACATAAAGTAATAACACCATTTTGAAATAAAACTACGTTTACAGAATCTATCGCGTTTACTTGATTATACTACTATCCCGACGTTTCAAATACTTTACAGCATTCATGATCACGGGTGGACTTAGATGATAGACGTCCAAGGCTGATAATTATGTTATTTCAACGGTTTCATCTACCCACAGTATATGATTTTACAAAATTGTTGGTTTATTTATTTTAACTCACCTAATATTCGTTTAGAAACAGTAAAAATATCTACTTCAAATTTTTATGCTTACAATGTATGAGACTTAAAGTTAGTATATTAAAATGAGTATAATACTCCTCTTTAAATTGTAAAATTTTTGTTTTTATTTAGTGCTCAAAAATTCTACCACAAACTACCAATTACTACCAGTAAGAAGACAATTTTGGTTATTAGTTTATATTATTAAATATATTGATTTTGCTAAAAGCTAAGACTAAGAAGCTACCACCGGATCGGAACGCGGCCTGACTGAGAAAGATCCGGCCAGAAAACTCAGTAGGCAACAAAAGTCTCATACATTGTAAGCATAAAAATTTGAAGTAGTTATTTTCACTGTTTCTAAACGAATATTAGGTGAGTTAAAATAAATAAACCAAAATATTCCATAAAGCAAGAAGTCAAGTCAAGTTAACCAAAAATTTTGTAAAATCATATACTGTGGGTAGATGAAACCGTTGAAATAACATATCAGCCTTGGACGTCTATCATCTAAGTCCACCCGTGATCATGAATGCTGTAAAGTATTCGAAACGTCGGGATAGTAGTAAAATCAAGTAAACGCGATAGGTTCCGTAAACGTAGTTTCATTTCAAAATGTGTAACATTCGCGTAAATATCAGAAAGTATTGTAATAACACCAGAAATCGTACGAGGAGTTATTTTCTGACAAACCATAAAGCTTCTACTATCTTCTGGGTATAAACGTTGCGAAATCGTGAGGGCACAGTTGAAACCAAAATTATTGGAAATAATATGTTGTAAGTTTTAATGAGCTTTTTGGGGCGTCACCCAAGATAGAAGGAATGTGTTATTGAAATTCCCAATCCCCAGCGATTATCACTATGGCTGAATTAGCACAGCATCTGGGACGATATTCTAGGTTCAAATCCTGCTCGTGACTATTATTTTTGATTTCACATTTCGCTTCGCACTTTGTTTTAATCTAGATATATAATATTTTCTCAACCCGTTTAGGCATGGGTCTTCACCTATCTCAAGTTACAGCGACTTAGGCCCTAGTCTCTAACACGCTCCCCAGTACAGGTATACAGATTTTACAAGCTGTCAAGGAAATACCTTCGGCATGCTAATTTTTTCACATGTTTTCCTGTACCAGGCAGTTGTAATTTGTAAAAAATACAAACATTATTTTGCTGGTGTACCTTGCGAGATCTTAACATTGGACCTTAGTGCATTAAACTAACTTAATGTCACTGATGGTAATCGAACACGCAACCCACCTGATGGTAACTAGTAATCATGGACTTAGCAATATTAGGGATATATCCAAGCCACCGGCGTGCTATCTTCCATTAGACTTAAAGAATATATCGAGGCATATTCTATAAAATCCTTCAAAATATTCGTTAATATTATTATAGAATGGATATTTTATGAGGAGAGCCCACCGCTCACCCACGGATTGTCAATCTCAGTTATCTTTGGACACACACAAAATAACCTAAGATTACACGCGTCAACATGAAATTTGACTTTGATTGCAAAGCATTAAATTTTGGTAGTTTAGGTCGTAATAAGACGGAAAAAAAATATATGGCATGAAAAACTTTGCTTTTGTGCTTAGAAGACTGATTGAACGAAATTTTTAAAAATCTCGGATTTTAATTTTTGATTGAAAATAAAACTATTGAAATAAAAATGTTTATTATTTTTATTAAGTTTTACTATCAAATTAGCTTACAGAAAAGTGGAAAATTACTTAAAAGTGCACACTTTTACTTTTTCTTTTATGTTCATAGCTACTTTCTCTCAATAAACCCCAAATATAGTCGCCCATCATGTTTTCATTGTATTGGCCTTGATAGCGTTGTTCAAAATTCATCATGTCCTGATGGAAACGTGGAGAACGTTGCTCTTCGGAATAGGCTCCCATATTGTTTTTAAATTTATCCAAATGAGCATGCAGCATATGTACTTTTAATGACATCCTGCAGCCCATGGCCTTAAAATTTGTAAGCATATCCTCAACCAACTTTTCGTAGTTTTCAGCTTTATTATTTCCTAAAAATCCAGAAACTACTGCTTTAAAACTGTTCCAACTTGCCCTTTGAGTACGATTCAGCAACGTTGGAAATTTTTCATCGGTGAAAATCTGTCTTATTTGCGGACCAACAAAAACCCCAGCTTTAACCTTTGCTTCCGATAACTTCGGAAAAAATTTTTTTAAGTATCCAAAAGCTTCTGAAGTTTCATCCAGTTTTTTAACAAATTGTTTCATCAACCCTAACTTAATGTGCAAAGGCGGCATTAACACTTCCGCTTCAACAATCGGCTCAAATTTGACGTTCTGTTTTCCGACACACAATTCTGTTCTTACAGGCCATGACCGTTGAATAGAGTGTTTAGAATCCGCTCTGCTATCCCACAAGCACAAATAACACGGATACTTTGTATATCCACCCTGTAGCCCCATTAAAAATCCCACCATTTTAAAATCTCCAATCAGCTTCCAGTTATACTCACGATACTTTACAGATTCAAGCAAAATTTTGACACTTTCATAATTTTCTTTAAGATGTACTGAGTGAGCAATTGGAAGAGACGGAAATTTCCGTTGTGCAATAGAACTGCTTTTAAACTTTTTGTAGAGCTGTCAATGAATAAACGCCATTCGCTAGGGACACAGGGTATGCCAATTACTTCAAACATACCTTTAATGTCATTACAAAAACAAAGTCCATCTTCCTTCGTGAAAAACGTTGCAAACATTTCATGCCTAGTCCGCTGATCCGTGATCTTAACATCATCAAGCAAATTCCACTGTTTTAACCGAGAGCCTAGAAGCTCTGCTTTATTTTTTGGCAAATTTAAATCTCTAATTAGATCGTTAAAATCTTCTGAAGTAATGAGATAGTGTTTTGGTTGTTCAGGTGTAGACAAAAACTCCTTATCGGAATTACTTTTATAAGAATTAAAAGATGAGCTACTTTTCTGCGATAATTTTTTTGGTGGCTCAGGTACTGGTCGTGTCAGGTCGTGAGCAATTGGAGCAGAAGAAGATTCGAGGTCAGGATATTCAATAGGTTTTGCATTTTTACCTCTACGTCTTTTACTCGGATTCACCATACAAAAGTAGCAGTCAGTAATATGGTCTTTTGGTTCTCGCCAAATCCTTGGTATTGCAAATTTCATAGACCTTTTCTCACCTCGATACCAACCTAAAAATATAAAAATAAAAATTAATATGTCTATTATTTTGGATTCATCGCTTAATTAAATAAAAATTGCTTACCTTCCAAACACCTTTTACAATAACTACAAGCAACATGTGGAGCCCATGGCTTATCTTGATTCCGTACAGGACAGTCAAAATATGCTTCATAGGCTTCACAGAGAACGTGAGATGTCTTTAGTTCATATTTCACGTCTCGAACTTTACGTATTTGCACTTTCGTGACGACATTTTAAGTTATTCTGGGCTTGTAAATAACACCTGATGGTTGTTTATCACTCGGGTGCCATCTAGCGGCACAGTGTAAACGTTAATACCCCACTCTCACCGCGCGGTCTTTTTAAAAATATTAAAATCAATTAAAATTTATGAAAAAATTGAAAAATGAGTATTATTATTATAACTATCACAAAAGCAAACTTTATACCGAAAAAAGGTATTTTCTTTTCGTTATTGTGCATAACTAACTGGAAAATAATAGTATAAACTTTAGGACAAAGAACGAAAATTTTTTTGTAGAGTCGTGTTACCAATCCGCACTCTCACAGATAGAGGAGAATGTGATAATAGCAAAGTAGCATGCACGATAATGACAAAAAACCTCACCAATGCGACACAACCATGCGATACGGCAGGACTCTCAGAACCACAACGTTGCAATAATCCGTAAAAAACCCTAACACAAATTCGACACATGTTTCGCCTCTACACGCGACATCCTCAGGACCGCTCAGCAACAAATGAGCCCATAACAATGGACTTCAGCCAAGTGTCGCCTCATTCAATCAATTATTCGTTAATATATTGCTCACTTATATTTGGTAGGTACACATCATGTATTTTATTTTATTCATGTAGTCTCCGTGCGGGTAATAGCGTACATTCAAGGCCAAAGAAAACCATTAATTGATTGGTAATATTGACATTGTACGACCATAATGTCTGCAATTAAGTTGTTGAAAATGACGTGTGTTTTTATTAATTCATTTGCCAAGTAAAGCGATTTAAAAGAACTTAGTTATTTAGATAGACCAGTTGCCCTCCTGTCTAAGAAATAAATAAAACGATAGGGGACTTCAGTTGCATAGAGCCGGTACAACATGCTTGTTATTGATTAGTAATTCGGTGGTACACTGGTTCAAATCGTGGGAGGCACGCGACATCGTTTTTGTTTGTGTCCGCTTTGCCCTTACAAACTTTTTCCATTTACCTGCCAATATGACAGGTTTAATGAGAAAAAATATTTGCCTTCTTATGAATTTAAATACAAAAGAAGTCTAATTGGCCTTGATATGTATAAATTTACATTATTTAAAAAAAATATTTTTAACCACTAATACTGTCTACTAGTCCTACTAGAAATACAAGATTTTATTTTTCTTATAGTACAAAGGTTGTAAACAAGCATATGGCTCGCCTGATGGCAACCAGTTACTGCCTCCAATGGTAGGGAAAGAGACGTGGAGTGGAATGATTGTCACGGGATGATCCGGGGGAGAGGAAAAATTGATAATAAGGGTTGAGGAAAGATAAAAGAGGAGTGAGGAGGATGTTTGGTTGAAAACCGCGCTTACCAAATGAAACCCTAAAATACGAATAAGTAACGGCTTTACACCGTTATTCTGTAAGAGTGATTCCTGCATGAATCTGAATGATTCTATCACCAAATAGAGACCTCAAAAGCTTAAGAAAGTTAAGAAATATTTTACTTTATATTTCGGACCAGAGTGGAAGAATGTGGCTGCGACGGCCAGTCCCTTAAACCGTTCTGTTTATGCGTACTCTATATCTAGTGCGCATGATTCATTCTTAATAGTTCATTTGTGTGGTGAAGTCGAAGTTTTTTTTTGTATTGCACGTAGTGGCAGACGAGCCACGGCCCATCTGATGATAAATGGTAACCGTCGCTCATGAACTCAACAATACCGAGAGTATTATCAAGCCGCTGCTCACCATTTCATTTCACCGATATGAAATGAAAGAATAAACGGCTATCTCCTGCTACAGCCAAGACGAAACGATGTGCTTCATGGCCTGGTCACACGGGAGATGGTGGTACCAACCCGCTCGAGCCTGATACCAAGTGAGTACTCCCACTTGGTACCCAGCCCTACCACCAGTCATGCAATGGATGATAATTGCTTACTTCCCTTAGTCGCCTCATACGACACCCGTGGGAAAGAATGGGGTGGTGACACTAGTATTCTTAGTCCGTCACCACATGGACTAAAATTAAACAGACTGACAGATTCACTGCGAGAAATCATAAAACAGGAAATTAAGTCGCGTGACCAGCGTGACATAGTTGATAATATCTGAGAAGACTTCCCGAATTGTATTATTTCACAAATCATCCTCGCTCTGTAAACGATGGCATCGTGGAGAAACATACATGCTTGAGTTTTTCCTACTTGTGGCTTATAGATAATAATATGGGATACCAAATAAGCCATTCAACTTACTATAGTGGAATAATGAATGTAAATGCATGCATCCGATAGCTGGCGTAGGTCGTAAAGACAAATGAGATGTGGAGATTGGGCATGGCCGTCGGTCACTGCGATGGCTTAGCGGTATAGAGCACTTCCCCGGATTGGAAGGGACGCAGGTTTGAATCCCTCTGGCAATAAAGTTATCTTTTCCCACATTCGCAAATAATTTGTTGCTTAAAGATTATGCCGGGAGGGTTAGTCGTAAATAAATAATCCTTAGAAATGATCAACATAAATCAGTCACAACTGTAATTACACAACCCGCTGTGAATAATTTGCGATCAAAACGGGCAGAGTCAGGCACGGGACCGACCTCGTTTTATCGTACCCTTTTTTTGTTTAGCTAAATTACTTAATAAGTCCCCCGGTGGTACGTTGTCAAAGCAAACATCGTTAGGAGGTCACGGCATATCACGTGATAATATCATAGTTTATATTTAGAGAAAAATGCACTGAATTAGAATACAAACTAACTCAGTTAGAGAATCCCATAACTTTTTAATATATCAGATATAAAGATATCAATAAAGATTATTATTATTATTACTCAACTAACTTATCATCACACCATTGCCCTTGCGGGGTAGGCAGAGAGAACAGAGTGCCAAGAGGCTCTATTCTTGCATACATCTCCCGCTCCTCAACATTCATAACTATTTTCATACACGCTCGCCGGTTTCGGAGACTCCTGACTCCACCTTCCTTCAATACATGACCGATTTGGTCTAGGTAGGTGAGTCTCGGTCTCCCTCTGTACCTACATCCTTCCACTTTCGCATTGTATATCTTCTTAACCAGTCGCTCGTCCGGCATTCTTTCCACATGTCCGAACAATCGGAGCATTCTCTTTCGCATCTTTACACCAATACTCTCTTTCATACCTACTCGCTCTCTTACGTCGTCGTTACGAATGCGGTCAGTTGGCCTCACTCCACAGATTCTCTGCAGAGATCGCATTTCGACCGCATTGAACCTGAAAATACTCTGTAATTATTTTAATTAGAGAAAATAAACGATAGCGTCACACGAAGATACGAGGTACTTTCATATTAAATATATGAAAATGTCACTGCCTTCATGCGATTTATGTTAATGCGTAGCTGGCAAGCTAGTCGCAGCCCACCTGATGGTAAATGATATCCGTTGCCCATGGGCTCAACTATACCGAGAGTATTGTCAAGCCGCTGCTCATCATGAAATGAAATATTTCACATATATGAAATGAAAGAATTAACGCGTATCTCCTGCTACAACCAAAACACACCGATGTTCTTCATGGCCACACAGGAGATGGTGGTACGCGCCAATCCGCTCAGACCCCACAGCAAGTAAGTACTTCCACTTGGTACTCAGCCCTAGCAGCAGTAATGAAATGGGTGATAATGGCTTTTTTCCCTTAGTCGCCTCGTACGACACCCGTGGGAAAAAATGAGATGGTGACACTTGTATTCTTAGTCCGTCACCACATAGAAAATTTGCATTACTGTCTATAAAAATTGAGTCTCTACGTCGTCAAAAGATGTTAAGAATGAATGTGTGACGTTAAGAATGAATGTGTCATCGAAATTAAGAGTTAGTTAGTGGACGGTATCCAGGAGATGCAGGTTCAAATCCTGCTCGTGACTGTTATTTTCGATTTAACATTTTCACACTTTGTGTTGATTTATATGGCTAAAGCATGTCAAATGCTAAAAAAGTATATAAAAATATGTAAATAATTGAGTATCTGTTTGGAACCTATCTAAATAACAGTATTTTTTTTACATTTAGCAACTACCTATATACTGCGGACGGTGCTCATGATAAACACAATATTTTTCAGTTTGTTCCGGCCAATCACCGAAACGGCTGCACCAAGTTGGATAGACGACTTTCACTGCTAGATAGCTGATGCTACATAGAGTAACTTACGACTCCTTTTTTTAGGGTACCGCGCAAAACAAATTGTATTCCACCCAGACAGTCGTGGGTAGTAGCTAGTATAATAAAACAGGAGACCTCGTGTACTTTTTTGCAACTACACAGATGGCCGAGTGGTTTAGATACCGGCCTCCCCCGCCCGAGTGTTGTCGGTTCGATTCCCACACAGGACAACTCTTTGTGCGATCCACAAATGGTTGTTCTGAGTCTGGGTGTACTTTGTGTCCGTGAAATTGTATGTTTGTAAAGCCCCCGCGATACTTAGCTCAAGGTGTCTTTAAAAAAAAATACTAGCTTCTGCCCGCAACTTCAATCAAATAAGCCTCAGAGCTGGGCCAGCAGGAAATCCCTATAGTGTTAAAAAATATTCTATAAGTTTATCCAGAGCATCATTAATCTGAATGCAGTTTTCATTCGAATCGGTTTAGTCGTTTCGTCTATATGCTAAAAAGAGCTATCCTACGGGAATAGTATTTTTTTAGGGATCAAGGTATCCTTAATGTTAATCGAGTATTTATCTGTCAACCTACCAAATTTTGTCCAATTCTGAGCCTTATTCACGGTCAAACATCCACACATCTAGACCACTTCACAAATTTTTGGCTTTATGATCAGCGGGTACGTATGGGCGGTGTGTCTCTGAAGAAGATTAGTGCTGATCGATTCAATTGTTATTACTCGATTAACAAAAGCATTCAACGCGATCATTATGTTTTCATATCTGAATGTTTAGGTTCTATTTATTATTTGCTAAACTTTAATTTGGATATAGAAAATTACATCTTTTAAAACGATTGATGAATAATTCGATTATTGATTACAATCGTGCAATTATATCGAATATTTTTCGATGAAGGTAAACTGTAGAAGAGGGCACATCTTTTGCGACACAAAAATATGCACTGCGCAGCGTCTTGCAGCCAACTTCAGACATACAATTCATTTTATCAGCTATTATCAATCGTAATCAATTTTAAGGTTTCAATTTTGTTCGCCGAAGTTCAAGTTGCACGCCTAAAAATACCGTATGTTCAAAGCTACATACGAGCTATTAGATAATGTTGATAGGTGACCTTTAAAATATCGAAGACCCCTTTATGATATGTAAACACGAACAATAAGTTACCGCCACAAAAAACCTGAATGTCATGAAAATCTACGGATAAAATCAATGGCGGTTCACCGATAACGACAATAAAAGTTTATATTTTGGTTTCCGTTTCTATTTACTATTTGATGGTAAAGTTTTCTTTGAATCTAAGCAATATTTCTATTTGTTTTCTATTTGTCCAGCATCCTAGTTGGCAGGTCAAACATCGAACACACGACAGTTAGTTCGAACAGTTCAGCAGGCCTACCATGAACTCTTAGCTAGCGATTCAATTCTGACGCAATTTAAAATAGGTGTGGTGTTGTATTTTCTACCATGATGTCTAATTGAGCGATCTTGTTTGGGTTGTCAAGTAAGTTCATGGTACGTATTTCAATACAAAGATGTATGTTTGCGATTTAGATGATGATCAGCACATCAAAAAACAAAAGATTGCATCTTTGACACGTCTTGGTACGAAATTGCGATTCAGTTCAGTTTGGGTCCTAAACTGGATCGCAATAACAGTTCATGGTAACCCTGCTAAAAGTTAAATAAGCATAAGAAATTTAATTGCAACCCATAAATATAATAACGTAAAAAATAACTATTGCACGCCTCATAAGCGAAGCGTTGAGGTTGGTACTGCTCTCGTTTCATGAAGAACAACTGATTTTTCAAATTTAAAATGGCTCTATTTATCATATATTGCACTTGCAAAATAATATATACACACGTATATCAAGAAAAAACACTATTTTTAACACTCATGATATTTTTGATGCCATTTTTGTTATTTAAACTAGTTATAAAACTGTATAAAAAAGTTCTGTCTTGGACGTCCGTGTATTTTAGGTAATGTATGTTAACACGATAACGACCGAAATACTTCACTAATCGAGTATATTTTTTTCTTTTACAATTCAGTATAACTACGAATAGAGCCCTATCACTTTTCACGGTCTAATTCGATGTGGTTTAATTGTTATTAAATAAACAAAAAAATAGTGAGAACTATTTCTAAAGACCAATATAGTACTTTAAACATAAAGTGAAAAATGTGAAATCAAAAATAACAGTCATGAGCAGGATTTGAACCTGCATCTCCTGGATACCGTCCAGATGCTTTGCCAATTCAGCCATCGTGACAATTGCTCCTTTTAAGATATTCATATAAATAAATTACGAATTACAATTAAAATTGCTTATACCTGATTTATAAAAGTGTGTGTAGAGATATGTTTTCTTTAATTAACATTTTGTTTTGATTTCGAAATATTTTTTGTTGTAAAATAACGGTCCAGGGTACACTTGATCATGGCAAATTCGGGTAGACTTGATTATGGGATCAAGTATCCCCTACATTCTTGCAAGATTATATGTTCTTGCTTTGTTACTTACTATAGATTTTAAAATGCCAAGAATATACAAAAGGAAGGGTTGACAAACTCCAACCAATAGACAAAATAAAAGCCAGTAGTGAAAGCTGCCCTAAAAGGTACCTAATAATAGCTTAAAAAACATAGCCAAGTCCTTCAAATGACGTTGAAAAGGTATGCAAGAAAGTAGCAAGAATATGATTAAGGATTTAGAAGATTAAGGTTGATTTCATACCAAAACAACTGTAATAATAATTAATAAATTAATTAATTAGAAGATGTTTTTTTCATAAAGCTTCTGCAAAAAACGTAATATTAAGGATTAGGAAAACTATAGTACTTAGGTACCTATGAGGTAGTAATTATGTTAATAAATATTAAGTTTCATAAATTACAAATTTCCTAGTAAACAAACCTTCATTCATGTATATTATGCACTAAAATGCACTTTTTTCCCTTATGATCAAATCTACCATGATCAAGTGTCCCAGAACGTGGGACACTTGATCCTTTTGTAGTCTTCAGGAAAAACGACAAAAAATCAGGTTAACACAGATAAATTTCATAATCAAATGATGCAAAAGGATAGAAGGATAAATTTTCTAGGCAATGATATAAAAACATTCTGTAAAACTTTAATAACCCTAGAAATATTAATGAAAAACCAAAATGGGGATCAAGTGTCTAGTCTCCCCTAACAACGATATTAGGAAGTAAAATATCGAAATATCAATACAAAATTTGACCGTGTTGTACAGAAATGATCCAACTCACGAACTGGACAAAATTAAGGTTATGCCAAGCAATCGAAAATAATCTCTATTTTTACAAAGACTCGTTTTATTCTGCCAACTACAATTTTTTTATGATAGATTAAATTAACCCAAGTCTACGAATAACACTGAAAAAATAAAGCAGAAGTGGTTCAAATCAACATAACTTTTATTTATGATTTTGTGGATTAGCTCATTTCTTCACAACACGGTCCAATTGATAATAATTAGTAATGGTAGCCTAATGGTTAAGAGCAAGGATTGCAAAGGTAAGCATCGAGTTTCCTAGGCCTAGGATTCCATTAGGCTGTATTAAAAAGATATCCTTATCAGAACAAATTCCCAGCAGGATTCGTAATTTCGTCTTTCGCAAAAATAAATTCCAGAAAAGTAGCTGAAGTTAAATTTTTTTTTCTTTATTGCATGTAGTGGCAGACGAGCCACGGCCCATCTAAGTGAGTACTCCCACTTAGTACCCAGCCTTACCACCAGTCATGCAATGGATGATAATTACTTACTTCCCTTAGTCGCCTCATACGACACCCGTGGGAAAGAATGGGGTGGTGACACTTGTATTCTTAGTCCGTCACCACACGAAAATAAACAAATGATAATGAAATCCTTATTACGAGCTTTTCTACAATATAACGACTACGTATATATAACTACTAGCTAATACCCGCCACTTCATATGCGTTGCTTATTATATTAACGTCATGAGGCAGAGGTAGAAGAGATTTCCCCTCTTTGTGGCAAGAAAACACACATCACTGTACACGTAATGCTATAAAAATCATTGTTCTTAAATCTTATAAAACTCAATTGAAATCCATCCAGCTTTTTCCGTGATGCGCGGACATCGTCAGACATCTATCATTTTATTATTTACTTTCATAGTGTATTCACGTAATAGAAAATATTCTATATAGACATCAAATAAACTCACCAGATATGTTTATACAACAGAAATAGGAAAAAATGTAACATCCTCAATAATAAAACATGTAACTATTTAACAAATAATTAACCGCTATGTTTTTGAATCTCGTGATATTTCGTAGAGCGGTTACGACGTAGAGGAGACACGGAGCGAGTATCTAGAACCGCGCGGTGGCGTAGACTGACGTTCGACGTTACGAACGAGGGAAAAGCAATTATTTCAACTATTGCCATGTATATTAAATATAATTATTTTAAAAGTGTGGGGCCGGCTTTAGAATTGTCCCACCCCTCTCCACCTATGGGAGTCGTAAGAGCCGACTGAGGGAATACCGGGGGAGTGGGCAGCAGCACTCCTTCGAGTATTAACAACATCCACTGCGATCGCCAACCCGCCTGCCAAGCGTGGCGATTACGGCACTAACCCCCATTCTTGGGGAGGCCTATATCCAGCAGTGGACGTTAAAAGGCTGATGGATGGATGGATGATTTTAAACTTACAAATCTACATGATCCCTGCGCTTGCTTTCCCAAAATCCCCGAAAAAAGTGTAAGATGAATTGATTCGAATTTAAACTTTAATTTTGTTAAATACCTTTAGTATGAAAAAGAAACATTTGATATCCAACGTATTCTATTAAATCCTACTAGTACGAGTAGAGTAGAGAGTAGTGAGTTTCTGAAGATTTTGTATATTTTTCTGTCAGTTACGTCTAAATTAGTGAATGTTATATATGGGCTAGTAGATGGAAGAGATTAATATATAAGATATTAAGAGTACTTCTAGTGGTTATTACTGTCGATACAGAAATTACTTTTCTGAATTGTTCAATAGCTATGCGAAAATTGGGTTGGGCTCATTTATTGAAGAACAATGTGGCACAATTCTGTTTAGAACACAAATATAGCATTTGAAGAGAAGCACAGATAAGCCATTGATGCAAACCCGTTTTTAAAAAAATATCCATCAAAAGCCCGTTACATTAGACGTCATCCAACAGGAGGGAATTGGGAGTCATATGTACTATGTAAAGTTTAAGGGAGCTTTACTTTGTAAAGCATCTAAAACAAATGTGAAGTGGAGATTGGGTGTCACCATTAGCTGACTGTGATAGCTTAGTAGTCCAGAGCACTTCCCCGGATTCGATGGAACGCAGGTTTGAATCTTGCTCGCTGTAAAGCTCTCATTTTTAACCTTCACAAATAATATGTTCTCTAAAGTAGCTGAGCGTATCCGGTGCCAAAATACAGATCAAAATTGTTGTATAAATGTTCGCATAAATTAGTTAACCAGTTTCACTATTGACGGACACGTCGTAGTAAAGACGAACGGCACGCGCTTACCGCTACAAAAAGGCACAACGCAAAATGCAAAATGCTACGGGCTCATAAATCAACGGGCGCACGACACCGGCAAACGTGCTTGCGTTATATCTGATCAGTTTTTTTACTAAATATATAAAGACAGTGTCTCACTGTGAGCGAGATGTATATGACTATTTTGCTGCTTATATATTTACATAGAAAATAAAAAGAGTGATTGCTAGATCAATGACGTTAAAACTTTTTTTAAATATATGTATATATAAAAATCAATTGCTGTTCTTTAGTCTCGCTAAAACTCAAAACTGGCTTGACCGATTTGAATTATTTTTTTTTTTGTGTTTTTTTTGCGGTAATACAGACCTCTGTATATGGTTTAATAGTAAATAAAAAAGGGGAACCCTATAGAAAAATGAATAAAAATTAAAAAAATCAATTCTAGTAACTGTATGGGTATTTGGTTAACAGACGGCGAAATGACAGCTTGACAGTAGCTGTCTGTGGTTCAAATCAATTGCTGTTCGTTAGTCTTGCTAAAACTCACAACTGGCTTGACCGATTTGAGTAGTTGTTTTTTTGTTTAGTTCGCTCTAATACAGGGGTGGTTTAAAAGTAAAATAAAAAGGAAACTGTATAAAATAAGTAAAAAAAATTGAAATATTTGTAACTTTGAATGGGTATTTAGCTAACAGAGGACAAAATGGCAGCTACTGTAATTTTTTCTTATTACTTTGCATTACAAGCAAGTTTAATTTAATAAGCTATCAAAATCCAAATCTTAGACGATGCAGATTGATTAGGATTGATAATTGCTGA
Organism: Leucoma salicis; assembly: GCA_948253155.1. NCBI lineage: Eukaryota > Metazoa > Arthropoda > Insecta > Lepidoptera > Erebidae > Leucoma > Leucoma salicis. The sequence goes on along the minus strand of OX411819.1, from coordinate 4,854,685 downwards.
TAAAATAAATTGTAGGTGACACGAAGTTCATCGGGTAATCTAGTGATGAATAATAATAATCTCCAGAATGTAATTTTGGCCAAGACCGCATAGTATGTTACGCATGGGATATTATAACACTATAATGCATGAGTGAGTTCCCTCACTGTTATAGTCCGATGGGACCGCATTAGGACACGACCGGCGCGAGATCAGGCGTAGGACCATTGGCTTTACGTGCTTTTTAAGGCACAGTGGGACAACACCGCCAACTGCGGCTGGTATTAAGAATTTCTTTATTGAGAGAACATTTCGGTGAGCACATAATATCACGTTTTGGGCCGGTTGATTGGCCAACAAGATCGTGTGATATCACACCGCTAGACTTTTTCCTGTGGGGATATGTAAAGTCTAAAGTTTATGCGGATAAACCTGCTTCGATTCAGGCCTTGGAGGAAAACATCACGCGTGTCATTCGCCAGTTACCAGTCGAAATGCTCAAACGCGTCATCGAAAATTGGACTCAACGGATGGACCGTCTGCGACGTAGCAACGGCCGACACTTGATAGACATAATCTTCAAAAAATAAATGCCAAAGAATGTTCTTTCAAATGATAATAAACATTCTCCATTAAATTTGAATTTTCTGTGTTTTTTTCTTTTAAAAAGTAGGGAACCTCGAAATGGATCACCTCTTACATATCTTTGGCTTCAATCAAAGCGCTTCTCATCTACATGTAGCTTATCTTCGCTTTCGGGGTGCTCTTAGTACTTAGTGGAGCGCTGATTTTGTTGCTACGTCGCAGATGGTCCATCCGTTGAGTCCAATTTTCGATGACTCGTTCTTGCATTTCAACTGGTAACAACAAAGTAATGAGAACCCATTTCTGGCTCAATGGGTATGTAAACAAACAAAATTGCCGCATTTGGGACGAAGAGCTTGCCCTACAGTCAAATGTGTCACTGATGGGGTAGACTACCCTAATGCAATACCGAAATGACTTTCAATAATGGTCAATAACGATGACCGTATGTTACCGACACTTCTTCTTTGACAAACTCCGAGGCCATAGCCAATCCGTTGCCAAGCATTTTATAACTACTAAATACTCCTAACTCGTTAGTCTATAACTGCAATTCAGCTTAATCATGGCATGCATTTCTTGTGAGCGACTATCGCTAATAGCTTATTAAGTATAGTGGGAAATTATAGGCGGGTAGTCGAATACGTGGTCACGAGACCACCACGGAAGGTAAACGACCTCGCGTGTAGGCTTCGGTCAAGGGGTGGCCAGATCTCGTATATAAGAAGAGTAGAATTGAGTGATGTTAACATATTGTTGTAATAACCAGGTGAATGTATTACTTCTGTATATTATTTTTATTTGAAACTAGATGACCCGTTGAATTTCGTATCAACTACAATTTATTTTATCACCGATTATCCTAATCGATCTGCATCGTCTAAGATAGGTTTGCTTCTTAGAATGCAAAAGAATTAGAAATAATGACAGTTGTTATTTTGTCGTCTTTAGCCAATTACCCATACAAAGTTAATAATTAACAATATTGTATTTTTTTTTACTTTTGAACCTCCCCTGTATTACAGCCTCAGATCAAATAAAAAAGTTAAGATGGTACTCTGCGAACAAAGAAGTGAGGCCGGTTAAAACTACGCCTTCCCGTGTACATACACAATTACACGCACACACGTATATTATAACGAAACTACCCTTGAATTGTCAGTCGAGCGATCGCGGCGCGTCGATTAAAACGTCATCAAAAATATCATAATTTACAAAGTAAAAATACCGAATTGTGTTGTGAAAGGGTGTAAAAACCAAACTACAAGAGATAAAAAACAGGATGGAATCACATTTCACACTTAAGTAAACTTGGAAACCAATATTTTCAATAAATCAAAATATAATTGGAGTTTATTGCTTGAAACATACAAGTGTTGCCATTATAAACTTTTATAGTTTACCCTATTTTTGGGTAATGTGACACGTCTTTTTTACGCCCACACAAAAAGGAGGGTGTTATGTTATAATTTTGTTGTCTGTTTGGTGTCTGTATGCGTGAGTGTCTGTTTGGAGCATTTGGACTCCTAAACGAATGGACCGATTTTGATGCAGTTCTTTTTTGTTTAAAAGCTGACGTGATCGATTAGAACGATCGGCCTATTTATGTAGAAAAAATGTCGATGGTAACTCAATATTTTTATTTGTGTTATTACTTCAATGAATGTATTTTTAAATTCCCCCTAAGAAAATTTAAAATATTGAAAAGTTGGGAAGTTATTGGTTTTACCCCGTTTATCGAAAATCGAGTTTTCAACGGATGTTGACGTTTTGAGGCCCTAGGAAGCTTCTCCGAATGTTTCCGCGATGATGTCCATATGTATGTATGTATGTGTGTGTGTGTGTGTGTGTGTGTGTGTGTGTGTGTGTGTGTGTGTGTGTGTGTGTGTGTGTGTGTGTGTGCGTGTCAGTGTCGTTGTCCAAAAAAATTTTAAAAATGTTTATTTTATCAGAATTTCTATGAAATTTTCCGTCTGGCCAGTTCAAGCTTTAAGATTTTTCAAAGAACTCAAAAAGCTGCGTTGAATGCCGTAAACAACGAGAAAATCAGTTCATTCATTAAGAAGTTATTTTAATTTAAATATTCAAAAAATGCTGTTTTAATAATTTTTTATCGAACATTCGAGCTCGGCTACCTTGGATGAATTTACTGTTCTATCCATATTGCTAAGTTAGAAATAATTTCGAAACTTTTTTTTGCATATAGTGGCAGACGAGCCGCGGCACATCTGATGGTAATTGGTAACCGTCGCTCATGGACTCAACTATACTGAGAGTATTTTCAAGTCGCTGTTCACCATTTCATCTATCTCCTGCTATAGCCAAAACACAACTATGTGCGTCATGGCCGCTCACACGGGAAATGGTGGGACCAACCCGCTTGGGCCTGATACAAAATGAGTATTCCCACTTGGTACCCAGCCCTAACACCAGTCATGCAATAGATGATAATTGCGTACTTCCTTTAGTCGCCTCATATGACATCCGTGGGAAAGAATGGGGTGGTGATACTTGTATTCTTAGTCCGTCACCACACGAACAAGAATGCATTGAAAGTAAGAGGCAATCTTATAAGAAATTAATTCAGCACAAAGGCTTTTAAATAAATAATAATGCACAAAATTAAATACTCAGTAACTTTATTTTTAAAATATTCTTCCCATATCCTTTTCACTACCGCCACTACATTTTACATACACTTCGCGTCCGAATGGCTGATAGAACACTTCATCAATAGTGTTTTAACATTTATCAATTAGTAACAGTTTCTTTTTGTAATATTAGGGTAATTTGAATTATGATTGCAACACCGGCCCATGCATTACATCTTTATAAAACCGGCCTCACTTAGTTGTTCGCAAAGTTCCATCTTAACTTTTTTATTTGATCTGAGATTAGAGTGAACAAAGTCGGTCAAGCCAGTTTTGAGTTTTAGCGAAACTACGAGCAACAAATTCATTTATATACTTACTAGCTAACCTGACAAACATTGTTTTGCCATATAAATTTCTAGAGAATTTTTAGAGAATTTCAAATCATTTTAGATCTATTTCTTTTAGCAATTGACATGCTCCGCTACTTTTTAAAGTACAAATTATTTGTGAATAAAGAAAAAGAGATTTTTAGTAGGAGCGTAGACAAATGTGATTAAGAAATTGAGATGATCGAAAGATCAGTAGAATAGCTTAGTGGCTTAGAGAACTTCCTCGGATTGGAAAAGATGCGGGTTCGATTCCCGCTCCTACTAAAAATCTCTTTTTCCTTATTCACAAATAATTTGTACTTTAAAAATTTCAAATCATAACAAAAAATGTGCATAAAAATAAAAAATGAATTTTGGGGTGGACCACTCTTATCACTTAGGGGTGTGAAAAATAGTTTACATTCTATTCTCAGACCTATTGAATATACACACAAAATTTCATAAGAATCGGTCAAGCCGTTTCGGAGGAGAATGGTGACAAACACTGTGACACGAGAATTTTATATATTAGTTATACCTAGATAGATGACATGGAATGACAGCTATTTTTGACGCGTTGGCAAAAAGTACTGGCGATTTATATTAATTTGTTTATTTCTATGTTTTTTTTTGTTAGTTTCGTTTCTCCGAGGATAGATATTAACACTCTTGTCTTTAAGAGCGAGCGGACATTGAGCCACTAGAGGCGACCACACTAGAACAACTAGTGGGCGCCACAAGTTGCGGACGCGTTTCTCCATACATTTTGTTTAGCATCGGCGAACACCAAGCGTTTGAGTGGCCGCGTCCGAGCCACAAGCTGCGGTAGTCGACCGCGCTCGCTACTTGTGGCCGCGTTTTGTCGTTTGACTCGCGCGCACACACAGCCACAGTCGCCGGCTTCTCCCTTGTCCTTTACACTTGAACAACTGCCGCAAGTGGCAGCCACTGAAGGCCGCATCCAGCCACCAGTGGCTGCCACTGGTGGCGGCGTGAGTGGTCTGACTGAACCACTGGTGGTCGCGTTTAGTAGCGGCGACTGGTGGCCCTAATGTGCGGAGGCTCTAAAGGAGTCTTTACTTGTCTTGTTCTAAAGAAATTTCTTAGTGACGTCATGGCTTGGGCCTGTACTACTTATGACGTTTTACGAGTATTCCTTGAATGCAAAATATGAAATTAAACATTCAGAGACTCATGCCAGAGGTATAGGCAGAAACAATCGATTTCCACTTGCTGCGGTCCTGTCTCGCCTCTTTTGCCTAATTATATTCCCCATATATATGATTTTAAATATTACGGTACTTTTTATCTGTCTATACTATTATAAAGCTATAATAGAGCTGTGACTGTATATTTAAAATATTTGAGAAAAAAATGACTGTATTAGGCTATAGGTATGTATAGGCGTGTCTGAACACATAAATTTTTTTTATAGATCTTTTGTCTGTTTTTCTGTTTGTTCGTTCACGCATCACGCAAAAACTACTTAACGAGTTTTGATGCAACTAGTTTTTATTTGATAGCTCTTGATTAGAATTTGAATTGGCCGTGTGGGGCTGGCTTTAGAATTATCCCACCCCTCTCCACCCATGGGAGTCGTAAGAGCCGACTGAGGGAATACTGGGGGAAGTGGGCAGCAGCACTCCCTCAAGTATTAACAACATCTACTGCGATCGCCAACCCGCCTGCCAAGCGTGGCGATTACGGCAGTATACCCCCAATTTGGGGAGGGCCTATGTCCAGCAGTGGACGTCGAAAGGCACATGGATGGATGGATGGATTAGAATTAAAAACTGGTATACATTTTATCCCACTACTATATCGGGAACCTGAGATATAACCTAAGAACCAGCTTTTGAATGAATCGGGCAATGAATTGAAAAGATTCTAGCACTTTAAGTAGTAGTTAATATATAGATACTTACTTATTTTATTTCGTGTTGTTGGACGTGTAATGAAATGAGTTCTATAATATATAGCACAGGACGTTTACATTGTGATATGCAAATAATTTTATTTTTAGTTTGACTGCGCAGATGGCCGAGTAGTTTACTGACCCCTCGTGTTATGGGTTCCAACCATTGAGATAAATAGTTCCAACAATCATTTGTCTTTTTTCAGTTTGGGTGTACTTTGTATCTATTAAATTATGTGATAAAAATAGAAAATGCGGCAGTAATGAAGAGTATGTCTGGAAATAAATTACAAGAGATATTAGGTATCCTTACTAATGAACGGAGTGCTATTACTGAACGGATTCTCACAAAAACCTGGACAAATTAATCATCGTGGGATAGCTATTTTACATAGAGATAATAAGTGTGCCGTTTGAGTGATGTATTTAACTATTTATATTCTGAGGTGCACGCGGACGAAATTGGCGCCAGGATCTATTCCTTTTTATATATAATTTTACTGGGACTACGTACCGACTCTAGAGAACCATCATTAAACTAGGTGTCGAGTGTAATAAAAACAAAACAGCCTCTAACATTTATACTACTGCAACAATCATACATCAACCTGACTCGTAAAAGCAGCTTAACTATGACACTATATATGTAAACATGTAGTTAGTATTATTTTGAAGTGCACCTACCACTACAATTCTTCGCCGCCCGCGATTAAGTCCGCCTTCGGCAAATACCTGCACATGATCGCTAGGAGGGAGACGACCCCAGGCTGTCACCACTGCGACTGCGGCGAGGACTCGGCGCGGCACACGCTCGAGTCGTGCCCGGCCTGGGATGTGCAGCGCCGGGAACTCGTTGCAGTCATAGGCGTGGACTTGTCGCTGCCGGCCGTTGCGCGAGCGATGGTTGGCAGTGACAGGGCCTGGACCGCGGTCGCAGCCTTCTGCGAGGCTGTCATCTTGCGGAAGGAGGTGGCGGAGAGGACCCGGGAGGATCCTCCTTCGCGGACCCGATTCGCCGCCGGTGCGCGGGGCGGCGTGTGCGCGCTTACCTGCGCCTGATGCCGCCCTAGCCGAGGCTGCGGACGGTGGGGTCGGGGAGCACCCTGCCGTCCGCGAAAGCCTACCGCGAAGGTGTGACGCCCAAGTGCGCGAGGCGTCGCTCTAGAGAGGGTGCCCGAAGGGGCTGCCGCCTGCGGATCGCGGTCGTAACGACGCGGTACTCGTGATCCGCCGTAGCAAGAGCGGGGGAGGACGCACGGTGGGTTTTTAGTGGGTGACAGCCCCACACTACCCTGTTGCCTCCCAGGGCAGCGGGGTGCCCGGCAGGACATTTTTGCCCACCTAAAATAAAAAAATAAAATAGGCATTAAGTCCGCCTTGTGCTTAGCATGTGCAAAAGTTTTAAAATAAATAAATAAACATGTGGTGAACTATTGCAGTTGGCGACAACCTACTAATTTATGACTACTATTTATTCATTGTTAAGTTTATGCGTACACCCTTAATAACCTAGCTTATTTAGTAATCATATTATTGATATTATTACGTTGAAAGTGTAATTATTTGATTGTTACGCTTTCACGACGTAATTTAATTGGTCACCATGAATACTCCGGATTATAAGTAACATTTTATAAATTTTATCCTGAAAAAACGGGTGGTTCAGTTGCAATCTTTGCATAAAGATTTATTTATTTATTTTTATTTATTTATTTATTGAGATAAAAACGGTGTATTTGCCATTTACATTCATCTCACAATCACAAACAATATAAAATCATTAATAAAAAATAACAATAATTATGATACATATTTAGATAATAATATGTAAAAAAAATTCATCTATAAAGTTCAGGTATGCGTCTTTCGAGTTGCCAGTTTTACCTGGTTTTACCACAGTCCCATTGGCCAGTTAAATTCTCACAATATGTCAACATTAAGGTTTTTAACTTATTCCAATTGTCAAGTAATATCTCGAGAGATAATGAATGTGGCTTAACCTATTTTTATTATTTGACCCAATCTTGAAGTCTAAGCCGATGGAGTCGCGTTTAGAATCTAGTGGGATATATCTTCAGAATAAAGAGACACGTATGAGCCAAAATTAGATTGCAGTTTAAATTTATTCAGAAAAAGCTATATAACCTCTCGAGCTTTTACCCAAAACTGACAAATTATGAAACATTACGTGAGAAACTTCCATACGAATCTAAAGATGTTGTCAATGGAGCGCATAAAGTACCCTCAAATAGACCATGCGATAGACTAGTAATAGGAAATTAAGTATTATTACTCTAAGCTCACGAGTAGCAGGCCCTAAATAGTAATTACATTGTTAACGATTATAAACAGATCATATATAAAAAGTCGGGAGTTCGTAGGGGCTGAGCAACAAAACATTTGGGGAACGCAAGGATATAAATTATTGATGTAAAGGGTCGCCACGCCAACAGACATGGATATTGTAAGTTTTTAGTTATATCTAGACGTTCCCATTGTTTCGATAATCGGTCGTCACAACAAACACAAATCGTGGACGACATTTAATCGTGCCACCCTGTGTGTGAACATCTCAATTAAATATAGATACGAGCCACGACACTTTAACCTGCACGACTATCTGTCATCACGATACAGTGGGCACGCGGCCTTAGAACCTCCTAAGTGGCCAGTGCATTTAAGAATGCCTTCCAATAAACCGGATATATTTCTAGTTACTTGTTAATCGATTCAAAATTGGGACGGTGCTCGATACAGGAATACACAACGAACATCACGTGATCGTAAATATTATGATACGGATTATAACTGCAATATTTGTGACTTTGTCAAGTGCTGACATCAAATAAGCGAGTACAGTCGACCAGGGAATGTCGTAGCGTGACTGAATTTCACAACAGAAACAGATTATCTTATTTGAGTACAGTTTTATGGGTTTGTACAACGTTGGTCATGTTTTAAAAGTTCCATAGAAAATATGAAGACATTACATTATTAAAAAGTTTAAAACGCAGTAAAAAATAGACAACTTAGTAGACAAATTAAGTTAAAATATGTTTTGATTGTTAGGTTCGTTGATGTGCGCACAGCATGCAAAACTACTGGTAAAAAAACAGCTAAAGATGTTTCGTATTCGTAGATTTAAAATGCTTCTGTGGTGCAGCGGTAGTGTAAGCGAATACGGATCATGAGATCTGGTGTTCGATCCCCGGGTCGGTCAATGTAATTGAGATTTTTCGTAAAAAGAAAACGGCAATTGGCTCGCCCCCTATTACGTGGGACTTAAACATAGCTGGTAAACCGTGGGCGTGTAATACACCGCCGCTTACCCCTTCGGGGAATACAATACAGATGTGATGCTATGTTAGATTTAAATTTTGCCTGCGACTATAACTGTGTGGACTTTAGAAATATAAAAATGTCCCTCTATAGCACATTAATTATCTTTATGCAAATATTGCTATCTCACAAGAGCCGTAAATTTTTCCGAGATATAATAAGTTTTCTGGGTTTCAGGCTACATGTAGGTATGCAACATTTGATGATGATCAGTTAAGCAATTACGGTGTGACAGCCAAAGTTCTTGTAAAGTCCCACATGGTACCATCATACATGCGTGATGCTATGTTATCCCTTAATTCAGGTAGTTGGCTTATAACATTATATAAAAAAATAGGTAATCTAGTTTCCGTGTCAAACAGGTAGGCACCATTTTATATACATACTAGCGTTTGCCCGCCGTTTTTTTTTTGGTTATATCTCAGGTTGCCGATACGGTAGCGGATGAAATGTATACCAGTTTTTAACTCTTAATCAAGAGCTCTCAAATCAAACGTTGCATCAAAATCCGTTTAGTAGTTTTTGCGTGATGTGCGAACAAACAAACAAAAAAAATTCGAAAAAAAATTGTTTTGTGTTTAGACACGCCTATATCACAATAAATATATGAACTTATATATTTATTGTGCCTATATACCTAGCCTATTACACTATTTATTTCCCGAATATCTGAAATGTACAGACACAGCTCTGTTACAGCTTTATAATAGTGTAGATATAATATGCCAATGTTATTTTTGAAAACCGTACTTAATAGTAACAGTACAAAAGCAGTAACTGCCTACTGACTAAATATATTTTTATAAAGGTATTACTAATGAGGACAATCTTTAGGGTACTCTCTTGACAATAAAATACTAGATCCTACTCGCGACATCGTCTACGTGCGTTACTGAAATAGGTCACATAAAATAAAGGTAAATAGAACTACGTCACTACGGCACAATATTTAATTATCTCTATACAAAAATGGATATCTCAAAGGAAGCGTCTATTTATACGGGATTAAAAGTAATATACTTATACCCTTTTCTTGGTTTTGGACAACATATGTGCAACTTCATGATAATCGCTTTAATAGTTACGATGTAAAAATGTATCTAACAAATTATATAGGTACCTAAAGATAAGCATACACATTTATTATATTAATATTTTGATATTCTGGAACGGAGTTCAATAATAAATAAATAAATTATCAACACCCTTTGCTTACGTCATATAAACATACAATTATCGTAGGTACAACCATCAACGTTCCCTTCTTAAGACTAAACATTCTAAATGAATGTGCTGAAACGAACAAAATGGTATAAGTTCCCGGTAAAGCAACAGAGCTGTTTTGATTGCTGACGCAAGTTCAATGAAGCTATTTAAGACTCTCTATATAACTATTACTTTGTTCTTGAGTATTTATTATTTAGCGACTCAAGTATTAGATACTCGTATATATAACTTTCTAATTCAATAAATAATAGCGCGTGGTCCTCATTCTTTCAACTAACTTGATTTACTTAGACGAATATAATAGACAGGTTAGGAGAAATTTGAATACCACATTTTTTTTATATATGCAGGTGATCTGTAAGATACTATTATAAAGTTGTAACAGAGCTGTGTATGCTCGGAACATAAAACTTAATTTTTTATTTTGCCTCTTTGTTCGCACGTCGCACTAAAACTCCTAAACGGATTTTGACGAAATTTTGTTTGATAGCTCTTGATTAAACTTTAAAAGTGGTTATACGTTTGATAACGCTATTATTTCCGGAACATGAGATTTTTTTTTTATTGCATGTAGTGGCAGACTAGCTACGGTCCATCTGATAGTAAATGGTAACCGTCGCCCATGGACTCGACTATACCGAGAGTATTGTCAAGCCGCTGCGAACCAATTCATTTCACAGACGAAATGAAATATAAAAGGCTATCTCCTGCTACAGCCAACACGCAACGATGTGCTGCTTCATGGCCGGTCACACGGGAGATGGTGGTACCAACCCGCTCGGGCCGGATACCAAGTGAGTACTCCCACTTGGTACCACCAGTCAAATATAAGACCAGTCGAGATATCCATCCATCCATCAGCCTTTTAACGTCCACTGCTGGACATAGGCCTCCCCAAGAATGGGGGATAGTGACGTAATTGCCACGCTTGGCAGGCGGGTTGGCGATCGCAGTGGATGATGTTAATACTCGAAGGAGTGCTGCTGCCCACTCCCCCGGTAGTCCCTCAGTCGGCTCTTATGACTCCCATGGGTGGAGAAGGGTGGGACAATTCTAAAGCCGGCCCCACACTTAGTAGCTTAGTCGAGATATACTTAATCTAAAATCTAGATCTTGGCAGAAACGGGAGCTGCGGAAAAAAGTTAGCATTAAAAAAACACGTAAGTACTTAGTTATTTTAAAAAATACCATATATATTTGTCCATGTGGTGACGGATTAGAATACAAGTGTCACCACCCCATCCTTTCTCACAGGTGTCTTACAAGGCGGCTAAGGGAAGTAAGTAATTATCATCCATTGCATGACTGGTGATAGGGCTGGGTACCAAGTGGGAGTACTCACTTGGTATCGACCCCAGCGGGTTGGTACCACCATCTCCCGTGTGACCGGCCATGAAGCACATCGTTGCGTTTTGTTTGTAGCAGGAGATAGCCGTTTATGCTTTCATTTCATATCCGTGAAATGAAGTGAAATGAAATGGTGAGCAGCGGCTGGACAATGCTTTCGGTATAGTTGAGTCCATGAGCAACGGTTACCATTTACCATCAGATGGGTCGTGGCTCGTCTGCCATAAATGCAATAAAAAAAATACCAATGAAATAATTTATTTAACTTTTTTTTTAAGTTTAACACTAAGGAAGCGGATATTAATGTTTCACATTAATCTAGTTACACGACAACAAGATAATTTATTATAAGAACTCTATTTCTAAAATTGCAAATTGTTTAATTGTTTGAAGATCAATACGGACACTTCTTATTTTAATTTTTACGGCGGCAAAGGATCTATGGCCTAGTTAATGAAAAATTGGTCAGAATCTTCCAACGTCTGTATTATAAGTTCCATTCCCAGCTGGAAATTTTTTTGGGGATTCCACAAACGGTTGTTCTGAGTCTGGGTGATATTGGCCGTGTGGGGCCGGCTTTAGAATTGTCCCACCCCTCTCTACCCACGGGAGTCGTTAGAGCCGACTCGTGGCGTTCTCTTGGGGAGGCCTATGTCCAGCAGTGGACGATGAAGGGCTGATGGATTAATGGATGGATGGAGTCTGGGTGTACTTTGTGTCTGTGAAATTGTATGTTTGTAACAGCGATACAGGGATAATTTTGCAAATGCAGGATGTGATATGCTCGTATAAAACATACGATCCTGGCTGTCTCTACAAAAATGGCTCGGTACTGCTTTAGATCGCTAAGCTATGGTAGAAACCTACTTGTAACTCATAATCTACACCTCACATCTAAACATCGATAAAGTTTCGATCATTATTACCACTCATATTCGTAATTTTCTACCATTATTTTTACAAGTCATTTTGGCTAGTGTGTATATGATTTACGCAGTCAATGAGATTTCTTCTTACAAAATGCTAATTGGACAACAACGATACTTCAGTATATCTATACTACTATTATAAAGCTGTAACAGAGCTTTGTCTGTACATATAAGATTTTTGAGAAAAAATAACTGTTGCGACTTTATAGGCGTGTCTAAACACGAAATATTTTTTTTTAGATTTTTGTCTGTCTGTTTATATTTTGTCTGTTTGTTCGTTCACGCATCACGCAAAAACTTTTAACGGATTTAGATGCAAATTTTATATTTTATAGCTCTTGGTTAGACTTAATAATTGGTATACATTTTTTCCGGCTACTATATCGGGAACCTGTGATATAACCTAAAAACTAGGACTACGGAGCTACAGGCAAAGGCTAGTGCTTACTAATATTATAAATGCGAAAGTGTGTTTGTTTATTATGTTGTCACACCGAACTACTCAATCGATAATAATAGGCTTTTATCCCGGTGTGGGGCCGGCTTTAGAATTGTCCCACCACTCTCAGGGGTTCTCAGGTCAGGGAATGCCGGGGGAGGGGGCAGCAGCACTCCCTCGAGTATTAACAACATCCACTGCGATCGCCAACCCGCCTGCCAAGCGTGGCGATTACGGCATTATCCCCCATGTCTTGGGGAGGCCTATGTCCAGCAGTGGACGTTAAAAGGCTGATGGATGGATGGATGGATTTATCCCGGAAAAAATGGACGGTACTTGGGATATAGTAGGAATTTTTGCGTAGAGATCAGTTGTATGTCGTAGAGTGATGTAATTACAGTTTAAAGCCCACGCGGACGAAGTCACGGGCAGAATCGAGTCTTCAATAAAATAATTTACCTTTAACCTTTTTTAAGGCAGGAAAAATGTGCCTAACCTCGTCGTTTGCGAGCAACGAACAGGGTAGTGTGGGGCTCACCCACTAAATGTCACATTCAAATATATATTAAATGAGAATAAGCGTGGGAGTAACTGATTACACTATAAATGGCATTACATGGTAGTATTCGTGCAACACTATGCACATACAACACAACACATTTAAAAAAAAGCTGCGATAAAAAACGAATATAATAATTCTCTTCATAGATTCCACCTTCCTTTAATACATGACCGATTTGATATAGGTAGGTGAGGCTTGGACTCTCGCTGTACCTACATCCTTCCACTTTCGCATTGTATATCTTCAAAACCAGTCGCTCGTCCGGCATTCTTTCCACATATCCGAACCATCGGAGCATTCGCTTTCGCATCTTTACACCAATATTCTCTTTCATACCTACTCGCTCTCTTATATCGTCATTACGAAGATAATTTTTTATTATTTTTGTAGTAGAGAAATTTAATGTATTGTAATCAAGTCGCAGAATAACTTTAATTGAGACACACTCTGGCTAACTCTTAAGAATGTACTAGATACTTGTAGTTTTTCTTATCCTACAGATATTAGTAAATTGCACTCGTATGAAGTGAGAGCTGGTGGCTAGTATTATATAGGTATACTATCTTCTAACCGCCTATCTAACGTATGCTTACCGCCCTTTCAGTCCTAGTTATAAAGTTATATATATCAGTGATAGCCTATTGGTAACACCAAGGACTGCAAAGACAATGGTATCGAGTTCGATCTCCAGTCCAGGTGTGTTCGGTGAAAACATCGTGAGGAAACCTGCCTGAGAGATTTTCTCAACAGCTTGTGAAGTCTGCCAACCCGCACTGTGCCAGTGTGGTGGACTATGGCATAATGAGAGGGACTCACTATGAGAAGAGTCCTAAAAGACAGAAAAAGGGTTGGTAAAAAAAGAAAACAAAATAAAGTTATAGGTATATCCCGAGCAATAGTAGCTGCATGGTCACCCTACTTAGTCTACATAATTCACTTCCAGAGCGATCTGGGTTGCGTTGGTCACTGTATCTAGACTACATTTATTAGTCGTAATTTACACAATGACCTTTATTTGTAATGAACTTTTAATGCAATTATAACACAACTAGCCTATGCTCGCGGCTCCACCGCAGGCAAAAGCTATTTTTTATGTCAGATTCAGAAAAAAGCTGTATTTATGTTACATATGTAGGTGTGTGCGGGCTGCGACCCGCCACGCAATATTATAGAATACAAGCAGTGTGCATTTAACCAAGTTGTTTGATTCACGTATCACTCTCGTATACAACACGTGGCGATGAGGATGGGATACGAACCCACGCGTGCATATGTAGGTGTGTGCGGGCTGCGACCCGCCACGCCTACCTATGTAACAATTTAAAATCCGTTCAGTACTTTTTACGTGATGTGTGAGCAAAAAAAAACAGAAAATAAGTTCTAAATTATCTTCAAATAATATGTAGCTATATAAGTAGTTCTAAATAAAATTCTTGGTTTTAAGCAAAATAATACTTTACAAGGCAGAACCTATAGTTATCGTTATTGTATATTATGTAGTATTTGCTTTTATTGAATGTAACTTTTACGTTATACGAGTACAACCCTTTGTCCGCGGCTTAACCAAAAACAGTTGCATCAAAATCCGGTTAGTAGTTTTTGCGTGATTCCCGAATAAACAGACAGATAAACAGAAAAACACATTAAAGTTCTAAAAAAATTGTTTTGTGTAAAGAGACCTGAATTGCCTAATACATTCATCGCGACATACGCATAAGCATGCAAGAGACTGCGGGTCATAAGCTCTAGGGTTCGAATCGCAGATCGAGCCAACTAAAGTTAATGTCTAGAATTACTCAATTTTTATTTTTATTTTTTTTATTGCTTATGATGGCAGACGAGCCACGGCCCACCAGATGGTAAGTATCACTTACCGTCTGGTGGGCCGTGGCTCATGGATTCAACTATACTGAGAGTATTGTCAAGCCGCTGCGCACCATTTCATCTGACATATTTATATGAAATGAAGGAATAAACGGCTATCTCCTGCTACAGTCAAAACACTGACATACTTCATGACCGGTCACACAGGAGATGGTGGTACCGACCCGTTCGGGCCTGATAGCAAGTGATTACTCTCATTTAGTACCCAGCCCTACCACCAGTAATGCAATGTATGATAATTGCTTACTTTTCTTAGTCGCCTTATACGACACCCGTGGGAAAGGATGGGGTGGTGACACTTGTATTCTTAGTCCGTCACCACACGGATGATAGGTGATATTTCATCCCCTTGCACCAGAAAGCACGTAAGCTATTGATCCTGTGCGCGATCTCTTTCCGTGTCTGTCATTCTGTCATGTGTCAGAATGCTGTCCCATAGGACTATAACTAGAACAGAGGGAACAGAGAGTGCACTTGTGTTTGCTCACACACTAGTGCACTATAATATCTCATACATATTTGCCTAAGTCTGTTGACAGAAGCCGCCATGATCAATATGTCTGCCTGGGGGTCTTTATTTATTATGATCATTACATTGTTAGTTTGGCCGTGTGGGGCCGGCTTTAGAATTGTCCCACCCCTCTCTACCCACGGCAGTCGTAAGAGCCGACTGAGGGAATACCGGAGGAGTGGGCAGCAGCACTCCCTCGAGTATTAACAACATCCAATGCGATTGCCAACCCGCCTGCCAAGCGTGGCGACTACGGCTTTATTCCCCATGACGGGATCGCTCGTTGTGGCATTCTCTTGGGGAGGCCTATGTCCAGCAGTGGACGTTGAAAGGCTGGTGGATGGATGGACGGATTGTTAGTTATACAGGTGACATGTGTGTTTGTAATGTGGGTTTAGCATTCTAACCCCGATACCGATTGAGATACATTGTATCTCACTCAATCGTATCGACATCGCATCGTGTCATTGTTATTGGTTGAGAGATCACCGTGATTGGCCGAGGGATTATTGCGACATCACGCGTCGGTTTCTCTACCAATCACAAGCGAGACTATACGATGTTGATACGATTTAGTGAGTTATATTCTAAGGGCCCTGCTTATCCTTTCAAGGTTAAAGGTTTGCGTGTGTATTTCGTTTTATTATGTGTTGAATAAGATACTAATGATAATAAAACAATGCAGACAAACATGTTAAAACAAGCAATACAAACACACAACAAAAACATGGTGGCGTGTCGTGGCACAGTGAACCGCGTGTCGTATGCCATTGCAGGATGTCCGAGGTCACTTACCGACGTGGACATACTACTTCCGTACAATAGTGATGTGGAAATCTCGTTAAAACGTGGTATGAGTTTTAAATAAAGTTTTGTTAAAAAAATCATTGGTGAAGGAAAACTTCGTGAGGAAATCTGCAAGTCAAGGAGATTTCCTTGACAGCTTGTGAAATTCGCCAACCCACACTCCAGGCCAGCTTCTATATACACAATCTATCTCACTGAATGCAATAGTTGGTCAGTAATGACACATTACTATGATTTCTCTTTTTTTCCGAGTAAATAATATCTCTACGTGTTTTGAAGACTCTACCTGCTAAGCATACGTAAGGGATTCTACTAATATTATAAATATGAAGCTTTGGACGTTTCAATGTTTGCTACTCAATTACGTAAAAACACCTGAACAGATTTGGATGATATTACACACAGAGATAGTTTGTTGACTGAATTAACATATTTTTAGCCCGAAAACATATTAGGTTCCTGTTCCTGTGGTATAGCTATTATTGTACAGGTATAATAATTGAACTATAAATTGAAGTACTTTCATTATAGCGACTCAATTCGCAGGTCCACGTAATCAAAATCGCGAATATCGCTTGCTTAGTTATACTTTCAGCAAACTGCCTCAATGGTGCAGCGGTAGTGTGAGCGACTGCTGATCATGAGGTGTCGGGTTCGAGCCCTGGGTCAGGCGGCGCTGTTTAGCTTTTTCGTAAAAAGAAAAATTGACAGTAGCAGTCGTGTTCGTGGTGATGCGTTTGTGTAAAAACTATAAATAAACTGAAAAAAGAAGATGGTGTATGTAAAGATGATGTAGGTAGACTATTGTTTTATCATTTGCAAGTATTATTTTGCTTAAAACCAAGAATTTTATTTAAATTTTAAATATTTGAAAAATATTAATATTCCCTGGAAGCTGCTTAAGGTGAACATGGTGCGTTCTATTGAGAGAAGCTACATAAGCTAATAAATTATTGCAAAGAAAACTCAACACTATTATAATGGTACAAGGTTTCAAATTAGGACTTTTAAGTTTGTATGTATTAATAATGTACCTACGTTTATATAGCTTGACGTGAGGCAGTTTTTCCGTGAATTTTGTACTAGACCCGATGTCCAATTTTAGGTCAATGCATTTACATTACATTTTCACCCATGCATCATTTGACGTGTATAGAGCCCAAAAATTCTTACCTTAAAAATCCAAATCAGCAAAAAGTGTAGCTGTCCGATATTTATATTCTGATAACAACACAATTAATAACTTTGTACCTAATGTATATTTTTGCACACCAAACAAAATCTGCTAACAAATAGACACGACGTGACAAATATTTACTGTCAATTTTGGAACATTTTTATTTTATCACGCTCATATTTTTCTTAATGTGCATCGATCCAGTTTTTTATAACGGTCAGTGTCAAATTATATCAGAAAGGAGTCTCTTTATTTTTTTACTTCAATCGTAAAAAACTATAATATTACTTCTACTTATCATCACGCAATTACCCTTTCGGGGTAGGCAGTGAGAAAAGAGTGCCAAAAGGCTCTATTCTTGCATACATCTCTCGCTTCCTCAACATTCACAATTCTCTTCATATACGCTCGCCGGTTCCGGATTCCTGACTCCACCTTCTTTCATTACCTACATGACCGATTTGGTCTAAGTAGGTGAGTCCCGGTCTCCCCCTGTACCTACACCCTTCCACTTTTGCATTGTATATCTTTTTAACCAGTCGCTCATGCGGCATTCTTTCCACATGTGCAAACCATCGGAGCATTCTCTTTCGCATCTTTACACCAATCTATCTCGCTTTCATACCTACTCGCTCTCTTACGTCGTCGTTACGAATGCGGTCAGTCAGCCTCACTCCATAGTTTCTCCGCAGAGATAAAAACTATAATAACTAGGTGTATAACAAAAACTAGCCTTCGCCCGCGGCTCCGCCGCAGCCAAAAGCCAGTATTTAGGTTATATTCCAGGTATAGTGACGGGATAAAATGTATACCAGTTTTTAAGTCTAATCGAGAGCTATCAAATAACAAAAGTTGCATCAAAATCCATTTAATAGTTTTTGCGTGATGCGCGAACGAACAAGCAAACAAACAGATAAATAGACAAACACACAAAAAAAGACGCTTTGTGTTTAGACCTCTTTTTCTGTACTCCGTGGTTTAGACACGCCTATATACATATAGCCTAATACAGTATTTTTTTTTCTCAAATATCTTAAATGTACCGACACACCTCTGTTACAGCTTTATAATAGTACCTATAGATAAAGACATTAATTTATTATCAATTAGTCCAAAATACAAAAATGTGAAATTTAAAGAAATATATCCGACAGATGGCGCAGGCGTCACCCGACACATTAAGAAGGAATGTGTTATCAAAATTCGCAATCCCGAGCAATTGTCACGATGGCTCAATTGGCAAAGCATCTGGGACGGTATTCTAGCAGATGCAGTTTCTAATCCTGCTCGTGACTGTTATATCCGATTTAATATTTTCGCACCTAGTGTGCTGTTTTATTTACAATCTTATAGGTACTATTTCAACAATACCTTTGTCCTTCTACAAAAATAAATAATGAGATACAGTTAGATTACAGATTAGTTTAATAGGTATTTTAATAATATTATTGTATTACTAACCTTTAAAACATTATAAAAATATCAAGCAATGTTTTAATTTCAATTACAACCGTACCTTATTATCGTAATCTTCGGTAATTTAAATTATATATTGCCTTGAAAGAAAATTCGTTGGGAGCTATGTCAATGGCAAAATCATTATAATTATATTTAGCACGGCGAAGAGACAAAAATTGATTACTACTATGTAGCGAAAGTTTAGCGGTGCATTGATTGTACCTAAAGTGGAGTACTTTTAATAGGTAACATTTGACAATTCATCAAAATTCAACAACGTAACCTTGTAACGGCGGGCATAAAATAATATATTTTTTCGTTTTGTTAGAACTGCACAATTGCTTAACTTTTTTCAATTACGATTACATATTTATTGTAATAATGACCGATACGAGTTATTATACGATTTGCTTTCACTTTAAACCATTCTAAACATAACAAACAATTTCTGA
The DNA here is from genome assembly GCA_948253155.1 of Leucoma salicis. NCBI lineage: Eukaryota > Metazoa > Arthropoda > Insecta > Lepidoptera > Erebidae > Leucoma > Leucoma salicis. The sequence continues at coordinate 4,835,112 of OX411819.1, read as the reverse complement.
TTTAAAGAACTAAACGTCGTTACAATGTTGCGTCAGTTAACCCTTTTTTTTTTAAACACTAGGGATGTTACTCTAAAAATCTAAAGCTGATAAGTAGAATCGAATGCAATGATTACTTGTGAAGAAATATCACCATAAATTAATAACCACGTTGTGATTATAATAAAACATAATTATATTTATTATTCTTTTAACTAACTATAAAAATACAAAAAAATACTAAATAGAAAATTATTGATGTTAGGTACAATTTAGGTGGGATGTTGCTGGCAACACCTGTGCCTGTCGATGACGCCATGTCATGTCGCCATTACATGACGCAGTCTTTTGTCGTTGTGCGAAGTGACTGCGATTTTGGTGTGCTCTCTGTTATTTTCTTCTGACCCGGCTTTTTTATTGGACTAATTTTACTGACTACGTTTACCTGGCTATAAATTGGACTCCGTTTGCTTAACGATTAGTAAACAAGAACAACATTACCTTACCATGTCGAAACGGGGGAAAACGCTAAACAGTCAATCTCGCGAACTAGTGGTGAAATTGTTTGACGGGCCCGTTTTACGATTGATACAACCGAGAGAACGCGTTGCCGAAGCATTGGGAATAGGGAAGAGGACAGTAACCCAAATTCTGAAAGAGAAATACGGACCATCAGGCTCTGAAGATAATACTTCATGTACACCGACAAAAAGAAAGAGGTACAAGAAAATTGTTGGCGTAGATAATTTTGATGCAGCTGCAATTCGCAACCACATTTATGGATATTACTCGAGAAAAGAATATCCTATACGGGAAAAGCTAATGAGTTCGTTAAAAGACGCAGGCTTATTTTTTACGGTAAATCGTCTCTATCAAAGGTATTGAAATCAATTGGCTTTAGATTTAAAAAATCTGACAAGCGGAAAATCCTGCTAGAACGCTACGATATTATTTTGAAGAGAGTAACATTCTTACGTCAAGTAAATAAAATTACAGATTGGGACAATGTCGTGTTTTATGACAAAACATGGTTGAATGCAAACCATACGGTTTCGCGGACATGGACCAATGATACAGCGGCCTCCACCTCAAAAGTTCCGTCGGGAAAAGGAGCCCTACTTATTATATGTCACGCGGGATCAGCTTCTCAAGGTTTTATTCCAGACAGCCTCCTCGCATTCGCCTCTAAAACTACAAGTGATTACCATGAGGAGAACTTTGAGGTTTTTAAAGAGTGGTTTGAGAAGCTGCTAGTCAACTTAGAAAACCCATCGAAAATTATAATTGACAATGCATCGTATCATTCTGTACAAGTTGATAAACCACCAACTCAAGCAAATAAGAAATTGTCTCGTGGCTGGCGAGAAATGGTGTGGATGCAAGTTCAACTTTATTAAAAGTTGAGTTGTTAAATCTGGTAAAAGCAACTAAGCCGTCCAAGCTCCGCTATGTAACCGATGAACTAGCCCTAGAGCATGGACACGAAGTTATTCGATTGCCTCCCTACCATTGCTAGTATAACGCCACCGAGCTTATTTGGGCACAAATAAAGGGTCATGCAGCGCGGAACAACACTGAACCACCCTTCAGTACTGCTAAAATGATGACTCTGCTACAAACTGCGTGTGCAGAAGTCGCTACAGAAGACTGGAGAAAAGTCGTAGACAAAACATAGAAAATAATTTTACAAGATTTTGAACGAGATGTGAGAATAGACAATATTATTGAAAATGAATTAATAATATCTCTTAGTGCTGACAGCAGTGATGAAGATGACAATACTAATAACAGTTCTGATGGTTCAATTGAATAAATGCATATTTTTTTTGTTAAATTATGTACTTGTCTTATTTTGCTCCTTAAATTTACGAAAGAAGTAGTTGAAGTGACAACAACAATTATAAAAGCTCTTACTATTTTTTATTATTTTAAATTGTACATATCAGTTTTAAATGTCTATTTATTGTTAATTGTCTATAATAACCTCCTTTGCACTCATTACAACTAAATTTTCTTCTCAAATTTCACTTCACTTGCACAAAATGGACTTATACATGAAGTTGAACAACTGCATGGAAGACCTCTCAGCTACTTTTAATTCACGTATGGCTCAGTATGAAGAGGATTTGAAGACTGCCAGTGGTGAAACTGCGACCCACAAGACCATTGCTAGCCTGTCCCATGAGTTCACTGAGTTCACAGGTCTAATTTGGGAGGCATTTGGTGCTCTCAAGACTCAGTTGGAACTGCTGACGGTAGGATTGGACCGACACGAGATGGCTTCCCGTGCCAAAGTTCTTTTATTTCATGGGCTCTCAGAGAAGGATGTTGTTGATGTGCCCACATATTATTATGCTGTTAAAGCAGTATTGGACATCGGAGAGCAAAATAGTCGTGCAGGTTGCCGAAAAGGTGCGTCGTAAAATCGAGTCCGCTACAGAATTGCAAAAGCTTTTAAATGAATTCCCGCCAGCGCAATCGTCGCATAACATTCCTGCGAACTTGAAGACATCATCAAGACAGGATAAAAAAGTTAATCGCAAGGCAGCAAAATGACGGGTGACTCGATATTTTCAAATACACTGTGCTTACTTTTTTATATATATATATTTTCTACAAGTTGTCGGTTATATAATAATAAGTTTCAAACTTTCAACATTATTATGAAAATCTTGTTTTGCTGTTGTTTGACGTTTTGTTGTTTTAGTCTGTAATTTTTATTTTTTATTTATTTACGGCAGTGGATACAAGTCCTTAAGCCTAGTCTGTCATTTAGAAATGTAATGTTACCATTTAAAAAACAATGCGTCTGTAATATTTAATTATGGTATACCATGTTGTTTCTGCCCTTTTTTTTTGTGCAGCAACCGGCGAGTGCATAGAGGTTTGGTAGATTTGTTTTTTTTTTTTAGTTTTAATTATACATCTTTTAGATTACTTTATTTATTTTATATATACCTATTTATTTATTTATTTTACTTATAATGACTAATAATAGTGATAGTTTTATTTCATGTTCTTCGTCTTGTGCGTCTGATGATAGCTTTGCCAGTGCGTTTAGTGGGGATAATTCTATTCACCTACACGATCAGCTAACATCTTATTTTACTAGCTTTGCAAAATTTTTTAATACTGTCCACATTAATGCCCAAAGTATTCACGCTCACTATTCTGATCTATAATACTTTCTGATATTTACGCGAATGTTACACATTTTGAAATAAAACTTCGTTTACGGAATCTATCTATCTACAAGAAGGCACACCACAAGATTGCAAGACACAGTTAGCGCTTATTGTGTAGACAAAACCCACAGTAGTGATTAGTTTTAGTTATTGCCTTTTAAAAAAATTTAAACTTAATTAGCTTTCAGTAATTCCGTACAAAAATTTAATAATCCATAACAGTTAACTACTGAGTTTTCTGGCCGGATTTTTCTCAGTCAGGCCGCGTTCCGATCCGGTGGTAGCTTTTTAGACTTAGCTTTTGGCAAAATTTAATAATATAAACTAATAACCAAGATTGTCTTCTTACTGGTAGTAATTGGTAGTTTATGGTAGAATTTTTGAGCACTAAATAAAAACAAAAAAATTTTAGTTTAAAGAGGAGTATTATACTCATTTTAATATACTAACTTAGTCTCATACATTGTAAGCATAAAAAATTTGAAGTAAATATTTTAATTGTGTTTCTAAACGAATATTAGGTGGGTTAAAATAAATAAACCAAAAATTTTGTAAAATTATATACTGTGGGTAGACGAGATCGTTGAAATAACATATCAGCTTTGGACGTCTATTATCTAAGTCCACCCGTGATCATGAATGCTGTAAAGTATTCGAAACGTCGGGATAGTAGTAAAATTAAGTAAACGCGATAGATTCCGTAAACGAAGTTTTATTTCAAAATATTCTGATCTATTGTCTACTTTCGATGCTGATATGGTTCACGCAGTTCTTGTTTCTGAAACTTTTCTGAAGCCTGTAATGCCCTCAACACAATACTCTTTACCTGGGTATAAGCTTATACGTAACGACAGATCAAGCAAGGGCTATGAAGGGGTTGCTATTTATCAATATGCATATTCTCCCCTTGAACGCTACTCATAGGGCTCCTCACTGCTCTCCTTCTCTCTTAGATCTCATTTTTGTTTCTGACCCTAGCAAAGTAGCGACGCATGGACAACTGTCTGCGTCATTCTCCTATCATGATCTCATTTTTCTTTCTTACAAAGTTTGTCCTCCGAAGCGCAAGAATAAATTTCTCTATCGTCGTTGTTTTAAGAACATTGATCTGGAGCGTTTGAGGAGGGATGCGAGTAATATCGAGTGGTCTTATATCTATAACTGTGATAATTTGGATGATAAAGTAGCTGCTTTTGCCATGAAATTATTACAGTTGTATGATATTCATGCTCCTCTTAAAAAGGTGAAGGTAAAACACTTACCTGCACCATGGTTATTGAGTGGTATAAAATCTGTAATGGCAAAACAGGATAAAGCCAAACGCATGTTTAAAAAGTCGCCTATGGAAGAGAACTACTTACAAAAAACTAAGAAGCCGCTGCAGTCGCATGTGTAGAGATGCTAAAAGGCGCCACATTCACTCCTCTATTGAAAGTCTGAATATAGCACAAGTATGGCAATTTCTTAAATCTTTAGGCATTGGCAAAGGGTTTGAAGAAAACACTAACAACCTCGATCTCAATGCACTCAATGCTCACTTCTCCAAGCCGCCAATATCTATTGATAGTATCTCTAAATCTTCTACACTGAATTACCTCTCTTCTCTTCCTTTGCCATTAAATACTTCTTTCTATTTCCACCCAGTTGCGGAATCAGACATTGAGAAATCCATTCTATCCCTTTCCACTAAAGCTGTTGGTGGCGACGGCCACCAATTACAAATGCTTATTCCTGTCTTAAACTATATTATTCCTGTCATTACTCACCTTATAAATATTTCCCTCTCCTCAGGCATTTTTCCTTCTTCTTGGAAAAGGGCTCACGTTATACCTCTTCCGAAAGTTACGAATGCTTCTTCATTTTCCCAATTTCGTCCCATATCTATCCTCCCCATACTGTCAAAAGTTCTCGAAGGCGCTGTACAAAGCCAACTCTAACTTTTCCTCTCGTCAAACAATCTGTTAAGTCCATTCCAGTCTGGGTTTCGTCCGGGTCATAGTACAGTCACTGCCATGATCAAAATAACCGACAATATCCGGCTGGCTATGGAAAACAGAGGTGTTACTATTTTAATACTTCTGGACTTTAGCAGCGCTTTCAACTCTGTAGACTTCGACATCCTTCTGGGTATACTTTCTAGTCTTAATGTGTGTTCTTTGGCAATTGGGTGGTTTCATTCATATCTTCATGGTCGCTCGCAGTCTGTACGCTGTGATCAAAGCTTCTCTGACTGGTGCGATCTGGCTGCGGTTGTTCCTCAAGGTGGTGTTCTCTCTCCTCTTCTCTTCACTGTTTTTATAAACGCTATCACGAAAGTTATTTCCTCTCACTTCCATCTCTATGCAGACGACTTGCAGCTGTATCGTCATTCATCAATTGGTGATCTGCTTGAATCTATCATTGCCATCAACAATGATCTTGAAAATATTAGTATGTGGCCTAAATCCTTCGGACTGCTGGTGAACCCTGCTAAGTCACAAGCTCTCATTGTTGGTGGGAGATACATGATTAACAATTTAGATTTTCAGGCTCTTCCTCCTATCACTTACGACTCGGTACCTATAGTTCCTTCGAAAAGTGCTAAATACTTAGGCGTTCTTTTTGATCAATACCTTTCCTGGGATAATCACATTGCAGAGGTTAGCAGAAGAATGTTCTGCTCGTTTCAGTCACTCAAGCGCCTCCAGAAATTCCTGCATTTTCAAACCAAAGTTATTCTTGCACAGTTCCTTTTTCTACCACTGCTAGATTATGCTGATATCTGTTTCCTGAATGCTAAGGAGGAACATCTTAATAAACTCGAACGTCTGCAAAATTTAGGCATCCGCTTCATTTTCGGTCTCCGTAAATATGATCACGTTACTGAGTATCATGTGAAGTTAAAGTGGCTGCCTACTCGGCAGCGACAGGCTTCTCACATTTTCTCTTTCCTTTTTTCTATTCTACACAATCCTAATTCCCCTTCCTACCTGCATGACCGCTTCGAGTATCTTGTCCCTCGGGTTAAGCCCTGCCGCACTTCTTCTTCTCTTTTATTACGCACTCCTATTCACAATTCTAGTCGGTACGATGGCTCTTTTATGGTACAAGCAGTTCAGCTTTGGAATAATCTTCCTCAGAATATACGCGAAAGTACGTCTGTGTGCGTTTTCAAGACGAAATTAAAAGAACATTTTCTATCGCTTGTCAGTCAATAAGTATGTATTTAGTATATTGATATATATTTACATCATTATACATCTATATATTATGTATACATATTTATGTATATATTTAATTTTATGTTTATTTATTTATTTGTATATTTACTTGTGTATTTTAGAATAAATCAAATATTCCTTTCCTTGTGTTGTACTTCTTTACTCTTTGTGTGTTAAATATAATCCTCTACTACTCTAAGGGTTTGCTGGTAGAAAATTCAGTATTGAATTAAGCTCGCCTTTGTACATCATTTATATTTATTATATTTTATCTATTTACTCATGTGTGTTCAATAAAGAATTAAAGAAAGAAAAAATAATAATGGGACAGGGATTCGCCTGATGATTTTTAAAATTCACATATGTTTCAAGTCCGTATCGATTCATTCATTTTAATCAATGTTTTTAAGCAGATCACCTCACTATGAAGATAAAACTGACAAACATCAAATGTTACCTATATAAATGACTCTACTTTAACTACTGATTTAGCTTATATTCTATTATAATAGCATTAAAAAAAATATGCAGCCTATTCAAAATGATCTCCATTAGTCTTAATACAATTCTCTAATTGCTTAATTTTTAACTGCCTGCCTGTGGTGCAGCGGTAGTGTGAGCGACTGCTGATCATGAGGTCTCGGGTTCGATCCCCGGGTAAGCCGGTGTTATTGAGATTTTTCGTAAAAAAAAATAAGAAAAATTCTCAGTAGTAGCCCGGAGTTTGGGAATGTCGGGCACAGTAGACGTCAATAGGCTCGCCCCCTATTAGTGGGACTTAAACATAGTCGTGGGTGTGTAATATACCTCTGCCTATCCCTTCGGAGAATACAGGCATGATGCTATGTTTTAATCAGTTTAAACGTTGCGACCAATTATCAATTGAAATACGCACTTCCTCCAAGGCAAAATTGTTATCGTATGGATCGCTTTAGTGACTCCAAATTAGCATGGCGCTTAGAACCTCTACGACTGACCATAAATCCTAATCGACAAAAAAACGTTTATTTCCAACCACGCTTTTGTGGATTGTGCTTTATGATCCGGTGCTGAGACGTAGTAGGTAGTTAATAGGTTTAACCACCTTCTCAAGAATCGTACGACATCTTTTTCACAAAAATAACTAACTAACTTATCATCACGCCATTTCCCTTGCGGGGTAGGCAGAGAGAGCAGAGTGCCAAGAGGCTCTATTTTTGCATACATCTCTTGCTTCCTCAACATTCATAACTCTCTTCATACACGCTCGCCGGTTTCGGAGACTCCTGACTCCACCTTACTTCAATACATGACCAATTTGGTCTAGGTAGGTAAGTCTCGATCTCCCCCTGTACCTACATCCTTCCACTTTCGCATTGTATATCTTCTTAGCCAGTCGCTCGTCCGGCATTCTTTCCACATGTCCGAACCATCGGAGCATTCCCTTTCGCATCTTTACACCAATACTCTCTTTCATACCTACTCGCTCTCTTACGTCATTGTTACGAATGCGGTCAGTCAGCCTCACTCCACAGATTCTCCGCAGAGATCGCATTTCGACCGCATTGATTTTACTCTCAAAAAAACCATTACTTAAATCGGATAATGTACACGTTGTACTCTAGTGCCTAATTGAGAAGCTTCTATAGAGCTTGGAACATAAACTCGGTCATTTTGCTTGTTAAAAAGTGGTTTTATAGTAAAAAAAATATTTTTAGTAAATATTTTTTTCTTATTTGTTTTAGTTTTACCACCTTATCTATACTATTATAAAGCTGTAACAGAGCTGTGTCTGTACATTTAAGATATTTGAAAAAAAAGTCTGAATTAGGCTATATATTATATAGACGTGTCTAAACACAAAACGATTTTTTTTAAATTTTTTGTCTGTCTGTTTATCTGTTTGTATGTTTCTTCGTTCGCGCATCACGGAAAAAATACTGAAAGAATTTTAATGCAACTATTTTTATTTGATAGCTCTTGATTAGACAATAAAAACAATTTATATCGCTACTATATCGGGAACCTGAGATTTAACCTAAAAACTTTTTAAAATTATCTAAATAATGATGTATGCCGTGTGGGGCCGGCTTTAGAATTGTCCCACCCCTCTCCACCCTTGGGAGTCGTAAGAGCCGACTGAGGGAATACCGGGGGAGTGGGCAGCAGCACTCCTTCGAGTATTAACAACACCCACTGCGATTGCCAACCCGCCTGCCAAGCGTGGCGATTACGGCACTATCCCCCATTCTTGGGGAGGCCTATGTCCAGCAGTGGACGTTAAAAGGCTGTTGGATGGATTGGATGGATGAAATAATGATCTGCGTTTCTTATAAGCTGGAAGTCGTAAGTTATCTTTTAAAATACGCGACATGGTTGAAGGGGCTATATTCATTTTCTAAGATAAAACCTTTTGCTTTCGGACAGGATTACTGCTAATTCTTTCCTTAACCGGTTGGATCGCCTTTTTACGTACAAATTAAGATCAAATACTACTACAGAAAAAATCACTATTTTTATTTCATTGTAACAGTGAAAATAGTAATAATCTATTTCTATTTTTAATATATTTTCTATACATAATATCTGAAAAAAATGCTGCAAAGTGATGGAAATTCATCATATACTATTAGTAGATAATGAACTCCACCTATAAGATACCCGGTCCACACATAGGGGTCTTTTGATCATACTGGTCCAAATCTCCTATTTAACCCAATACCACACTGTAGATAAAAAAAAACTTTTAACTATACTATCGACACGCTATGATGGCCGTTTTGACGTTTGTCCACTCATGAAGTTTCGTATTAATCAATAATTACATTTGAAGGAGCAAATTGCTGTTCTTTATTGTCAATAATGAAGTGCAGTTAGTCATAAAATTTATCGAATGTATAATTTTAGGACACAAAATTTATTTATTACATTGATTTAGACTTGGGAAAAAGCGTTATTTTTCGATCGTCGTGACTGTCGCTCCTGTGACAATAAAGTCACAGTGACAAATCAACGTGATTTTGTCACGTCGATTACTCGGTCACACCTGTCACTTTCTGGTTATACGTACTAGGTACTCCTGGCACCGATACTTTTGCATTGGCCCTTCGGGCAGTTTCGTTCGTGTTCGTTACAAGATCGTTCGGTCGTTCCATGTTACGTATTGTCGTGATGTGAGTGACAAAGACAACTATTGGTATTTAAACTACTGAAGTTCTTGAGGAACGTAGGAACAATATACGTTATTTTGGAACGTTGTTACTTCGCGCTAAGTAACAGCGACATATTTTAACGACTGATTGCAGTGACTTTTTCGTCGTGACGTTATTTATCACCCACCTTTACATTGATTTTTAAACTATATACAGGGTCTGTCGTAAATAATGGATAACCCGTTAATCGGAGATAGCCCTGATGTCAGGCTATAAGAAAATCGACTTTTTATTTTAGGATTGCCATTGGTGTGAAAACGCCAGACAATTTTGGATTTTTTTTTAAATTTTCCTTCTTGGCTCATTTATTCGGTCGCCATTGCAACAAAATAACTTATTTTAATCTATTTTTTTTTTTGTATCTGACTCCTGGATACTTGTATTATTATATTAGATTACTGTATTAGACATTATAAATGTAAAATACTGTAAAATTTTACATTTTATGCACTTTGTAAATCATTTTTTTTCTTTGTGTCAAAATTTTAACATTAACTGTGACAAAAAAATATGTGCTATGCTATAGCTGCCCATTATCTTAAAAACATGCCTAGCTTATGTAGATTCTAAAAAGGTATTTTATCTTTATAAGCAATATTAGTTAAGCAAGCGAAATAACTTGTCAAGGTTAACATTTTGGTTTCAAGAAATGTGTCAAATCACGATGATTTTGGCTCCTAATATGATTTTATTCAATAAGAATTCGTTATTTTATAGCTAAATTTTCAATTTAACGATGAAATGTGCCACGGGACTGTTTTATTTTCATAGTTAGAAATTGCATGCGACTAGCAAGTACTAGAAAATTATTTCAAAATAAAGAAAAAAATTTACTTACAAAGTGCTTAAAATTTTCATTCCAATATTCAGTTCGTTCAAATATATTAAGTAAACATTTATATTTTTTTTTTATTAAACATTTTTAATCAGATACTACTTGCAATAAAAACTTATAGATTTGATTATATTTTTTTCGAGATTAAATTGAAATTTCACTTCACTATTGTGATATGTCAAAACGGCCATCATAGCGTGCCGCAACTTTAACATCCTAAAACAGACACGTTTAATATTATGAAATAAATTAAAACAAAGAACAAAAGCATTTTTTTTCCAAATAAAAAACAAAAAAGGTCGCTTACATTGTGCTAACTATTGTTGCACAGAAATCCAAAGTCCTTAACGGGCCCACACAGATGTTGCATAAAATAATAGTAAAAAATAACAATATGACAATATAAGGCTAACACGTGTTGAGAAAGCTAACTTTTTATTTTCGAATTTCGAAGTCTGTTGTTACCTCTAATAGACCATCATCCATAGATATAATATACAGAAGAAATCATTGCTTTCGTAAAGTAGTTTAGGCCACTGGTGTGCCTAAGAGACTTTCTCGACCATTTGTAAAGTTTGGCCGTGCGGTGGCGGCTTTAGAATTGTCCCACCCCTCTCCACTCATGGGAGTCGTAAGAGCTGACTGAGGGAATACCGGAGGAGTGGGCAGCAGCACTCCTTCGAGTATTAACAACATCCACTACGATCGCCAACCCGCCTGCCAAGCGTGGCGATTACGGCACTATCCCCCCATACGAGCGCACAGGACCGCTTGTTGCGGCGTTCTCTTGGGGAGGCCTATGTCCAGCAGTAGACGTCGAAAGGCTGATGGATGGAGTTTGCCTACTCGCACTGGGCCAGCGTGGTATATAGACTGTTTTTTATATGACGTGAGTGGCGAACAAGCATGCGGCCCACCTGATGGTAAGCGGTTCCCGTAGCTTATAGACGCTACCAACATCAGAGGCATCACTCGCGCGTCGCCATCTCCAAGGAAAGGGATAGGAGGTGAATAGGGTGTATAATAATGAGTGGATAGGGAGCGAGTTTGGGCCTCCGGTACGCTCACTCACCATACGAATCACAACGGTAAGGTTAACTACCGTTGTGAGTTCCAGTGCCCCAAAAAGCACCAGGCCCGCCAATAAAGGCGGAGAGACGACATACTGCGGGTTTCTTTAGTGGGTGAAGGCCCCACACTACCCTGTTCGACCTTGTTGCCCCGAACGACGGGGTGTGCGGTTAGGAACATTTTTTCCCGTCTTAACAAAACAAAAAAGAAAAGAAAAAGGGTGACGTACTTCCCCGATCAAGCCCATTCATGCTGGGATAAGCTAGGCTCTACAAGTCAAGTTAGAAGAAGTATGTGACATTCATGACTTACAAATAACTAGGAACAATTTTCCTTAATATCGCATGCACACCACATAATTGTGCTTTTATTACGCCCCCACTCCATGCAGTAATAAACTCAATTGGTCCGCATGACGCTTCTTAATTGACAGCAATAGACTAGAGTCCACTAACCTTACTCGAATTATTTAAAACTGCATCAACAGTGTTTTGTGAAGGCATACTGATATACTTTTTAATTTGACAGCGTTATAGTCAATGTAGTCAATAGATATTGATAACAGAAGTTGACCTCTTTATTAGTAATTTTTTTGTGGAATAAGGTAGCGTCTTCTGTTTTTGTATAGTTTATTTATTGGGTTTTATTCAGAGCATACATTTGCACATATTTTTCTACATACATATTATATTTCTACTTTCATATTTTATATAAAAATTTTCGTATGTTTGCAAAAGATATTACTTTAGATTTATTTTTTTCCTTTTTGAAATACGTACTTAACTTTTTTTTTAAACTATATGAACAAGCGTACGGCATGTGCTGATGGTAAGCGTTTACCCTAGCCAATAGATGCTAGCACACCAGAGGCATTACTCACGCGTCGACATCTCCAAGGAAAGGGATAGGAGGTGGATAGGAAGAATAATAAGGAGAGGATAGGTAGGGGTTTGGATATCCGGCGCTCTCACTCACCATATGAAACACAACGGTAGGTACTTTTGTTACACGCTGATCTTATGTGAAAGGATGGTACATCGATCGAGCCGACCCATTCGTGCTGGGATAAGCTAGTCTCTACCAGTGGAAACTTTTAAAAATTTATAACTAATATAAAACTTTGAAATCAACTTTGATGCAGGTGGTGGTGGATTGGTCGCTGTGACACAGTCTTGGGTACGTGTATGTACAACAGTGGAGAATAAAGGGTTAACTGAACGAGGAAAAATGCAGGCATAAAACGTTATACATTAACTATCATCTAAAATTTACCAAGAGAATGAATTGAAAATACATTGTAATTGTCTATGGATTGTATTTCAATTGCAGATACTTTGTCCTGTTTGAAAACCAACCCCTCTTAGCCCTGTTTAAGCCCGTACACTAAATGCTGGCTTCATTCTTCTGTAGGTAATAAATTTGATCAGTAAAACAACTCTACCATAGACTCGTACGTAGATTGGTGCCCTTTACTGCACATTTTTTATCACCCAAAACTACTTGAAATACGAGACTCGTAGGCCCAAAATATTTAAATCTCAATAGGCACATACTTCATCTCATAAATTGACGTAAACATTTAAAACTAAACATTTGAATATACCTCAGGTAGTTCTTAGTCTGAGGAATATACTGTTGACTGCGCTTGAGATTTCGATTGCTCGTCACTTGGGTCACAGTAAATATATATATTTACTGTGACCCAAGACTTATTTTACTGTGACCCAATATATATATTTACTGTGCTTGAGTGAAATAAAATAATTTTTTCGACACTTTAAACACCTTAAGTGTTTTGCATTTTATAAGTTGTAGGCGTTAAATTACTTTGTAAGTTTATTAATATTACTTGGAATTGTAGTGGAATTGTAAATATATACTTAAATAGAGATCTACGAAATCTAATAGTCTAAGTCTACTTTGTTTTCTGAAACACAAAATTTGGGGCCTCGTCTAGTTTTTATATGTACATACAATTTTTATTTTATTGCCTATGGTGGCAGATGGGTCCACCTGATTAAAAATGGTAACCGTCGCTCATGGACTCAATTATATTGAGAGTATTGTCAAGCTGCTACTCACCATTTCACAGATATACCTATATGAAATGAACGAATTAACGGCTATCTCTTCCTACAACCAAAAAACACAGCTGTGCTTCATAGCCGGTCACACGGGAGATGATGGTACCAACCCGTTCGGGCCTGATACCAAGTGAGTACTCTCACTTGGTACAGCCCTACCACTAGTAATGCAATGGGTGATATTCGTACGACACTTGTAGGAAAGAATGGGGTGGTGACACTTGTATTCTTAGTCCGTCACCACACGGACCAGCACCCCATTTTTTTTTGTTACGGTGGGAAAAAATGTATCTAACCACAGACCCCGTCGTTCGGGGTAACGAACAGGGTAGTGTGGGGCCTTCACCCACTGAATAAACCCGCCGCATGCCGTCTCTCCGCCTGTGTTGACGGATCACTGGGACTGTGTTACATTACTTCAGTGGTATGCCATACCTTCTAATTTACAGGTGCCAGGTGAGAAAGGTAACTAAAAATAATATCTACTAACTTAACATAAATTCTGATGATTGATTTTTATATATATCATCTATACTATTGTAAAATTGTAACAGAGCTGTGTCTGTACATTTAAGATATTTGAGGAAAAATGACTGTATTAGGCTATATGTATAGGCGTGTCTAAGCACAAAATGATTTTTTTTAGATTTTTTGTCTGTTTATCTGTTTGTTTGTTTGCGCATCACGCAAAAGCTACTGAACGGATTTTGATGCAACTTTTTTTATTTGATAGCTCTTGATTACTCTTAACAACTGGTATACTTACATTTTATCCCGCTACTATATCAGGAACCTGAGATATTACCTAAAAACTAGCTTTTGGCTGCGGCAAAGCCGCGGGCAAAGGCTAGTACTTAATATTATAAATGTGAATTTAAGTTTGTTTGTTACGCTTTCACGCGAAAACTACTTATCCAATCATCATGAAACTTTATACACATATTCTTGGAAGTACTAGAAGTAACATAGGACACTTTTATTTAAAAAAAAATTATGAAAGACAAAAAAACATTGTTTGTCATTTCTTTATTTATTATTTTTATGTTAATTTGTTTATTTTTATGAAATTCCTCGCTGACAAGTCGCAGGTAACAGCTAGTATTCCATAAGTTTGGGTTGACAGACTACAATTTACAAGCCGACGAGAAAATTTCTTAAACATAGCTCACGATGTTTTTTATAGCATTGATAATTTGTAAACAAATATATGTATGAGCATTTATTTATATCGAGACACCTGTCTTTTACCATAAGACTGTATGACTGTGCCGCACAGACATATACATACCTATAAATTCTACAAGTCGGATTTAGGATTGAACTCGATACTACTGTTTGCAGACATTGATCTTATTACTACACTATCACTAAACCCAATATCACATATTTGATTTATAATATCTGTTAGTAATACTCAACAAAAGGCAGCGCTGTTAACAGATTAAATTGATATAAGAATATTGCGCAATTCTATTCTTACATACATTTTAACTGATAAAATTCCCGGTATTAACTGATAAGGGATATATGTATATACATATATCTGTACAAATGTAAAATGTACCATATGAATTTTATTTACGGTATAAGGAGGAAGTTCTAAATTCGTCAACGTTCTTTTAAAGTTTTTAACATACACAACTCAATGTATAAATTGATTCATTATGGGTATATTTTTCTCACAAAGAAAAATATTCAAAAAATGTTCTCTAATTAATATATAATATTCAAAAAATGTTCTCTAGGTAAGTAGGTATGTGAGACGTTAAATAATATACTTACTAATGATATAATGACGATGGTTCGCTACCCGTCACGTCTTGCTCTCTTGGGGGCGAAAAGTGTGTGACGTCAGTGGAAGACAGTTTTAAGACAAATTGCAACCCATCGTCTCTGCCTATCTCTGCAAAACAGACGTGAGTCTTCATGTTATTGTCCAGGATATAGAGTTATTCTATGTGCGTTACGGTTTGTATGCATATCTTTAAGCCCGTCACACATGTAGCTATAATATATATTAGCTAGCTTTTGCCCACAGCTCCGCCGCAGTCAAAAGTCAGTTTTTAGGCTATATTTCAGGTTCCTGATGTAGAAGCAGGATAAAATGTATACCAGTTTTTAAGTCTAATCAAGAGCTATCAAATAAAAGTTGCATCAAAATCCGTTTAGTAGTTTTTGCATGATGCGCGAATGAACAGATAACATTTCTAAAAAAAATGTTTTGTGTTCAGACGCCTATATATATTTATATATATAATAAAGTCATTTTTTCTCAAATATCTTAAATGTACAGACACAGCTCTGTTACAGCTTTATAATAATATAGATATACCATACCCATACTGTAATATAAATTATGAAACAAATAAATGACGTTATAGAAATATATATTACAGCTGCATGTGCGGTCAATCGAAAATTTGTATAGAAAATATATCGTAATATGCCTTGCTATGATTTATATTAATTTACTAGCTGACCCAGTAAACGCTGTTTTGCCATATAAATTATTTCTACATCGGCAGTAGAAGGATGAGAATTAAGGGTTGTATGTATTTTTTAATGCCAAATCATAATAAAATAAAAACAAAAAATTTTGACCGAAAAATAAAAATAAAATATGTAGGGGTGGGTCACCCTTATCATTTAGGGGCATGAAAAATAGATGTTGGCATTTTCTAAGACCTATCCGATATCCACACAAAATTTCATTCAAATCGGTCCAGCCGTTTCGGAGGAGTTTGGTAACAAACACCGCGACACGAGAATTTTATATATTAGATAGATATTTTAGCTACGTGTGTGATGGACTTTATTCCGATCCATTCAATCGGTTCTACGAACATTTAAACATTAAACAAAAATTTTGTTATTTGTAGAATAACAGTCTCAAAATGAATCGCAATAACGAAAAATAGACGTCCTACTTATAAAGAAACGTGGCGGGAGGTCGTCAAATAGCTGATTATAATTGTTTAATCAGCTTCCCTTCTGTTTATGTTACGTACTTACTGTGGGCACGAGTATTGAATTTCTGTTGATCAGAAGCTGGTTGTAGATAACAGCTCGTATTAGCATTTCGCTGAGTATTTTTTCTTTGGAAATCCTTTTAAAACATTGATATAACTAGTAGAGAAGTCACCTCAATTCATAATAATTATATTTGTGATGTTTTAATTGAATATACTCTAAGTTAGTTGCAAGCCGTTTGCCCTAATGTGACGCATATAATACTTATTACTGTAGTCAAGTAAATCATGATCTTTGTCCGTGTGGTGACGGACTAAGAATACAAGTGTCACCACCCTATTCTTTCCCACGAGTGTCGTATGAGGCGACTAATGAAGTGAGCAATTAACATCCATTGCATGACTGGTGGGTAGGGCTGGGTACCAAGTGGGAGTACTCACTTGGTATCGGGCCCGAGCGGGTTGGTACCACCATCTCCTGTGAGACCGGCCATGAAGCATATCGTTGCGTTTTGGCTGTAGCAGGAGATAGCCGTTTATTCATTTCATATCGGTGAAATGAAATGGTGAGCAGCGGCTTGACAATACTCTTGCTATAGTTGTCCATGAGCGATGGCTACCATTTACCATCAGATGGGCCGTGGCTAATCTGCCACTACAAGCAATAAAAAGAAATCTTAAGAGGAGTATTGTAGTAATTTAATGCTTAAGTACTAATAGTATACTCGTAAATGCGTAAGTACGTTTTTGTTAATTTTGTTTTTTCGTTTTAACTACGCTTATCATCGTTTTAGTACTCGTATAAGTAACCTACACTAAATTTTCTTATTACGTATTGTTTCATTAATTTCAGGCTTAAAATGCCTTTGCCTTTTTCTGCGCTCCAGATCAGATTCTACATAGATTAGAGATGCCACGAATATTCGGCAACTATTCGGTATTCGGATATTTGGTTACATTTTTTCACTATTCGGTGTTGCCGAATATTCAGCTGCTGAATATTCGGCGCTTCGGCCAAGAGCCTCGCTGAATATTCAGTATTCGGTCAAATCACTATTCGTGGCATCCCTTTTTTTAATTATTTCTATGCATAGACCTGACAATGTCTACTTCTTGATCTGTATTTTAGCACTTGACATGCTCAGCTACTTTAAAGAGTGCGATTGCTTAGCAGACCAGAGCACTTCCCCAGATTGGAAGGGACGCAGGTTTCTAATCCCGTTCGCACTAAACTTCTCTTTTTCCACATTCACAAATAATTTGTTCTTTAATGTGTACTTCGTTGTTTTGCACGCACAATTTTCCCTTTAAAAAAATTACCAAAACAGCATTCTGTTCTGCATCAATGCCTTTTTATTTTTACTGTCCGTTTCATCCATGAAATAAGCCACTTTGACAAGACTTTGTTCTAAGTAAATCTAACTATTCATCTCCGTTCGTTTAGAGGTGCCATATTTTTTTACAATGACAAAGCTATAACTGTGTAAATAAATAATAAATAAATATTCACGGACATTTCACACAACGTCTTCTGGTCCCAAACTAACCTTAACGCTTGTGCTATGGGTACCAGATTACGGATATAATACATTATATTACTTTTTTTGTACATACATACATATAATAGATAGAAAACACCCAGATGCAGTATAAATATCTGTGTTCATCACACAAATAATTGTCCCGAGTGGGAATTGAACCCACTACCTCGTGCACGGAAGTCGGTTACACTACCGACTACGCCACCAGGCGGTTTCAAAACAAAAATATGTCATAGGATAGCCACAATTTAACTACACATTCATGGCGTAGTCACTTAATAAATACCTGTACTTTTGCCTAGTGTTGTGAGTTCATTTCTCGCACATAATAAGTATTACTGAGAACCGCTGATATTTAGTCTGAGATGTAATCGAACTATTAAGTAACTATCTGGGTGGTGTAGCGATAGTGTGTGCGTACTGCTGATCATGAGGTATATATATATACAATTATATATGTTACTTATTGAGCTTTTTCGTAAAAAGAAACATTCTCAGTAGCAGTTCGTAATTTGGAAATGTGTTCGGTAGATGGCAATAGGCTCGCCCCCCATTACGTGGTACTATGTCTATGTGTTTATGTTTAAGTAACGAGAAATAGAATAAGTAATAGGAATTATACCAAACTTCTACAGTTAGGTTAGGCGTTTCAATATACATAACAATAATACATACATATATGTAATTATATACCTACTTATATAATTATTTTCCTTGCTTTTTTTTTCTTACTTAACATATAGAGTGATTTCGTTGACATGCAAATATTTGTCTTATGATCGAAACGGCACAGTTATTAGCAAAGAGTAGAATAATCTAAAAAAAGAGTTATTAGATAGCCGAGCGACGGCGTGCGGTGACCACAAACAACTGTCACATCACATAATATTAATCTATTGAACCTTTATAAAAAAACTATAATCAATATTCTATGCCTTTTTGGATTCACCGTACCAAGTAATTAACATAAATGGCATCCGATCGCTTCATGTATCGTTGTAGATGGTGAACCGAAATATTGCTCTCCTGTAGTCCCGGCGCGGTCGACTGCGCCCACATGGTCGCCTCTAGGGCGTATATAGGACGATACGTGCTCTAGTATCGATATTATAATATCGATAAATATTTGCAAAACTTGTATGTTTTTTACAGTGGCAGAAAAGCCAATGGCCCACGTGATAGTGGCTCAAAATGACCTCAAACCTAATATATGTCAACCCTCAATTTTAATTACTGTTTGTGTATTTAGCAATTCAAGAGATAACATAATCGTACTGAAGATCGATCATTAAGTAAACCAGACAGGAATAGGTATCGTATCAATTATCTTCCTATGCAGGCCCACATTAAAGGATTAAACACACCAATTCTAAGCGTAACGTTAAGGAAAGTCGCATAATCGAAATATTTTTATGTTACGGCCCTATATACCCTTTCGGAGATAAAAGAGTGTAATTATAAATTCCTTGGTAACTTTTGAAGAAATACATAATACACGTCATATCCTTTGTTATTTTTGGAAAAATTCTAATCCATGTCAAAAATCCATCACGTTATCAATGTCAAATACACAAACATAACATCACGCCTGTATCGCCGAAGGGTTAGGCAGAGGTGTATTACACACCCACGGTTCGTCAACTATGTTTAAGTCCCACGTAATAGGGGGTGAGCCTATTGCCGTCTACCGGGCACATTTTCTAACTCCAAGCTGCTATTGAGACCTTTTCTTTTTACCCGGAATTGATCAATGTTATTGTACTTTATTAGCCAATATTATATTCGATAACAATAACCCGTCAAGTATCCCATCCCTAACTGCCAGATCTCCCGTCCCGTCTTAAGGAGCGGCCGCGCTAGTCACAGAGCAACCGGCGCCCGCGCGGCCGTCCGGACGGTGATCCAAAAATACATGTTGACCCGGCCACGATGCGACGCGCCATGACCTAACTAAGATCATATAATTTAAAAGTCAATTTCGGATAATTTGTGGTCATTTTTCCGCGTATTTTTGCTGTGTAGTGAGTTGATTCTGATGGTGGTATGTCGCCAACTGCTCTCGGCGCAGATCCACCGCAATGGTGCGGCAAAACCGAAGGATGTCCTCAGGCACTCCTCGGCTGGCTCTACTTAACCCACGATCAGAACGACCAGGTACTTGCACTTTATATAGGTTAACTAATCAGAGCCAAAATAGATGCTCAATCTTACATTTTTAGTCATAGGGTTGCTGCTCTTTGTATCGATATTTTTAAGATTCATGTCAGATTGTTCAATTTAATATTGGTGTTATTTTTAACTAATTACAATGACAGGATTTGTACCATTCGACCTGTATTAATGAAATTTGTTTGTCCACAATTTTCTCAAAAACGGCTGATCCTATTTGGAAGGGGTTTTAGTTTTTAATGCATATTTTTTCATGGAAGCTTTATCTTATAGTGTATATTAAAATAAGGATCTAATGAAGATTTTCGTAGATAGACAATAGAGCACTTCAATCAACTAAACAACAATTACTTCTCATTATTTGAAGACGTTATATATTATTATTTTTCTTTTAAGGAAATATGTACCTAGTCGTAAAGTTTCATTAAACATTTTTACTGATTTATATTCTCTATGACGTCACACCTTTAACCAAGAGACAAATTCAATGTTTTACCCGTAGGTTTGAAATATTTTTTCCCCTACCCTGTTCATTGCCCCGAACGACGGGGTGTGCGGTTAGGAATATTTTTTCCCGTCTTAACAAAAAAAAAAGGTTTTTTTTTTTTGTTAAGAAATATTTTACCACCGAAGGAATGTAACATAGTTCCAGTGTCCGCCAATAAAGGCAGAGAGATGGCACACGGCGAGTTTCTTTACTACCCTGTTCGTTGCCCCGAACGACGGGGTGTGCGGCTAGTAACATTATTTCCAAAAAAAAATATTGAAATATTGTATTTATAATATTATACAACTATACATAATATATTTCTCAATCTAGTAGGTACTTTCCGTCTGTTGTGTGAGGGATTTAGGTCGTAGTCCACTAAGGTAGCCTAGTGATTGTTGGCTGACATCAAAAACTGTCGAGAACATCTCTTACATACAGGTTTCCTCACAATGTTTTCCTTCTTTGTTTACAACATATAGGAAAACACAAAATGTGAAAATGTGAAGCGAAGCGGGATAGCGATTTCCTATTTCACTTTATATTGTGGTAAATGCCGTGTGGGGCCGGCTTTAGAATTGTCCCACACCTCTCTACCCACGGAAGTCGTAAGAGCTGACTGAGAGAATACCGGGGGAGTAGGCAGCAGCACTCCCTCGAGTATTAACAACATCCACTGCGATCGCCATGATGAGCCTGCCAAGCGTGGCGATTACGGCATTATCCCCCATAATGAGCACACAGCTCTCTTGGGGAGGCCTATGTCCAGCAGTGGACGTCGAAAGGCTGATGGATGGATGGATGGTAAATGGTCAAGCACATCAAGTGTAACGCTTGAAAGAAAGAAAACTATATTTTGTTCAAACACAAAGTGAAAAATGTGAAATCGAAAATAACAGTCACGAGCAGGATTCGAACCTGCATCTCCTGGATACCGTCCAGATGCTTTGCCAATTCAGCCATAGTGACCCTTGCTCCTGACTGCTAATTTCGATAACACATTCATACTTAACTTCTTTGGGTGACGCCTGCACCATCTGTCGGAAGTATTTTCATACATTATACCGACCAGGTAAACTTAATTTTACAATTAAGATTTGACCTAATAATGACGCAAGCCCTATAAATATTTAGATATTTTTATATATATTTTTAGCATTTGACATGCTTAGCAACATACATTAAACACAAAGTGAAAAATGTGAAATCGAAAATAACAGTCACGAGCAGGATTCGAACCTGCATCTCCTGGATACCGTCCAGATGCTTTGCCAATTCAGCCATAGTGACCCTTGCTCCTGACTGCTAATTTCGATAACACATTCATACTTAACGTCTTTGGGTGACGCCTGCACCACCTGTCGGAAGTATTTTCATACATTATACCGACCAGGTAAACTTAATTTTACAATTAAGATTTGACCTAATAATGACGCAAACCCTTTAAATATTTAGATATTTTTATATATATTTTTAGCATTTGACATGCTTAGCAATATACATTATTTTCGATTTCACATTTTTCACTTTGTGTTTAATGTATGTTGCTAAGCATGTCAAATGCTAAAAATATATATAAAAATATCTAAATAACTATATTTTGTTGTCAATATGCATTCGTGACAATAAAACATGGTTTTGTTGCCTTCTTTCTTTCCATCCATCCATCCATCCATCCATCAGCCTTTCATCGTCCACTGCTGGACATAGGCCTCCTCAAAATTAGGGTTTCCATAATCGCCACGCTTGGCAGGGCAGGCAATGTTCGTTGCCCTTAACGTGGTGGATTTTGTGGTGGTGGTCATTTCAGATTAATTTAGGTACAAATTATTTTTGAAAGTGGAAGTGGAAGTGGAAGAGAGCTTTACTGCGAGCAGGATCCAATCCGTAAAAGTGCTCTGGACCACTAGAATATTGCAGTCACCTTTAAAGCCACCTTTCTTGTCCGTGTGGTGACGGATTAAGAATACAAGTGTCACCACCCCATTCTTTCCCACGGGTGTCGTATGAGGCGACTAAGGGAAGTAAGCAATTATCATCCATTGCATGACTGGTGGTAGGGCTGGGTACCAAGTGGGAGTACTCACTTGGTATCGGGCCCGAGCGGGTTGGTACCACCATCTCCCGTGTGACCAGCCATGAGGCACATCGTTGCGTTTTGGCAGTAGCAGGAGATAGCCGTTTATATTTCATTTCACCTGTGAAATGAAGTGGTGTGCAGCGGCTTGACAATACTCTCGGTATAGTCGAGTCCATAGGCGACGGTTACCATTTACCATCAAAAAGACCGTGGCTCGTCTGCCACTACATGCAATAAAAAAAAAAGTAGCAAGTGCTAGAATACATATCAAAATATTGAATATAGGTACTTATTAATATACAATATTGTATTAATAGTAGATACAAAATTCTACTATAAATACTGTATATTAATACGTACATTATCAATTTAATATTTATATTATTATAATATACATCGCTGTTTTTACAATACCATACAGCAGCTTAACAACACTTCAATGTATAACGTGCTAAATTCTTTAATACATACGATAAATTACAAAATTATTCCAGAAGTAATGTAAAATATCTGGGGGAGAATGCTGACATCGCTGATAGAAACCAGAAAGGTAGATCTGTGCTCTAATAACAGTGTTACGGGCGTGCATACCGTCAAACATGTGTAACTTGGAGTGACTGTACTAGGGAAGCAGGAACGCATGGTTGTATTTTCGTTAACAGCTAAAGCAGGTGATTGAGTAAATTCTTCTGTAAACAAGCGACTCGTTTAGATTGATTCGGATACAATCAAAGGAAAAAAGTAAAGTATAGGTATCTCTTAAATTATTTTGGTGTATCACTTAATGCTAAATCAATTATTAATACTTTTTTTCCTAACTTGATACAATGGGGATGTTTACTGCCCGTTCGCGGCAGATGTGTATTTTTCCGTGTGGTGACGGACTAAGAATACAAATGTCACCACCCTATTCTTTCCCATGGGTATCGTATGAGGCGACTAAGGGAAGTAAGCAATTATCATCCATTGCATGACTGGTGGTCGGGCTGGGTACCGAGTGGGAGTACTCACTTGATATTGGGATTGGGCCCGAGCGGGTTGGTACCACCATCTTCAGTGTGACCGGCCATAAGCACATCGTTGCGTTTTGGCTGTAGCAGGAATAAGCCGTTTATTATTTCATTTCATATTGATGAAATGAAATGGTGAGCAGGGGCTTGACAATACTCTCAGTATAGTTGAGTCCATGAGCGACGGTTACCATTTACCATCAGATGGGCCGTAGCTCGTCTGCCACTACCTACAAGCAATAAAAAAAAACCATACAATCTATACCCTGTAATTTAGTAAATTTTAATTTTCTTGTAATATGCCTCTGTGTGCTGTACCAAAATATACAGACAAATGTGATGTGGAGATTGGGTGTGGCCGTTTGTCACTGCGATAGCTTAGCGGCTTAGAGCACTTCTCCGGATTGGAAGGGATGCAGGTTCGAATCCAGCTCGCACTAAAGTTCTCTTTTTCCACATTCACAAATAATTTGTACTTCAAAGTAGCTGAGCATGTCAAGTGCTACAATACAGATCAAAACCCCTGTGTACATTTATTTCCCAAAAATTGTTTTTTTTTTATAGCCGTGTGCGGCCGGCTTTAGAATTGTCCCACCCCTCTCCACCTATGGGAGTCGTAAGAGCCGACTGAGGGAATACCGGGGGAGTGGGCAGCAGCACTCCTTCGAGTATTAACAACATCCACTGCAATCGCCAATCCGCCTGCTAAGCGTGGCGATTACGGCGCTATCCCCCATTCTTGGGGAGGCCTATGTCCGGCAGTGGACTTTAAAAGGCTGATGAATGGATGGATGGACAACATTATAAAAAGTGTTATCTAAATATCGCAAAAATGTTGTTGCCACACAGCATTAGCGTCTTTCAATTGTTTAATCTTCCAGGTGGGTACTATACATTTCAACAATATCGCTGATCCACCCAATTACAAATAATAGCAAAGAATTCTCAGGCAAACAAAGCAACTACAATTTGACAGTGGCCATCTCGCCGATAGCGCCATCGGCGCTCAGCGTTGCGCGTGGATATTTAAACATTAAGTTTCGCTACATAAAATAAATTTAATTAGGATGTTTTTACACATGCTAACCTTCCGTGAAGAAATATTTTAACTACAGTATAAACATTTTCAAAATTCGTTGTTTTGAAGTAAGATGAGAAACAGACCAATTAATATGGTTTTCATTGTCATTTAGACATTGTTTTACGGAAGGTTTGTATTGTTAAATGTGAATATGAGATTGTTTGTTTGTTTGTTATGCTTTTACGCCCTAATCGGTCATCATAAAATTTTGCATAGGCAAATCGAAATATAGAAAAGAGTCGAAGTTTTATCCATAAAATGGAATACTTTTGCATAGAGTTTATTTATGTGCCGTAGATTCGTGATAAAATTCAAATTACGGCTTTTACGACTAAACGGATTTATTTGAAAAATATATTATCCCCTAGGATAGGTATGTTTAGCATAATACCTATACCGTATGCTTATTCACTACCCGCGGAGAATAAAAAAATACATTGTTTTACAAAATTTTGTGTGCAGTTAGTCTGTGTTAAAGCCTGAATAAACAATTCGCGCAAATGCATAAGAATCTTGAAATACGAGCAAAAATCCCAGGCAGAAGTAATGATTAATTAGCAGAAATTAATAATACGATTGCCATAAAGACTAACACATAAGCTTTTGTTGTTCAACTTTTAATTAATTTGACGTAAATAGGCTTATGTTAATAGTGTTTGCCTGTGCTAATTCAGGGCACTATAAATACTATATATTGCCAACTATGATATCACACTTTACGACTGTAATAATTATATCGACAATCAGTGCTGCGGCATAAGTCAAGGTGATCAAAGCCGCGGACAGGATGTCATCGTTAACGCGGGACCCGAGACCACAATTAACACACGATACGTAATACGAAACAATTAGAGTAATATGGAACTCAGACAGTATCCTTCCTTGATTAAATATCAAAACAGTGAGGATAGTATGAAGCAATTCCTGCTGTCCTGGAAGATTTTCTTATTTAAAATTAAAAAAACATATTCCCCCATCGTCTTTTTTTTCAAAAAACAAGTCGTGTTCTGTGTGTATTTTTATTAAAGACAATTCTCTTTTTCCACATTCGCAAATAATTTGTTCAATAAAAAAACAGTCAGTGTAAGAGTGGCACAGTATTTCAAATTATTGGGTTTATTGATTCATAGACTACTGAATTGCGAAAAAAACTAATTCATTTATGCATTTTAATTTCTCTTTAATAATTATAGTTTAACGTGCCTACAACTGACCATGATTAAATTACTCTAGACTCTCTATAGTATTGGCATAATATATATGCGACTTTATTTTACAGCTATAAAAGGTTTGATTTCTCTAAATTTGATTGTAGAGACCTTCCCTTTTTCTTACCGAATATTCAGCATTTAAAACCGAACTTCAGTTGCATGCCGAAGTACGGTTCAAGCCACCGAAATTCGGTTAAACCTGAATTTCGGCCTATCCCTAATAATAAACTAGGTCCTATGAGCTTTAAATATTAGTACTATTCTGCGGATTTTGTTCTAAATAGGCTTTTATTACCTATGGTAGCGAAAATAAATAGCTCTCAACGGAAAACCGCACAAGCCTTTTTTTTTTTAGGGTGGGAAAAAATGTTCCTAACCGCACACCCTGTCGTTCGGGGCAAGGAACAGGGTAGTGTGGGGCCTTCACCCACGAAACCACGCCGTATGAAACCCGCCGTGTGCCGTCTCTCCGCCTTTATTGGTGGGCCATTGGAACTATTTTACATTCCTTCGGTGGTCCGCCGGCGGCTTACCCTTTCGGGTACCCTCTACTGAGCGACGCATCCGCACACGGAGCGTCGCACCTTCCTACCTGGAGGCCTTGCGGGTGGCGGACGTTCCCCGGTCCATCCACCCGCAGCCTCAGCTAGGGCGGCATGAGGCGCAAGTTATCTGCACCTGCGCCGCCCCGGTCGCTGGCAGCGGTTTGGGTCAGCGGAAGAATTCTCCTCTCTGGCCCTCTCCGCTGCTTCCTTCCGCGAGATAACCTCCTCGCAGAAGGCAGCGACCGCGGCCCAATTCCTGTCGCTGCCAAGCATCGCTCTGACGACGTTCGGCAGCGAGAGGTTCCCCCCGCGACGAGTTCGCGGCGCTGTTCGGCCCAAGCCGGGCACGACTCGACCGTGTGCCGCGCCGTGTCCTCGTCACAGGCGCAGTGGTGACAGCCCGGAGTCGCTTCCCTCCTTGCGACTATGTGCAGATATCTGCCGAAGCAACCGTGCCCCGACAGCATCTGCACCAGTCGGAGGGTAAGGACTCCGTGCCGTCGCCCCGCCCACTCCTCCTGATACTTAGTATACAGTTTTCGAAGGATTGCTCTTCATCCTTATCAAATATCAGAGGTTTTCCCATAGGTTTTGAATGAAAGAAAGAGAAAGAAGAAAGAACAGTTTATTGCAATGGACAATACAGTAGGTTTAATGATGATCTTTCAGCTTATAATTGATTTATCTTCTGAGGATTTAAAAAACCACTTGCTCTTTGAGTGAGGCTACCATTTCTAATAGTATTCAAGCACTGCCTTACTTTCTCCGGTGACTTTTGTTTGGTGAAGGAAAACATCGTGAAGAAACCTGCATTCTTGAGAGATTTCCTCGACGGCTGGTGAAGTCTAACAACCCGCCAGCGAATCCGAGAGTGATTGACTATGAAACCCGTGCCCAATATAGGTTGTGAATTCGCGCTCGAATACAGGTCTATTAGCCATTATTAGAGAATAATTATAGTCCTATGCAGATACTTTGTATTAGATTAGCAATTTTACCATAAAATGTTTCGATACAGACCAATTCTCACAAAAACATTATTTTTCTGAAAATCTCACAACATGTATTATGTATATTTATAAAATATTTGAGAAAAGCAAGACTCACTAATATCTGATTTAAAGTTCACTCACCCCGTTGTGACGTGTTTCGGTGTTATTGAAATTGTTTAACACAATTTTATTTTCGAACAGAAAAGTCTTTCAGCATTCAATACAAACATAAAACATTAAACGGAACAAAGTACTGGCTACTGATTATATTATTAATTCAATGAACTAAAAAGTGGATTATGATACCAAACTATCAGAAAAGATTTTTTAAAGGTACTATTGAACATAACATAGCACGCCTGTATTCCCCAAAGGGGTAGGCAGAGGTGTATTACACACCCACGGTTCACCAGCTATGTTAAGTCCCACGTAATAGGGGGCGAGCCTATTGCCGTCTACCGGGCACATTTCCAAACTCCGGGCTGCTACTGAGAATTTTGGCATGAACCCGAGACCTCATGATCAGCAGTCATTCACACTACCGCTGTACCACAGAGGCAGTTGAAAGACTAGGTTGTTTACTATTGAAGGTCAAACATAATAACTTAGTAGGTACATATATACAAAATACTTATGCAAAGTATTTACCCATGGTGTATTTTTTCCGTGTGGTGACGGACTAATAATACAAGTGTCACCACCCCATTCTTTCCCACGGGTGTCGTATGAGGCGACTAAGGGAAGTAAGCAATTATCATCCATTGCATGACTGGTGGTAGGGCTGGGTACCGAGTGGGAGTACTCACTTGGTATCGGGCCCGAACGTGTTGTTACCACCATCTCCAGTGTGACCGGCCATGAAGCACATCGTTGCGTTTTGGCTGTAGCAGGCATAGCCGTTTATTCTTTCATTTCATATGGGTGAAATGAAATGGTGAGCAGCGGCTTGAGAATACTCTCAGTATAGTTGAGTCCATGAGTGACAGCTACCATTTACCATCAGATGGGCTGTGGCTCGTCTGCCACTACAAGCAATAAAAAAAAACAACAAATACTCCACGTGACTTACGAAAATGTTTTGGGTTGAACATTAATATCACGAGATAAATAACGAAATTGTTTGTTGTTGTAAACAGAGGATTTATTTATTTATAAAAACAATAATGTAATTTAAAAGTTCTAAGAAACAGTGCGATACCGCATGAATCAGATCACAGATGTGACAGCTGATAGAACCCGCCACTAAAAAAAATCTCGTATTAAATTACTTCTATCATTAGTTGGCGTCAGGAGATAGGTTGAGGAAATCAAAAATACCAAAAATATTTCTGTAGAAAACACGATCATACACGCAATAAATGCCTTTTTTAATGTTTATTTTTAACATTTTAGATCTATATTTTTTAGCAATTGACATGCTCTGCTACTTTTAAAGTATAAATATTTGTGAAAAAGGTCGTAAGACAGATGTGGTAAGGACATTGGGATGATCGAAAGATCGGTAGGATAGCTCAGTGGCTTAGAGCACTTCCCCGGATTGGAAAGACGCGGGTTCGATTCCCGCTCCTACTAGAAATCTCTTTTTCCTTATTCACAAATTTATAGTTTACTTTTAATTTAACACTCATTTACATATTATAGGAAAATTTATACTGGTTGCTCGTACCTAGTTTCCTTTTTAAAATATAAAATTCACTTCTCGCAATTAAATCCCTACTCTGTATTTTACGTGTGTTTATAATACTATTTTTTTTAATGAATGTAGTTGCAACCGAGCCACTGCCCATCTGATGGTAAAGCTTGGAAAACAGGTACTTAGTTCTTTTAGAATACCTAGTAATTTTTACATAGAGATATTTTGTATGAATCTAGGGCAAAGTGCCGATACACCCTCCCTATCCTTTCCTTATCATCCTTCATATCATCTCCTTAGAATCCTTCCTATCCTCTCTATATCATTCCTCCTTTCCGCTTCGTCTCTGGTGTGTAGGTAACTGCTTACCATCAGGTGTACTAGAATATCCCCCATATAGTATTAAAAAACCTATAAAGTTTACTGCTGGGCTTTTATAAATGCGAATCATTAATGTATAAAAAAATTATCACTGTCGTCATGTCGCTGGCCCTATTATACTCGTTTTTAAAAGAATACTGACTCACAATAACATATGTCATAGATTTTTATGATAGCCATGTTCAGCTAAGCCGCGCAGCAGGCGACAATACTAAATAAGTACACTATTCGGAAACTCAGAGGTGCATGTCGTGATCATTGAACTTGACACCTCTGCGTGACAATCCCAACAAGTAATCAGGCTGGTAAACAGTCAGTGTTATAAAAGTGTTACAAGGAAAATATTTTTCCACCACGTGGTCGGCTGTTGTTGCCATTTGTAACACGCACATATTTCCAAAAATAGATCAGTATTAATTAGGAGAATTCCAGTACAAGTCTATTTACTCCCTTCATTAGCGGAGAATTGTTGTATTTTTGGAGTGGCAAATTGCCCTTTCTACTTATGATTCGTAACTAAGTTTTTTTTTGCTTATTGAGAATATTACTTAGTGAAAAAAGTCCAATGTTGTACAGAGTTTACCAGTTTAATTTAGAAAATGAACATGGTCAAAAATAAAGTAGTGTAATCATTAAAAAAGTACCAAATACAAAAATAAAATTGCATTAATCGTTATATTAATTTGGAAAACGTAATAATATTATACGGCGTAGATATTGTTCTCTATAAATTAGTAGAAAAGTTGACGAGGAAAAGAAAAAGTGACGACAAGGATCAGTGGAAGACTTCAAGGGGTTATTATCGAGACTTAATTTATATGTGTAGCAAACCAACCAGAACAGACTCCTGATATAAAAAAAACGGAAAAATCTGACCTGAAATAATGGTAACTGACAAGAAAGAAGAGAGACAGTGTTGAAGAGGGTTAATAGTCAATAGTCAACAAAAGAATATACGGAAAACAAGCATTACTGTGAGGGAACTAAAACTGGTGGTAGGGCTGGGTAGCAAGTCTCACACTCTACTCACTAACTCACTTGCTATCGGGCCCGAACGGGTTGGTACCACCGTCTACTGTGTGACCGGTCATGAAGCACGTCAGTGTGTTTTGGCGGTAGCAGAAGATAGCCGTTTATTGTTTCATTTCATATCTGAGAAATGAAATGGTGCGCAGCTGCTTGACAATACTCTCGGTATAGTTGAGTCCATGAGCGACGGTAACCACTTACCATCAGGTGTGCCGTGGCTCGTCTGCCATCATTAGCAATAAAAAATCAATAAAAAAACTAAACAAAACTGTATTGTCTTCGGGTAAATTTAGTAATGTAGGTCTTTACTTTCTAAGGGAAACATATAAAATGTTTTGATTTTTCATCTGTAGCAGTCATCCATCCATCCATCAGCCTTTTATACTCCACTGCTGGACATAGGCCTCCCCAAGAATAGGGGATAGTGCCGTAATCGCCACGCTCGGCAGGCGGGTTGGCGATCGCAGTGGATGTTGTTAATACTCGAAGGAGTGCTGCTGCCCACTCCCCCGGTATTCCATTTCTGTAGCAGTAGTGTCAACAAATCTTTAAAGCTCACCTTAAATATCATTAAACCAAAAATAGTTAAGTGCCATGTTCTCCAGCCAACAAATTGCACCAAAATGTATATTATAGTTAGCGTTTCCCGAATTGACTCCACCCACAGCTGCGGCCAGTATTTTTAGATCGACGCTAATAAACAAATGTGCACTATTCATGTTATGTCTATCTTCACTCAGAGCTTGCTCTTCACGGGTTGTAACGGAATCTCAATTTAATTAGGTTTTCTTTTCATTTCTACTAATCGTTTTTGTATTTTTACTAGTTAAGGGATTGTATATCCTTTTATCCATGATAAAAACCACCTCACCATGGATGATATTTTTCTAACAAGGGTAAAAAAAAGTATTTAAGACGACCTGCTAAAGTCGTTACCTTCATGTTTGACGCACAGGTTGTGTCGATATATCTTCCCGAATGAACTCCTCGGTTGATATTGTCTCCTTCCTGAAGTCCTCTGATGATACCTAATCTCACTATTTTCTATTGTTATGCGCGATATTTAGAGAGTAAATCTTGCAATAAAAACATTACACTGGCACCCCTTTTTTTTTGTTTAAGCGGGAAAAATGTACCTATCCGCACACCCGTTGTTCGGGGCAACGGACAAGTAGTGTGGGGCCTTCACCCACTAAAGAAACCCGCCGTGTGCCGTCTCTCCGCCTGTGTTGATGGACCACTGGTACTGTGTTGGATTACTTCAGTGATCCGCCGGCGGCACACTAGCAACTCTATCCAGCTTGTGTCATACGTCTATTCTGATCAATTTAATCTTCTGGACAATTACTTTTATGGTCTTCACTCCAGTCACATTTTTATTGGACTCTGTATAGCATTAGTATGTCTATTAACATATCACCACATAACATGTTATAGCATGTGACTGGCAAGGGACCCATTGATTCATATTGCGATAAATTAGCCCACCGAATACAGGAATGGATTGTTATAAAATAATTGGGAGACTTGATAATACATCTCGTACCTATCAATATCTGTAATTAGTATAACTTACATAACTAGCATGACTACAGTACTTATTTTATTAACGGTTCGTTCTTAGTAAATGCAAAACATTTGTTTTTTTAGAGAATAATAACTTACCTTAGTTGACTACTGCAACAGTATAATCTTGACACATTGTCATGTTTTCTTACAATTTACAGTTCCTCGTTTAAACGTCATCATCTATTTTAGCTTTTGTATTTGAATTTAGAACTCAAATTACTCGTAATATTGAAGCCATGACGAAATAAAAATACATTGCACTTATTTTCGACAAGCACAATCCACATCCCTGCTATTAAAAAGTAACCAGAAGGCAAACAAAGTAATAATCTGAATTAAAAAAACACCCATTAGCATTTATTCCATTTGTGTTGGCGCGTGATTCATACCGTCTACTCACGTTCGAAATTGGAACGAGCACAATAATTCGTTGAACAGATGCGCGCACGCTCCTCGTTTGACCAATCGGAGCGAGTCATTTATTATTTACTGCAATTCCATTTGTCTACTATTCGTACAACATTAGACGTGATTATGAACGTTTAAAAATGTCGCGGCATCAAAATTTAACTAGTGGTAGAGACTTGCTTATCCCAGCACGAATGGACCGACTCGATCGGGGAAGTACCACCTTCTCACAGAAGATTAGCGTGAATGAACAGTAGGTACTCCTACCGTTGTGTTTCGTATAATGAGTGAGAGCGCTGGAGGCCCAAATTCCCTGCCTCCATTAACCTTTTAAAGTCCACTGCTGGACATAGGCCTCCCAAAGAATGGGGGATAGTGCCGTAATCGCCACGCTTGGCAGGCAGGTTGGCGATTGCAGTGGATGTTGTTAATACTCGAAGGAGTGCTGCTGCCCACTCCCTCGGTATTCCCTCAGTCGACTCCCATGAGTGGAGAGGGGTGGGACAATTGTAAAGCCGGCCACACACGGCCAATTCCCTACCTATCCTCTCCTTATTATCCTATACCTATCCACCGCCTACCTCTTTCCTTGGAGATGGCGATGCGTGAATGATGCCTCTGGTGTTGCTAGCGTCTATAGCCTTCGGTAACCGCTTACCATCAGTTGGCCGTATGTTTGTTTATCACCCACATAGTATAAAATATAGACTTTGGGCATTAATTGTTGATTGTGGCTAAAAGTTCCTAAACTTTTGTAAGGGCTAATGATCCAAAGTCTCCCTCATGCATTCTCAATATCTTCTACTTCCTATGCATCTGCTATTTACTTTCCTTCAGGTTGCCAACGCGTAAGATTTTTTTTTTTTTTTTTTTTTGTTAGCCATTTACAACTGACTTACTCGTATTTGTCGTCTTTGTAGCATAAAAAGATATAATATTGTATAACTAGCCTTTGCCAGCGGCTTCGCCACAGCCAAAAGCTAGTTTTTCGGTTATATCTCAGGTTCTCGATATAGTAGCGGAATAAAATGTCTACGAGTTTTTAAGCCAAATCAAGGCCTTTCAAATAAAAAAAGTTGCATCAAAATCCGTTCAGTAGTTTTTGTGTGATGCGTGAACAAACAAACAGATAAACAGACAAACAGACAAAAATTAAATAAAAAACTGTTTTGTGTTTAGACACGCCTATATAGCCTATTACATACTTTTTTTAATAACCTACGACAATATTGATGCAGTAAGTGAATTTAAAATAATTTTATATCTATTCTA
Source organism: Leucoma salicis (assembly GCA_948253155.1). NCBI lineage: Eukaryota > Metazoa > Arthropoda > Insecta > Lepidoptera > Erebidae > Leucoma > Leucoma salicis. Next base: position 4,801,190 of record OX411819.1, on the reverse strand, counting down.
TTATAAAACTGTAACAGAGCTGTGTCTGTACATTTAAGATATTTGAGAAAAAAATACTGTAATAGGCTATATAGGCGTGTCCGAACACAAAACTATTTTTTTTAGAATTTTTGTCTCAAAAAAACTACTGAACGGATTTTGATACAACTTTTTTTATTTGATAGCTCTAGATTAGACTTAAAAACTGGTATACATTTTATCCCGCTACTATATCGGGAACCTCAGATATATCCTAAAACCAGCTTTTGACTGCGGCGGAGCCGCGGGCAAAGGCTCTACCATAAAATTCAAAGTTTTTTTAAGGATCTACCATAAAATTCAAAGTTTTACTTCAACCGCGCGTAAAGGTTACAAGCACTCATTTAATTTTTTTTCTAAATAGGCAACATCAAGCTCTTAAATCTTTAATGTTTCGAAAACTGATTAGGAAATAAAATCTGCGTATCAGGGTACTATACAAACATACAACAAACTAAATCCAAACCCAGAACGCCCATTTATGGATTAAGTAGAGAATTGAAGTAGAGATTGGTATCTAGACCACTCCGCTATCTGTGCAGTTATATGTTTTAATTACATAAATAATTAGCCGTATTGATTAAAATTGTGTCAATTCCAGTGGGTGCCCGGCTCGTTATGGGGTCCTCTACCAACAGCGGCTACGGGTTCCACAGCACCGCCTGCAGACGACACCAGCTCCCTGGCAGAACAGTTGACAGCACTGTCTCTACGGCGACCACCCAGGCCTCCCCCACCAGCCTACATGTGTCATCTATGCTTCAAGAAGGGCCACTACATAGGAGACTGTCCTCAGGTAAACCTTTTTATTCCCAATACGGTGAGTTTTAAGAACGTTATACCTATGTCACCCACATTTCCATGAAGACATCCATAATTTTAATATTAATATCCAACATACGAGTACATAGCGTCACGCCTGTATTCCCCGAAATGGTAGGCAGGGGTGTATTACACACCCACGGATCGTCAGATATGTTTGAGTCCCACGTAATAGGGGGCGAGGCTATTGGCGTCTACCGGGCACATTTCCAAACTCCGGGCTGCTACTGAGAATTTCCCATTTTACGAAAAAGCTCAATAACACTGCCCTACCCGGTGATCGAACCCGAGACCTCATGATCAGCAGTCGCTTACACTACAGCTGTACCACAGAGGCAGCATAGAATTAACATTTTAATGCGTTGATAGAAATGATTATACGATTTTTCGTCACATTATTCTTTACTGCTAGTAGTTAAAGCCCGTCACACACGTAGCTATAATATATATTAATGTACCGTACTATAATATAAATAACTAGCCTTTGCTTGCGGCTCCGCCGCAACCAAAAGCTAGTTTTTAAGTTGTATCTCAAGTTCCCGATATAGTAGCGGGATAAAATGTATACCAGTTTTTAAGTCTAATCAAGGCTAAAGGATTGAAGATATACAATGTGAAAGTGAAAGGATGTAGGTAAAGCGGGAGATCGAGACTCGCCTACCTAGACCAAATCGGTCATGTATTGAAGGCAGGCCGTGTGGGGCCGGCTTTAGAATTGTCCCACCCCTCTCCACCCATGGGAGTCATAAGAGCCGACTGAGGGAATACCGGTGGAGTGGGCAGCAGCACTCCTTCGAGTATTAATAACATCCACTGCGATCGCCAACCCGCCTGCCAAGCTTGGCGATTACGGCACTATCCCCCATTTCTGGGGAGGCCTATGTTCAGCAGTGGACGTTAAAAGGCTGATGGATGGATGGATGGATTGAAGAAAGGTAGAGTTAGGAGTCTCCAAAACCAGCGAGCGTGTATGAAGAGAATTTATGAAAATTATGAATGTTGAGGAAACGAGAGATGTATGCAAGAATAGAGCCTCTTGGCACTCTGTTCTCTCTGCCTACCCTGCAAGGGAGATGGCGCGAAGATAAGTAAGTACGAAAGTAGTTCTATGAAGATAGATAATATATAGGTACTATCGTATTACACATTATTAGTCTATATACTACATTATTATAAAGCTGTAACATAGCTATGTCTATACATTTAAGATATTTGAGAAAAAATAACTGTAATAGGCTTTATAAGCGTGTCTTGTGTCACACAACGATTTTTTTTAGATTTTTTGTCTGTTTGTTTGTTTATTTGTTTGTCTGTTTGTTTGTTTGCGCATCACGCAAAAACTACAGAACGGATTTTGATGCAACTTTTTATTTTGTAGCTCTTGATTAGACTTAAATTACCAGTATTAAGTAACATGTTATCCCGTTACTATATCGGGAACCTGAGATATAACTCAAAAACTAGCTTTTCGCTGCCGCGAAGCTGCGGGAAAAGGCTATAGTAGGTTATAAATATTACCGAATAAAAATAAAATATTCAGGCGTGCCAAAACATCCCAAATTCATCCTATCATTCTCGGGACGTAACAATTAATGCTCAATGTTTAGATTCGATCTCAAGTATTTGAATTGATCGACCAAATTTAATTAATCGTCGATCCATCATTGTTAAAGATCGTGACTTTGATGGTAGTAGTTCGGTTAGTAGTAATACTAGTATCGAGAAATGCTTTGGTTTGCAGCTTGATGGAGAGCCTGAGATATCGATATGCGTAGTTTTTTGGATACCTGACCAGTCCAAGGTCTAGGAGAGGGTCTGTTTGATCGCCAACCATCCATATTACATACTTATTAGCGTTTTTAGATTCTATGTTCACTATGTGAAGGTATGTGAGATGTTTATACGACGTGCGGTCCAGGGAAAGTGAAGAATATTTCGCCTTATAAACAAATAGTATTGATATTTTCAAGCAATAGACATGCTCGGATTTTTCTAGAATACAAAATGTGTTGATGGCTTCCCGCTCGTAGTTATTGTGGTAGAGCTTTGCTTATCCTAGCATGAATGCGCCGGCTTGATCGGGGAAGTACCGCCCTCTCACAGATGATCAGCGTGAAGTAACGGTAGATACTCCTGCCGTTGCGATTCGTAATGTGAGTGAGAGTGCCGGAGGCCCGAACCCCCTCCATATGCTCTCCTTATTATCCTTGTTATCTTATCCTTAGTATACTTCTTATATTAAGGAGATGATTTCAGTCAAAGCATAGTAAGAACAAATTGATTGATTGATTAAAATATCCAACAGATTCATCAGAAACACATATGGTTGCATCATATCTTTATTGACTTTTGCTGGATTCATTAGTAAGTAAAGGAATATATTTATAGTCGTTAAATGTCTGACTAATAAAGAAAATTTATCAAAAACGACGACGAATGATCATTGGCTTGATGGTCTTGTGTGTAAACTAAGGTATGGTTCATTAGGTCTTGACTAAGAATCCCCGGGTCATGCCAGCAAAAATTTATTAAGATTTTCCGTCAAGAAATTCTCAGTTGAAGTTAGGCAGTCACTGATATTCCACCTATGGTTACCATATCTCAGGATTTGTCCTGAGATCTCAGGATTTTTGGGCCCTTCTCAGAATTGCGGAACGATTTTAAAATTTAGGATTTTTGGAAAATAGAGTAGATATTGGATGATATATGCTGTCTACATGCAATGCCTACACGTCGAGCCGCGGACTATAAAGATTTAAATTACGTTTGCTAGAGAATTGGCAAAATTCAACACAATTCATCAGGATTTTTCAATAGAAATCAGGCTTTCTCCGGAACTTAAAATATCTGATAACCCTAGTTCCTCCTTGTATCTGATAACCCTAGTACTCGTGCCACGGAAAATACGTTAAGCTGTTGGCCTCAGCGCTCAGGCACTTGACCGACAGCTCAACGTACGTACGTAGAGATCAGTCTCTCTCCGATTGTGACGGAATTCCATTAATCAGACTACGAATGTGCGGCGAAAGAGAGTGCCTATGCATTTTTAACTAAAATCGTCAAAAAAAAACAGCTATTCATTCAAGAAATCTTGCAATAGCAGTAAAGTATTCAAGAGTTAGTCCCCTTATTACGTATGCTTATGTTTAATTATACGGGTCTTTTCGTACGCCGACGTTGCAACGGCGTGTGACTAGATTAATGTGAGACATAAAACTTGGCTGTTTCCTTAGTTTTAAATTAAAATATTAAATAAATTATTTATTAAACGGTATTTCCGTTACCAGATGACCGGCGGTAGTGGCAGAGAGCCAATTCACAGGAATTATTCATATTTTTTACTTCTATCAACAGAAGTTATTCTTTAAGGTTGTTGCGTTCACGTATTTTATTAAATTTAAAATACTAGCGCGTTAATGTTTAAACTTTTTGTATACTACCCTACTTGCCCTTGAAACCAAAGTAGTCATACTCATTACTTTTTGTTTTACCACTTCTGTCAATGGTCTATCACTAGATACTCGTATTTTTCAATCGCCATCTTTAAAATTGTAATAAATTTCAAAAATTACCTTGAGTACTACTTTGATAAAATATTACTAGGTATATTTAAGAGTAATGAAAATACTTTAAAATGTATTTACTAAGTGAACTTTTTTGTTGTCCGTGTGGTGACGGATTAAGAATACGACATTATCACCACCCCTTACTTGCCCGCGGGTGTCGTAAAAACTGACTAAGGGAGCACCAGGGGAATGGGCAACAGCATACTCCTGGGAAACGTTTAACACCATTCTGCGATTGCTAACCTGCCTGCCAAGCGTGACGATTATGGCATTTCCCCCCCTTCGTATGGGCTGATGGATGGATGGATGGATGAACTTTTTTAATATAATATATAGCAAAATTTGTGTCTAACTTTTTTTTTTAATAATAAAAATGAAAACGGCCGAACGGATGGTAAGTGGTAACAGCCGCTTATGTACTTAAATACACTAACTATCAAGCCGCTGTACACCAATTTTATACATTGCGCGCATGCGAAAAATACATTATGAAAATTAAACATTACAAAAACTATCACGTTTACTTAATTTTCTACTATCCCGTTTCAAATAACACCTTTCACGGTATCGGGTGGACTAAGGTAGATAGTTCTATGCAACTTTTTTTTGTTTAGGCGGGAAAAATTGTTAATTGACAACATCCACTGCGATCGCCAACCCGCCTGCCAAGCGTGGTGATTACGGCACTATCCCCCATTCTTGGGGAGGCCTATGTCCAGCAGTGGACGTTAAAAGGCTGATGGATGGATGGATGGGAAAAAATGTACCTAACCACCCACCCCGTCGTTCGGGGCAACGAACAGGGGTCCCTCACCCACTAAATAAACCCGCCGAGTACCGTCTCTCCGTCTTTATTGGCGGGCCACCGGAACCATATTACATTCCTTATGCACCTACCTATTAATAAATTCATTATAAATTGATAATTGTGGTTAGATGCCATTATGATAAACAATTACACGTTTAAAATCCAAGTGAACTATGTAAGGCTGGGTGGATGAATAGTTGTTTCACATAGATCGGATGCTCCAAAAAAATCCTGAATTCCAGTCGTAACAGTTAGTTGTTATTATAAAAATCCCCTTGTGGTAACGTACTAAGAATAGGTGTATGTGTCACCACACCATTTTATCGCACTGAGGACGATCCTCACTCGACACTAAAGAAGTGAGTTTTTGATGTGAAACATCTAATGCGGAGGGAGGGTAAAATCGGCTGTTAGCGTGGCGACGCTTTTATTGTACTTGTCTCGTTCAAATCTTGCAAGTAATATTTGACACATTTCCTGGTTTCTGATTGATATGAAATTTTACACGTATGTGTATATCACGCGACAATGCAATATTATGATGACATGGAGCTGGAAGGTGGACATAGGAACTCTATAATGAAACGGCGCAACCCTATCGAGTTTGGGCTCGTATGATTCGACTTGCCGAGCACTTTATGTCTAGATGGTATCCAGCGGCTGATGATGAAGCTGGAAGGTGGCCACAGTAACTCTATAATAAAATGACGCAACCCCGTCGAGTTTGGACACGTTTGATTCGTCTTGAGACGTCCCGCGACGTCTAGCTTTTTTTATGAGGTGTGGTTACTATGTGGGTGGCAAACAAGCGTACGGCCTACCTGATGCCTATTAGATGCTAGCAACACCAGAAGCATCACTCGCACGTCGACATCTCCAAGGAAAGGGATAGGAGAAGATAGTAAGGAGAGCATAGGGAGGGCGTTTGGGGCTAAGAGCACGTACCATTGTTTTACGTTGGTAATTCCCTGATCAAGCCGACCCATTCATTCTGGGACAAGCAAGGCTCCTGCTCGCAGTAAAACTCTTTAAGGCTGACCGGGTTAAGCAGACAAAACTTACTGCTAGGGAGTAAGTAGTCTAGTAGTAGCAGGTGCTGCTTAGCTGTGCACTTGCCACTCTAACGATCGGCAGAAGATTACAGCAACAAATCTCCCGGCCGGTAATCAGATGGGTGACAAAACATGACATCTATTGATAGACATTTAAACTGCTTCTAGATTGTATCAATTTAAAAAAAAATATGAAATACTAGCCTTTGTCTACTATTCGGTTATATCTTAGGTTCCCGATATAGTAGCGGGATAGAATGTATACCAGTTAAATCTAATCAAGACCTAACAAATAAAAGAAGTTGCATCAAAATCCGTTCAGCAGTATTTGCGCGACGCGCGAAAAAAATCTAAAAAAACGTCTTGTGTTTAGACACGCCTATATAGCCTAATACAGTCATTTTTTCTCAAATATCTTAAATGTAAAGACACAGCTCTGTTACAGCTTTATAATAGTATAGAAAACAAACACAGACTGTTTATTTTTGTTCCATACAATCTAGTGTCAATTCTAAAAGATTTGTATAACATTTGATTGTATCGCATTCATACGTTTTAGTCGTTATTACAGACTAGAATTATTATAATATTAAGTACTTAGGATATTGCACGCCTCATAAGCGAAGCGTTGAGTTGGGTACTGCTCTCGTTTTACGTAGAACAACTGATTTTTCAAACTTAAAATGTCTCTATTTATCATATATTGCACTTGTAAAAGAATATATACACACACATATCAAGAAAAAACACTATTTTTAACACTCATGATATTTTTTGTGGCATTTTTGTTAAACTAGTTAGAAACTGTTTAAAAAAGTTATGTCTTGGATGTCCGTTTGTTGTAGCTAATGTATGTTAACACGATAACGACCAAAATACTTTAATAATCGAGTCTTTTTTTTCGTTTACGAATTATTATGATTACGAATAGAGCCCTATCACTTTTCACGGTCTGATTCGATGTGGTTTAATTGTTATTAAATAAACAAAAAATAGTGAATATTTACGCTCGACGCGACACTAAAATCAGTGCTATCCTAATTTCGTGAGAACTATTTCTATAGACCAATGTAGAAGTACTTCTTAAAATTAGCGCTAGATGGTGTATAAGACATGAGAAGGTACTTTTTGAAATTAGCGCTATCTATGTGATTTATTGAAAACTACTTAGTAAGACCAATACATTATTAGTTACTTATCAAATAATCAATTTTATTGTGAAAAATGAAGATTATGAGGCGTGCAGTTTTGGATTTTCCAAAAAAAATATCTGTTGTTCAGGAAATAGCTACCTTTTGTGTAAGTTGTTACATAATCACTGTCATTTCGTTACTAAAACATTTCCTACGTTATTCCTATTTTATATTACACTAGTCGACTCCGCAGTTCGATATTTATCGCATCCGATTCAATATCTATCGAAAAATCAACGCATCGACTTATCGATTCAATAACCTCTTCTTAGATGATTTAAAATCTCAAATTTAAGAGAAGCGGTACGTTTTTAGACCGTGGGTCTTTTTCGTTATTAGTCGGCACGATATGCTTTAAAATGAGGGGTAAATCATGGAATTTGAAAAGGGCATTCTCACGGAAATTGCTAACTTTGTAACCCAACGTTGCGTTTTGTCAACGAATAATAATAATAATATTCACGGACATTTCACACAACGTCCTCTGGTCCTAAACTAAGCTTAACGCTTAACCTATGAGTACCAGATTACGGATATAATACTCAAATTACTTTTTTTTGTAAATACATACATATAATAGATAGAAAACACCCAGATGCAGTACAAATATCTGTGTTCATCACACAAATAATTGTCCTGAGTGGGAATCGAACCCACCACCTCGTGCACGGAAGTCGGTTATACTACGAACTACGCCACGAGGCCCGTCATGAACGTCACAAAAACCAGATCAGGTGACAGACGGACGGACAACAGACAGACAGCGAAGTCTTAGTAATAGGGTCCTGTTTTGACCCTTCGGGTACGGAACCCTAAAAATGGTAAGGGGCATAGATATAGTATAACGTATATACTATATCTATGGGTGAGGAGCATGTTTTTACAGTTATATTGTGATATATTGACAGGTTAACTGACCGCATTAGTAACGTCGATGTAAGAGAGCGAGTAGATATGAATGAGAGTATTGATATAAAGATGCGAAAGGGTTCTTATTATTCGTACATGTGGATAGAATGCCGGATGAGCGACTGGTTAAGAAGATATACAATGCGAAAGTGGAATGCTAGGTTCAGGGGGAGACCGAGACTCACCTACCTAGACCAAATTGGTAATGTATTGAAGGAAGGTGGAGTCAGGAGTCTCCGAAACTGGCGAACGTGTAGGAAGAGAATTATGGATGTTGAGGAAGCGAGAGCATGTATGCAACAATAGAGCCGTTTGGTACTCTGTTCTCTACGCCTACCCCGCAAGGGAGATGGTGTGATGATAAGTAGCAGTATTTGTTTGCAAATTATAACTGCTTGGTGAAGGATATATCATGAGGAAACCTGCATGCCTGAGAGATTTTCTCAACGGCTTGTGAAGTCTGCCAACCCTTGGTGACAATAGCTCCCTCTTACTATAAAAAGACCCGTGCCCAATAGTGGGACCGAAAAGAATTAACAAGCACAAAGTACATACGAGGCACACTGACTGACCAACCATTTTGTAGATCACATAAAGAATCCTAAAAAACCAAACTCATCATTTGTATCGGAGGGTCAGTATTAATTAAACAGATGCCATTTGTGATAGATATACAAATAAATATCTACAATCGAAATTTCTATTTGTAATATCTAAATAAAAGCTTTTTACTAACCCCTTACTAATAAACATTGTATAACCTCTGAATAGTTATTCTCTGAGTAGTATTTTGTCTTTGTCACTAATATGGCAGTTTGACGTTGAAAGAACGGAACAAAACACTGAATTACTATTCGAAGCTTAAACAATGTTTATTACTTGGGAAGATGTAGGTATATGAAAGTATATAGCCTATACCTATAACAATACCAATTTTTTATTTGTTTAGTGTCTGACTGTTTGTTCCATTTAATCTTAGGAACGGCTGAAACGATTTGGACCAGACTTTCGCTGGTAGATAGCTGATGACATGAGTAACTTAGGCTGCTTTTATTTTTGTAAAATAATTAGGGTTCAATACAAAAAATAAAATAACGTGCACGAAGCAAGTTGTCGCTAGTTTAAAATCAATACAAAGTTGATTAAGTTGAAACGTAAAACAAAGCAACGTTCATTTCGTTTGCCCTTCCCTATTCCGGGAACGAACGATATGAACTCGCGTCACCGAACTCCACTTCTATGAGTATTATGTTACAAAGGCGGCATTGTGCTAGTGAAATGGACATTTAACTGAATGCACGATTAAGATTTTTGTTATTCTTTGTTTATAAACTAGCAATCTGCGTTGTTACTAAAGTTGCTTTACCATTGCCCATTTTCATAGATATCTACATTTATTTGACACTTAATGTTTTTAGACAACCATTATGACGACATCGACCGTAAAAAATAGAATAAATGCGGATGGATAGCGTTTCGAAAGGCTCTGGAAACATGCGATCCAGGAATTTATCTCAAACTTTGTCCATGTGGTGACGGACTACGAATACAAGTGTCACCACACCATTTTTTCCCACGGGTGTCGTACGAGGCGACTAAGGGAAGTAAGCAGTTATCACCCATTTCCTTCAGCGGTGCCAAATTGACTATCAGTACATCGAAGTGCTGAAGTGCTTGTAAAGAAACGCCACCATGCCAGTCCGTGTGCAGGACAGGAGTACGAAACCGATCCAACTGCAGAGAGGTGTTAGACAGGGAGACGTTATTTCCCCGAAACTCTTCACCGCTGCATTGGAAGATGTCTTCAAGCTCTTGGACTGGACCGGCATCAACATCAATGAAGAAACGACCCCCCACCAGATGGACCGACAATCTGGTCAAAGCTGCGGGGAGCCGTTGGATGCAGTCGGCACAGGACCGCTCGTTGTGGCGTTCTCTTGGGGAGGCCTATGTCCAGCAGTGGACGTTGAAAGGTTGATGGATGGATGGATGGAGCCATTGCATTACTGGCGGTAGTGTTAGATACCAAGTTGGAGTACTCGCTTATAATCGGGATCGGGTGGGTTGTTACCACCCATAGATATAGTACTTATATACTGACGTAGTACCATCATCTCCCATGAGACCGTCCATGAAGCCCATCGGTGTGTTTCGGCTGTAGCAGAAGATAGCCGTTTATTCTTTCATTTCATATCTGTGAAATGAAAAGGTTCGCAGCGGCTTCACAGTACTCTCGATATAGTTAAGTCTATGAGCAACGATTATCACTGTCTGTGCCGTAGCTCTTCTGCCATCATTAGCAATAAAAAAAACCTTTTTTAAAATAAATCTTTACAGACACTGTTTTCATTGCTTTTGAGTAAATTAAACATTTGTTCATGAGTATACTAACACACTATTTTTGGATGACGTCAATGTTTGATTGAAATGTTTGTCAAATAGTTTGTTGACTCAACTAGGAACAATTTAAATGGGAAAGGGAAAAATACGGCTTTCATGAGTATCTGGGCAATTTTTCCAATTTTTCTCTTCACAAGGTTCTCGTCCTTGGATTCCAACGAATATTTGAAAAAAAAAATCCAGCCGTTCTCGCATTTTGCGCTCACCAATATAGAGTGGAACATGTTTATATAGATTTAAAATTAATAAGAAAACTACGTAAATAATTGTACTACTACAAACTACGATTATGTATAGTTTCACTTTCAGTTTCCAGCAACTCATTGTGTAAATAAATTAAGCTCTATGCATGTGCAATAACAACCAAGTATCAGACTACATTGTAGAGAAAATATCACTTCATGGAAATAGATATTCTAGTTAAATAAATACACTATTGTTTACTGTAACAGAAGTAACATAGTTGTAGTAGTTCAGTGGCACTTTTTAATTGTTCATTTGGGCCGAGAACTCATAAATTATATAGAGAGAGTGATAAAGCCTTATTTGTCCCAGCATGAATGGGCCACCTCTTAGAACTACCCTCTCACATCAATGTGCTACAACTTTATATATTCCTACTATAGTGTTAAGTACAGGAGCTAAAACCCCTTCCACCTATCCCTATCCTTGGAGATGGCGAACTTGAACTCGCGAGTGATGCCTCTGGTGTGGCTAGCGTCAATTAGGCTACCGTAACAACTTACCTACTATAAGATGGGCCGTGTGCTACCATGGACTGCCATAATTAATTTTAATTTGCTTGTTATTGCCCTGATGGTTCAGGAGCCGCCGCCTATTTTTTTTAGTGATTAATAACAGGCTGAATATCTGTGAGTAGGTTCCGTTCGATAAGATACGCAAATTTTTTCTCAGTGAAAAATCTTGTAAGAGATAGCTATTAAGTATCCGTGAATTCGACAACTTCCAAGCGTGGGACAGAGAAAACATACCACTAAATTTGTAGGACTATATGGCCATTTCATTATACAAATATTTACAAAGCTGCATTCAAAAAATCGGATCTTTAATAATTTTAATGACCTATTTATTTATATTCGTATCTCTATATTTGTATAAGAGCACGCTCCAGTCGAACTACCCATTTTGTAGGACAATTCCAAGTTTATTATCCAATTATCTTAACATTTAAACTTACTGTTAGTCAGACAATTTCGACACCCCCCAAATCGAAATACTATTTATTACCTCTATCGAGATTTTTCACAGAGAAAAACTTGGGCGTCTCGTCGAACGGCATCTACTCACGAAGGGTTCAATCTTTAATTTTCAGAATTGCGACAAACTAAAAATTGATAGTGTTCGTGACTCAGCAACACCATTGCGGATCCCGCAAGTGGCAAGAGTAGGCTGTATTGTAATATATAACTAACAATACTATAGCAAGAGGAGGAACATACTTAAACTATTCGCCATTTTATCTGTCCACTCTCTTTCTCAACTGTCTGCTACCTTTTTTTTTGTTTAGGCGGGAAAAAATGTTCCTAACCGCACACCCCGTCGTTCGGGGCAACGAACAGGGTAGTGTGGGGCCCTCACCTACTAAACCTAAAGAAACCCACCGTGTGCCGTCTCTCCGCTTTTATTGGCGGAACTGTCTGCTACCTACGACTCCGTCCGCGTGGGATATAGTTTATTTTTTTTCTGTGCACAATTTCTCATAATTTCATTTTTTCATTGAATAAGTAACTAATAAAGTTTTGGTAGTACTAAGTAGTTTTCAATGAATGACATAGATAGCGCTAATTCCAAAAAGTGCTAACGTGGTTCTCATTTCTTATATAGATGGCGCTAATTTAAAGAAGTATTACTATATTGGTTCTATAGAAGTAGTTCTCACTAAATAAGGTAGATAGCGCTGGTTTTAGTGTATGATCGAATCGACCATACATATTCAAAATATTGTTGTTTATTTAATAACAATTAAACCACATCGAATCAGAAGTGATAGGGTTCTATTCTTAATTATACTGAAGCGTAAGAGAAAAACTGACTCGATTAATAAGGTATTTCGGTCGTTATCGTGATAACATATATTATAGGATCCGCACATACAGACACACGGACGTCCAAGACAGAACTTTTTTAAACAGTTTTTTAACTAATTTAAATTACAAAAATGACATCAAAAATATCATCAGTGTTAAAAAATTATTTTTTCTTGATATGTGTGTATATTATATTATTTTACAAGTGCAATATATTATAAATAGAGACATTTTAAGTTTGAAAAATCAGTTGTTTCGCGTGAAGTGACAGTAGTGTGGGTACTACTCAACGCTTCGCTTATGAGGCGTGCAATAACTGTATAATCCAAATTATTTTTTCAGGCTCGACCAAAAGGGGAAGGTTTGACTCCCTATCAGGGAAAGAAGCGCTGCTTCGGAGAGTACAAATGTCCGAAATGCAAGCGCAAATGGATGAGTGGTAACTCCTGGGCGAACAACGGCCAGGAGTGCATCAAGTGCCGGATCAACGTGTTCCCACATAAACAGGTATTTGCCTAATAAGATTCAATTTACATCTATTCCATCCATCCATCCACCCATCAGCCTTTTAACGTCCACTGCTGGACATAGGCCTCGCCAAGAATAGGGGATAGTGCCTTAATCGCCACGCTTGGCAGGCGGGTTGGCGATCGCAGTAGATGTTGTTAATACTCGAAGGAGTGCTGCTGCCCACTCCCCCGGTATTCCCTCAGTCGGCTCTTACGATTCCCATGGGTGGAGAGAGGCGGGACAATTCTAAAGCCGGCCCCACGCGGCAAACATTACATCTATTAGATTAGATTAAAATTACATCTATTAGTATAGATGTTCAGTATTGAAAGTGTTATTTTAAGCGGAAAAACTTTTTACGACCTTTTTTCTAAAGGTTTTGCTATATTTTCTAATAATGATAGTTGTACTAACACAAAGTACGAAAATGATAATATTAAAATATTGACAGTTAGTAGTACAATCTAAATCTCAACAGGCATTTAGAATTTGTTGTGGGGATAAAGAAACTCACATACATACATACATAGACGAACCCTAATACACTTCCTTTTTGGCCAGTCGTGTATTTAAATGTGCATCTAGTACCGTACACGTGATAGATGTGAAACTTCTAACTCGTCATGGATAAAACCTATCAAACTATCGCAGGACAAATTCGTAAATAATCACATAATACAAATTACACAGCACCTGAGTAGATCTACAACGCACGACTCTATTATATCACATTGCATGATCGTATTGCTTAAACGTCAGGCGTCCTTGAAATTTTACTATCAGGTCTCGTTTAAATAATTATCAAATCGCAGCCTAAGGTCTAAGCCTATCCGTGTGTTGATGGACTAAGAATACAAGTGTCACCACCCCATTCTTTCCCACGGGTGTCGTATGAGGCGACTAAGGGAAGTAAGCAATTAACATCCATTGCATAACTGGTGGTAGGGCTGGGTACCAAGTGGGAGTACTCATTTAGTTTTGGGCCCGAGCGGGTTGGTACCACCATCTCCCGTGTGACCGGCCATGAAGCACATCGTTGCGTTTTGGCTGTAGTAGGAGATCGCCGTTTATTCATTTCATATCTGTGAAATGAATTGGTGAGCAGCGGATGACAATACTCTCGGTATAATTGAGTCCATGGGCGAACTAGACGTCGTGGGACGTCTACCAGATGTGAAAACATCGAAATTATTTTGTAGCAATAAAATGATCATAATTTGACAAAGTACTCCTCAAGACGAATCAAACGAGTATAAACTCGATAGGGTTGCGTTGTTTCATTACAGAATTACTGTGGCCGCTTTCCAGCTCCATCATCAGACCTTGGATACCATCTAGAGACAAAGTACTCGTCAAGACGAATCATAAGAGCCCAAATTCGATGGAGTTATGTCGTTTCATTATAGAGTTCCTATATCCACCTTCCAGCTCCATCATCAGATCAGCTCCATGTCATCATAAAACATTATGTGCAATAGCATTGTCACGCGGTATAGGTACATATGCGTGTACAATTTTGGGTCAATCGGAAACCGGGAAGTGTGTCAAATTTAAACTTGCATGATTTGAACGGGACAAGTAAAATAAAAGCGTCGCCACGTTAACAGCCGATTTTACCCTCCCTCCGCATTATGATGTTTCACATCAAAAAAAGGAGTTATATTTTAAAACAGTTCTCTGTGGTATTGTAACAGATCCTAATTTCACGTTTCCCTCTGTTCCAGAGGCCGTTGGAGAAGCCAGACGGCTTGGATGTCAGCGACCAGTCGAAGATCCACCCTCAGCACCTGTGCCAAAAATGTCGGTCTCTAGGCTACTACTGCCGCAGGGAATATTGACGTGACATTTCTTGCTTGATATAGTTTGAGAACTGCCGCCTTCACTTAATTACGAAAAAAATTTTTCTGTTTTAAAAAATTTCAAAGAATATTTTGAACTGGTTGCCTGAAGGAAAAATCATCAATATCAACATCTGTCCTCAGTATAGGTATATAATATATATATGTATAATATATATTTAGCCGTGTGGGGCCGGCTTTAGAATTGTCCCACCCCTCTCTACCCACGGGAGTCGTAAGATCCGACTGAGGGATACTGGGGGAGTGGGCAGCAGCGCTCCCTCGAGTATTAACAACATCCACTGCGATCGCCAACCCGCCTGCCAAGCGTGGCGATTATGGCATTATCCCCCATAATGAGCACACAGTTCGCTCGGGGAGGCCTATGTCCAGCAGTGGACGTCGAAGGGCTGATGGATGGATGGATGGATGATATTATATGTACAGCGAAGCTGACAGATGTTGTCTAGCCCTAATATTAGCATTTCGTTTGGATGAAGTTATTTATTTCAGCTACTCAGAATATTTTTTCAAAACAGATTTTATTGGTATGTGAAGTGTCTAATTATGTTTTACATTACAATAAATTAAAAAAAACTTATAACCCTGTCGCGTCACCTGTCGGGTCCAATTGTGAATCTAGACCATCCCGATCATCACCAATTGCATCTTTAAATTCTAATATACGAGTGCGTAATTATGTGATCTAATTGTGTTCAAATTAGTAGGAAGCTTTATAATGTATTAGATTCGGCTCGCGACTTCATCCCTGTGGGTCTTAAAATATAAATAAGTCCCTATACGGCATATTAATTACCTCTATGCAAAATAAATATCCCTCAGTCACCCGATTTTCCGAGTTGAGAGTTACTTATGCCACAGAATAGATACAGGACTAGTATCTATGCCTTTTCCGAGTTCCAGACTGATTAAGTAGTTACAGCGTAAAATCGTAACAAATAAACTAAATCTCTTTCACATTTATATCTTATATTAGTAAGGGTTTTAAAACCCTCATTATTTTTTTTTGTGTATCAAGTTCGAATGTGTTGATATGATATCAATTTGATAATTTATACATAAAATTCTCTAATGATGATATTATAAAAGCTTCTTAGCCTATAAAATCATTATATTTTTAAATGATTAAGATAATTTAATGTATATTTCGTATGTTATTACAAAAATATAAAAGTATGTTTTGTTAAAATATAAGATCTAGTGACGGTTGCAGCTTGCATACATGAATTGGTTTGAGCCTTTGGCCGTCTACCCGCCGTGGGCCGTCTCTCCGCCTGCACTGGACTGTGTGATATTACTTCAGTGGTCCGCTAACGGAATGAGTTGGTTTAAGCCTAAGTCTAAAATGTACACTCACCCGTTTACATGCATATTTACATAGTTTTGCTTGCATTTAAAATGAGTGTTTGAAATATAAAATTGAAAAAATCAACAATTTTACACGTTTGCTTCGCGTGAAAAACACAAGTACCTACTTATTATCTACCTTGTAGTAGTCATTATTATATTGAGTAATACCAGTTTTGTTCAATTTTCGACAGCACCAATAATAAAATAGCAATCACTGACACCAGTAAAATAGATTTCTTTAAGAATAAAAAGTATCCAACTAAATGAGTTACAATAATAATTAATATTGGCAAAGAAAATTGAATTTGGAACTCAAAACTCGAGAAGGCTCTGTTATTTGTTTTAAGTTTAGTGATATACATTATAACGAACACTGTTGTAATCCACAAACAAAAGTGTTTGCCCGATTTTACTTCCTCATTCGCTACTTAGATAACTTGTGGAATCATAGGGACTCCACTATAAAGCACTACAATATAATCTAAATCATGATAACAGAGAATAATCTCTATGCTTGCTGCAATCAGCACTATTAAAGGCCCAAAGAACATTTAGAATAACAGATACCATAAATAAGGTACCCACCAAAAACAGTTGCGTATAGATTCTGTAGACTTGATTGTAGGATTGTTGTATATTACGAGAATGGCAAACAGCATATTATAGTCCGAATGTTAAAACGGTTCCATAGCCAGCAACATCAGCTTTATTCGTGGATTGCCTACACCAGGGAAAAGTAAAGTGCACTTAAGTGCAGTGTTCTAGAGATAAGATAGGTACTTCCCCAGCTGAAGCAGACCATTCATGCTGAGAGAAGCAAGGCTCTACTTCTGCATACAGGTGGTAAAATTACCAAATTGCTCAGCCAAATATTTTTTATTTTTGACCTTTGGGCCATAGATATATCTATGTATATGTACTCCAAAAGGCATTGCAGTGACTTATTAATTTTATATGTATATTGAGATGTAAGTGCCTTATTATACGAGTAATTATATGACCTATTATGAGATTATACTATATTAACAAATTTATTAAAAATATTTGTGCTAACATTGTATTGTAATGTATATTATGCACTATGGACATTTAATTAACACAAATAACATTAAAAAAAAATATTTTATAAAACCAGTCCGTCTTTGATTATTTTTGAAATTTATCAGAAAACTTATTTTTTATCTTATATGACTCGACTACTGAAAAATAATATCTCTTTATTATTAATACGAGAGCTCTTATTTGCTATTATGATAATTAAATACAATTTCGTACAAGGTTTAATTTTTCTGCCGATAGAGTTGGCATTGGTAAATACTGATTAAACTAACCAAATAAAATTGATTATATTAATTATTTAATTGTTCTATAAGCTATTATATAATTTAGTAGTAAACAACTCTGACTTTTTAGGTGAAATTTACTTTATGATTTTTAATGAAGTCCAAGGCTTCACGGATACATAAGTCGGAAGCTGACTAGTTTTACCTTTCCCGTCTATTGAAATGGGAGGGTAAGAATAGTTGACATATTTTACTAACACATCGACGATATAAGTCTAGATAGAGTACTAATATATCCTCAATAATAGAAGAATTACCTATCCGACTTAATTTCCAAAATGTAAAATATTTAACTAACACCTCTCAAATAGTTAACACTATACTTTTTGATCTACAATTTTGATCTACAATTTCTGACAATAGAAGTCAGCATAAACGTTGACAGATAAAAAAAATGAGCTGTCGCGAGACGTCTCGCAGACGTGAAAACATCGATTTTCTTTCTTTCTTTCAAATATTGTTCCAGTCTTATATAATTCTTAGCAAGCGCCCTCTCATTATCCATAGACGAATTCAAACTGTTATTTGTTTATTGATTGGCGTTATACTTGCCAAGTTAGATGCTTTTGTCAACAGATGGTGTTAAAACCAATTAAATAAATTGGCGTAGCGACGTCGCTGCGTCAACAGCCGGTTTTACCCTCCCTCCGCATTAGATTTTTTCACATCATAATGGTGCAAACAAAAGTTACTTTAATTAGTAGGTATATCTAATTTTAGTTAAGAACTTTACTAAAAAAACAATCCCAAAGAGTAAAGTGAATTCTAAATGTGCCAAAAATGTTAGTTTATAAGTGTGTTATCGTCTGTTAAAGCGTGTCATAGATTTTAGCATGTTTATTATTTAGTAATCACAAGATAGGCAAAGGAAAATCGGATCCAGCCTTCTAAATTATCTAAAAGTATCTATTGAATTTCTCATATTGTTGTGCCATGTCGGCGGTTAGGGATAAAATAATATTAATTGATTACTTTAGGATTATTGTCGCTGAATCAAAGGTGCTTATAAATTTATACCTAATACATTTTTTTATCTGTGTGTCTTTTGCAGTTTTCGGGAATATAATCTGTAGTACTCAGTAAGTTTCTATAAACAATAAAATCTATATACGATAGATACCTACCACTTTATTATAGATTTATTTGATAGTTTCAATTGTTTTTTTTTGTATTTCTGGTTACAATTTATGTCAATGAAAAGAACGTGTTTTTTGAATATATTGTTATTAATAGAATATGCCTTAAATAGATCACGAATTATGTTAAAAATATTCTTTAACACCGCACGAGGCTGTTCTAAGGGTTTATCTAAACTGTGGTAAGTTACACCAACACCAACCAATATTTTAAATTTCGGGGTAAACAGAGTGTTTCTATACAACTCTTTGTGGTACAACATTTCGCGGATAATCTTCGTAATCAAACATGTTTTGTTTCCTTCAACTTTGTTTTTTGTTTCTTGTGGGAGTTATTTTTTTAAATTATATTCTACTAATATAAAGATATGTAATTTTTTTAAGTTAAAGAAATTCAGCGGCTGTTTTGTTTAAATTAGTTTTGCCAAATATGTATCTATTAATGATTAATTAGGTACATTGTATTGTTTTAGTACGCTATCATTTTAAATTTTAAAATATATTAGAAAATATAAAAAATGTGTTAATGATAACTTTTTAGCGTAAGATGCTTATCTTTTGTTAATTTTAAGTATTATTGCAAATGTATTACATTATTGATGAACATATTATTGCAACCTGTTACTTAATAGATTTATAGTAACTATTATATCGTGCTGACAATTTTATTATTTTAATTAATAAAATTTTATTAAAATATATATGTTTTATTATGCGTCTCGCTGCACTGTGTTCACAATTAAGGTTATCCTTTTTTTTAGTTTTTTGGCAAAAGTTTTAGAACATTATTGCCAGCTTCACGTTATTTTGTTATTAATCAACACAATCGATGAATCGATGCCTTTTAGAATTTGGATGTTATACGGCTCTGAAACAAAAAGTTAGTTATCTAATAACTACTAGCTATTATAAAATCTTATATTTATTGTAAAAACAATAAGGAACAAGTATTAATAACTTGTTCCTTATTGTTTTAAACCTAAATTAAATATAAAGTAATTAAAAAAATAAAGTTTTATTTAAATAATATTAGTATATTATTTAAATAAAACTTTAGTTTTTATCTGAGGATATCATAACAGTACCTATACAATGAAAAGATATATACAAACAGCTATCTCAACAAGTAACACCGTAGGTAGATGTGACGTGATAAAAACGTTACGTATGAATATATAATATTCAGTCATAACAAAAAAATGTTGATGTCAATAATCAATTCTTAGGCACAAAGGGGTATTTTACTTAAAAAAACAGAATATATCTCAAAAAAAAAACTTAAACACCACGATGGTCACCGACAGAATATGGGGCAACAGCATTTTTATTATTTTATACTACTGAGGTGGCAAACAGGCCCCCTGATGGTAAGTGGTTACCTTAGCCTATAGACGCTAGCAACACCAGAGGCATCAATGGCGCGTCGCCATTTCCAAGGAAAGGCTTAGGAGTTGGATAGGAAACCTATATTATCCATAGGGAGAGGTTATGTAGCATACTAAGGAGAGGATGATAAGAGGGACAATAAAAATAGGATAGAGATAGGGTTTGTGCCTCCGGCACTCTCACTCTCCATACGAAATATAACGGTAGTATCTACCATCGTTTCACGCTGATATTTCGTGAGAGGATATGTAGATGTAGCATTCTAATAGTGAAATAAATTTTGAAATCGGTCCCGTAAGTTTTGAGTTTATTCGTTACAAACATACAAAAAAACAAATCTTTCCTCTATATAATATTAAATATTCTTAATCAATAAAAATACATTTTATAGGATTGATTGTATGTACGATCGGTGTATGGTCGAATGTTGTCCACTGGACGACCACTAGCTGTGTTCGAAATTGAGAAGCGTGATTATATTTACAAAGACCAAAATATGACTCTTATGCAGAAATTTTCGAGGTGCTCAAGCTTATCCAATTGGTTTTTGATGAGACTAGGATAGCTGGCATCTGCATAGTCAAGAATAGGAAGAAATAACGAATTTGCAAGCGTAATTTTCGTAGAAGTAGGAAGAAAATTGCGCAATCGCTTTTCAGAGAACCTGCAGAAGCGACATCTTGAAACTAATTAGAGTTGTGGCTCGCAAGTTAAATTAATTAAGTAGTAAGCCTAAAGGAGACTTGCGGTGTTCGTTCTGGACTCTTACAGAAATAAAACTTATGAAAAAAAGTAAATTTTTACTCATACATCAGTACTATTTTCAAAAATCTTGTCTGAGTGGAGAAAAATAATTTCTAATATTGCGATTATATTGTGAAAAATCATTACTTGCAAATCGATACAGACCATTTTACTTTCATCACAAGATTCCACCTACTTTGTACCAGAATAACACGCTCTAATATAATAAGTTACTATATGGATAGCACATAGAAAACTACGAAGCACCGGCGCAGGGACCAGGGACAATAACAAAATAACGTAAATGTAAAAAATAAAATGATAAGTGGTAGTTTGTTGCCATCCTAATAAAAATAGTTTAAGAAGTTTGAGTAAATAATTGATTACAAGAACCAGGTCCCGTAGAATGTAACTCACTAGATCGTATCGACATCGTATCATCTCGCTTGTGATTGGTTGAGAAACCGACGCGTGATGTCGCGATAATCCCTCGGCTGGATCAGTCGGATTTAGTGAGATACATTCTAACCGCCCTGGGGGGTTAGACGGAATCTCATATCTCACATGTCAATCGTATCGTGATCACTGTGATTGCTTGAGAGATCACCGTGATTGGCCAACGGATTATTGCGACATCACGCGTCGGTTTCTCTACCAATCACAAGCGATTCGATACGATGTCTATTGTGAGATATGAGATTCTGCCCCCCTGAAGCGAGTTTGTTCAATCCATTCTTGCGAGCAGTCTAGAGCTACCTACAATGGTCACATGCGTCTTAGACGGATTCACAGCATCATGATGCGTTTTAATACCGTACTTGTTTCAATTTAGGGAAATGATCACCAATATTTAATAACATCAATTATCTTATTCTAAAAAAAAAGTTAAGTTTGAAAAATGGTAAGGCAGCGGGTATTGGTATGGTGTCTGCTGAGATGATCAAGCTTGGAGGCTCATGTGTCTGGGAATCCTTCCTGATGCTTCTCAATTTATGTTGGAGCTCAGGAATGGTTCACAAGGACTGGAGAAGCGCAGTCTTCGTGCCCTTGTTTAAAAACAAGGGTTCACGTTATGACTGTGCAAACTACAGAGCCATAAGCTTGACCAGTTTGGCAGCCAAAGTGTGTGGTAAGATTATTGGAAGGAGAATGAGGATGGTGTCTGATGAATTTTTGTGTGAGGCACAAGGAGGTTTCAGGTGTGGAAGAGGATGCATGGAGCAAGTATTTTCTCTGCGCAACATTGTGGAGAAGCATCTGGCTGTAGGCCAGAGGGTTTTCTGCAGTTTTGTGGATTTGGAGAAAGCATTTGACACTGTTGTACGAAAAGAACTTTGGGACATTTTGCCAGAGTATGGTATTAGCGGTAGACTGCTACAAGCGGTGCAGTCCAACTACATGGACTGCAGAGCTTGTGTGCGGCTGGATGTTTGAATGTCACCCTGGTTTGATGTCAATATCGGCGTTTAGCAGGGCTGCGTTCTATCAGCCAGACTGTTTATCAAATATCTGGATAAATGTTTACAAAGGTTGATGAAATGAATGTGGGAGTTCAGATGGGCGACTCAGTAGTTAACTCTCTGCTATATGTAGACGATGCGGTGCTATTAGCGCAGTCTACGACTGACCTGCAAACCCTAGTCGACGTAATGGCAGAAGATTGTAAGAAAATGGGTCTACGTGTGAAGGTGAGCAAAACCAAAATAATGGTTTTTGAAAGAGAAGAAGCCAGAACAGATGTTAGAGTACCAATAGGAAATGGTGTGCTAGAACAAGTGGATGAATTTGTATATCTCGGATGTGGATTCAGTCGGGACGGAAGGTACACCACTGATGAAGAGAGAAGAGTGAATGCAGGAAATAGAGTGAACGGAGCATTGGAACAACTTCTCGGCAGCCACCACCTCAGCCAGAAGGCACGTGTTGCAATACACAATGTAGTGCTTGTCCCAACGTTATTATATGGAAGCGAGAGTTGGGTATGCAAAAAAGAGCATGAGAGTAAAATCAATGCGGTCGAAATGCGGTCTCTGCGGAGAATCTGTGGAGTGAGGCTGACTGACCGCATTCGTAACAACGACGTAAGAGAGCGAGTAGGTATGAAAGAGAGTATTGGTGTAAAGATGCGAAAGGGAATGCTCCGATGGTTCGGACATGTGGAAAGAATGCCGGACGAGCAACTGGTTAAGAAGATATACAATGCGAAAGTGGAAGGTTGTAGGTACAGGGGGAGACTGAGACTCACCTACCTAGACCAAATCGGTCATGTATTGAAGGAGGGTGGAGTCAGGAGTCTCCGAAACCGGCGAGCGTGTATGAATGTTGAGGAAGCGAGAGATGTATGCAAGAAGAAAGCCTCTTGGCACTCTGTTCTCTCTGCCTACTCCGTGAGGTAAATAGGGAAATGGCGTGATGATAAGTAAGTAAGTAAAAAAAAAACATAGCACGCCTGTATTCCCCGAAGGGGTAAGCAGAGGCGTATTACACAACCATCTTATTTTACGAGTATTTTCAGAAATCAAACGCTGTTTGGCATTAAATACATAAGCTTTTTTATTATTATCGATCTTAACATAAACAAATCATTGCATTATTGCACAAGTTCCTTGATCAGATGAAGAAACATTTTAATGTAGGAAGCCTGGTAGCACGCGAATTCTACGTGGTCTGTCATAGTCGTTATCATAACGTTCTTCATAGTCATCTCCATCCACATCTCGTTTCACGAAATGATGAACATCCTTCAGATTATCATGATGTCCAGAAGACAGTTTTCCTTTTTCATTGTTTTCATTTTTCTTCGCTAAACTCTCTCCCAGGAGTCCCAAAACACAAACTAACAGAAATATAACTGTCATTTTGTTTATAGCAGCCATCTTGTTGTGTTATAAATTTGAAATATGAATACTCTCAACGAGGCTTATGGACCTTTTATATATGGTTCTAATGTTTTATTTTTCAATTTTCAGTTTTCGGTTATTCGATTGTTAACGCGTAATAAAGTGTATTTGTAGGATTTTGGTTAAGCATGCTAACTATATTTGATATTGTAAATATACTCGTGCAAAGGTATATTTGGTAGTAAGTGCTTTGAAATATTACACAAATCAATGCATTTGTTTAGTGATTATCATACTTAAATATATACAACGTTAAGGCCATAAAAACATATAGGTACTTTCCTGGATTATCATTATAGGACTGTTATTTCTTAAACATGTCCATAATTCTCTTCTACAAAGGGAATTCGCCATTGTAAAGAGGAAAGGGAGAAAAGGTTATAGAAAATCTTAAAATCTTATTAGTAGAACAATCAATAGCAGGAAAATAACTAATTTAGGTACTTCATGGTAATTACAAAAAGGACAAATGAATGATAATTAAAGGGTAATGGACTATTTTGTCTTCTTTTAAAAACTTAAAGCTTATTTATGTTTAGAAAAGTAAATAATTTTAGTGTTAATACATGGATAACCCCATATTAAACTACTAGCAAACATCAAGGCTCCCTCGTATTCGAGTTAATAAGTATCGTTTAAAATAGTTTTTTTTTATTGCATTTTGTGGCAGATGAGCCACGGTCCATCTGATGGTAAATGGTAACCGTCGCCCATGGACTCGACTATACCGAGAGTATTGTCAAGCCGCTGCTCACCAATTCATTTCACAGATGAAATGAAATATAAACGGCTATCTCCTGCTACAGCCAAAACGCAACGATGTGCTTCATGGCCGGTCACACGGGAAATGGTGGTACCAACCCGTTCGGGCCGCATACCAATTGAGTACTCCCACTTGGTACCCAGCCCTATCACCAGTCATACAATGGATGATAATTGCTTACTTCCCTTAGTCGCCTCATACGATACCCGTGGGAAAGAATGGGGTGGTGACACTTGTATTCTTAATCCGTCACCACACGGACAATAATAGTCTAAGAAGTATTGTCGTTCTCGTGTAATATATGGTTTAATAATTCGAGTCCTCAGACTTCGAGTCACTTTTTAATTTTTGATCATTTGTACTCATACAAAAGAACTTTATATAATACTTATTTATTATTCTAAAATCAATGATATTGTATATAAAAAAGAAGATATCATTCTCTAAAATCCATTTTTGATATAGTTTTATATATATGTACCTACTAATGGTAATTTAGATATTTTTATATATTTATAGCATTTGACATGCTTAGCCATATAAATTAACATAAAGTGTGAAAATGTGAAATTGAAAATAACAATCACGAGCAAGATTCGAACCTGCATCTCCTGGATACCGTCCAGATGCTTTGCCAATGCAGCCATCGTGACAATTGCTTATGACTGCTAATTTCGATAACACATTCATACTTAACGTCTTGGGTGACGCCCACAATCACGAGCAGGATTTGAACCTGCATCTCCTGGACACCGTCCAGATGCTTTGCTTTGCACATTTTCACACTTTGTGTTGATTTAGGTATATGGCTAAGTATGTCAAATGCTAAAAATATATATAAAAATATCTAAATACATTTCATTCATCAACATTTAAAAATAAAATTACTTAGTTGTGATGTGTGTGATTTGAGGAACTCGTTTATTGAACGTGTTTTATGATAATATTATGTTAATATATAATTAACACGATATCAACAGTACAAATATGGATTCATGGATGGATTTCCCTTTCTTTACCTTTATATTTGGAGTTCCGAAACTTCCAAGATATATACGCCATTTTTTGTTTTTGACTATAGCCCTAAATATTTGTATGGACTTGAATTTTAAAAATAGAGACTAAGGCCGTATACAGAAATAAAACTAGTAGCCGGTGCCAATCTACCAGTGCTTATCGGCACCGGTCCATTCTGGTAGCAGTTACATAAAGCAAGCAGTTTGAAGCAGAGCGAACAAAACGTCGGACTCATCGGACGATGATTTAGTTTTGTTAGAAAATGTGTATTTAAAAATACGAAAACAAGCTATACATCCTATTAATAGAGAAAGGAAACGTTTCGGAGAATACCATCATTATTTGTAAAACAATTGAAATTTGATGATCAAAAATTAGCCCGTGTGGGGCCGGCTTTAGAATTGTCCCACCCCTCTCCACCCATGGGAGTCGTAAGGAATATCTGGGGAGTGGGCAGCAGCACTCTTTCGAGTATTAACAACATCCACTGCGATCGCCAACCCGCCTGCCAAGCGTGGCGATTACGGCACTATCCCCCCATTCTTGGGGAGGCCTATGTCCAGCAGTGGACTTTAAAAGGCTGATGGATGGATGGATGGACCAAAAATTTTATAGATAGGTATACAAGAATGACTAAAAAAACATTTTTGACTTAGTGGAAAACCATTTGATGAAAAATTGGTGTAATTGGCATGCACAACCAAGGATTGGTTGAAGAAAGACTTGTTGTCACCATCCGGTAAGTACCAAAAAATATATTTATCGTTTAGTTATTAAAAGACAAAGTTATTAGATTTATAAAAAGACTAGCTAGTCCGGCAGACGTGGTTTTGCCCTATCAAGATCTCCTCTACTACCCTCTCATAATAGATAGCCAGCGCCGACCGGCGCGTGTCGGAACTTGTCGGTGACGTTCGGCGCTTGTTCATATAATTGCCTGCGGCGGTTACCTGCGTGGACCGGTTCCTATAAGCGCTGATAGGCTGCCAGCTTTCTTTCTGCATACGGCCTAAGGTATAATAATATTATATCTTTTCACCACGTCGGAAATGGTGGTGGCTGTTTCGCGGATTCGTTCCAAGAACACCGCTCCCAGCCCGGACGGGATATTGGCCTTGACTCTGGACCACCTGAAGCCCTACCTCAGGGGACTGTTCGACGCGTGCCTGGCACCCGGACGATGCCCTGACTGCTAGAAATAGGGGAGGCTGGTACTCCTGCCGAAGACAGGAGGAGCGCCGGATTCAGGCCTATCATGTTCTTGGATGAGGTGGGTAAGCTGCTGGAGTGAATCGTCGCTGCCCGCATCGTCCAGCACCTGCGCGATGTCGGACCTGACCTTGTCAGATGCCCAGTTCGGATTTTGAGCTGATCGTTTGATGCGCGATCTGGCACCGGAGGGCCGCGGCTGCGACGGTCGTCACCGGTGCTGAAGTGCTGTTGGGGTGTCGCTTGACATTGCCAAGGCATTGAATAGTCTGCCATTCAGCTGCATCAGGGAGGCGCTCCGGTATCACGGAGTGCCTATATACCTGAGTTGGTTAGTGACAGACTGGATTTTGACCTGACTAACAGACGACAAAATGACTTAGTTTCAATCATAGATATATAACGTATAGATCACCTGACAGCTCGATAACGCGTAACCAATTTTGATTTGTCAATGTGTGCGTTGGATAGTGATGTAAGTTTTAAGAGTTAGACTGATTATCGATAAAATAATAAAACAAATCAGTTTAACGAACTCGCTCATTCAAATAATCATATTCAATTAATGAAACAAAACAGACATAATAAATTAAAACAAACATAATTAATTCGTTTTTATTTATTTCACCACCGTTGCCGTGTGGGGCCGGCTTTAGAATTGTCCCACCCCTCTACCCACGGGAGTCGTAAGAGCCGACAAAGGGAATACTGGGGGAGTGGGCAGCAGCACTCCCTCAAGTATTAACAACATCCACTGCGATCGCCAACCCGCCTGCCAAGCGTGGCGATTACGGCATTATCCCCCATGGAGGGACAGCACGTTCTGGCGTTCTCTTGGGGAGGCCTATGTCCAGCAGTGGACGTTGAAAGGCTGCTGGATGGATGGGATATTTATTTTATTTATTGCTACACGGTTGTAAGCCAACGCCCTAATATAGGTGACCTTGGATAGAGGTCGATTATCTGTTTTCAACTATATTGTTGCCAACTATAGTTGCTAACCACGGACTAACAGCATTAGGTCGTGTGACATTAGAGCAGAAAAAGATTTTGTCATGGAGCTGAATTTAACAAATTCCGGAAGAGGAGTGGCTTTGGCATTAAGGTGATCCATTACAAGTCGCTAGGTCTCGTCATTCATGAAATGGCGCTAGTTTTGCAAAAACTAACAAATTTATTATTTTATTGTATTCAGTTTTGTAAAGGAGAATGGGATTTTTGGGCCTGAAGTTAACAAGTTGAAATATTCTTTAAAAAAATTGCCATATTTTTCTAATGTAAATCACAAAAAAACTAGCTTATATTTCATTCTAGAATGCGGAATAAACATTAAAAAAGTGTAGCGCGATTTAGGAAATCGACTTACTTTAATCAATTCAATCGAATTAGTGGTCATTTGTATTAAAAAATAAAAATGAAATTAAAACTAAATGTTTACTTTCATTATTAATAATTTCTTCGAAAGAATAAATTAATACTTTTTTTTTATTGCATGTAGTGGCACACGAGCCACGGTCCATCTGATGGTAAATGGTAACCGTCACCCATGGACTCGACTATACCGAGAGTATTGTCAAGCCGCTGCTCACCAATTCATTTCACAGATGAAATGAAATACAAACGGCTATCTCCTGCTACATCCAAAACGCAACGATGTGCATCATGGCCGGTCACACGGGAGATGGTGGTACCAACCCGCTCGGGCCGGATACCAAGTGAATACTCCCACTTGGTACCCAGCCCTACCACCAGTCATGCAATGGATGATAATTGCTTACTTCCCTTAGTCGCCTCATACGACACCCGTGGGAAAAAATGGGGTGATGATACTTGTATTCTTAATCCGTCACCACACGAAAGATATTATTCCCGGAAAAATAATATAGAACATTTTTTATGTTAACATATCGATTGACATAATAAATCGATGCACTAGTGAAATCCTCCTTTCTGAACGCTTTACGGTAACACTACACTCTATGACTATTCAACTTCTATCTATTGATTGATTCTTTTTGAGTTATTTTTTATGCTTTCTTGCTTATTTTTTGACCCTAGCTTTGTTACTGGATACTGAGAATCTTGCCTACACGGCGGACGTGGCCTTGTTATTTTGGAAAACTATACTACGCCTATAGAATGATGAATATGCCATGAATGATGTGCACCTGAACCTGTAAGTACTAAATGTTTATTTATTTATCAATCTTATTGAATAAGCCATCAAGTCTCAGTGTTCTTCTCTTGGCACATCACAAGTCCTAGACCTGACTTGACATTTTTATTATTGATTTATTAAATATTTCTTGTGTTTTAGGTAAACAACAATGACCATTTATGTCAGGGCTGCTGGGACTTATCTCAAGAAGTAGTCTTAAGAAGACGACGCATAGAACAAAGAGCAGTAGGTCACTCCAGTGTTTGTTTCCGGTGTGGACGTTCATTGACTTCACAACATGTCACTCACCGACTGTAACATAATTCTCCACAGGAAATAAGAATTTTTAAGTTGTTTTAAGTTGTGCCTCAACCTGTGTCTACAACTACACCTCAACTCAATAATCGAAGAGGATTAAAATATACCTGTATAAAAAAAAATATGTGTGTGTGTATTAATGTACACACGTGAGAAGTGAAACTTCTTTATGACATCATTTTTCGAAAAATTATCTACTATTTACAACTTTACAGAAATTGGTTAAATAAAGCTAAATTAGATAAAGTTTAAGCAAAAGGCTTTTATTATCATAGACATGGATACAAATTATACAATTATTTCACCTTATTGCTACTAAGATTATTATAGCATTTCATTAATTATAATAGAATTATTACGGCGTTTTATAGCAGAGTGCCTATTGCTACCTTCCAGCTCCATTATCAGACCCTGGATACTATCTAGAGACAAAGTATTTGTCAAGAGGAATAAAACGAGTCCCAACTCGATGGGGTTGCGTCGTTTGACTACAGAGCTACTGTGGCCATCTTCCAGCTCAATCATCAGACCCTGGATACCAACTAGATACAAAGTACTCGTCAAGACGATTCATACGAGCCCAAACTCCATGGGGTTATGTCGTTTTATATTGGAATTCCTATGACCACCTTCTAGCTTCGTCATCAGACCTTGGATACCATCTAAAGACAAAGTACTCGTCAAGACGAATCAAACCAGTCCAAACTCGATGAGGTTGCACCGTTTCATTATAGGTATCCTATGGCCACCTTCTAGCTCCATCATCAGATCAGCTTTATGTCATCATAATATTACATTGTCACGCAATATACATATGTCTTATATTATTTATAGTCTTGCAACCCATATTTAAAAAAATCATATAAAATAAATATGGCGCGTAACGGAAAAATGTGACGCGTAACGAAAAAATGTTACACTAAATTTTTTTCCAACCCCGATAAAGAAGTTTCACTTCAAAAATGTGTTTTCTTTGAAATAAACCAAATATAACCTCATAGTTCCACCACATAGAATGGTACCTATTATAATTATGCTCTAATCAATCGAGTACTTGCATTGTTTATTTACCTGCTTACCTTTATTTTCTAATGAGTACGTAAGTATTATAGTGTCTATACTACCTATGTATTTTTATTTCACTTCATTAGAAAAGCATATAGGCGAGACACAAGCGGTGAACCTACTTGTCTGCTGCTACATATATATGTAACGTCTATAAATATGTCTATGTAAATAACCTATAGGTAAAGTACATATTAGGTATTGTATCGGTTCTTTAGTTCAATTTCAAAGAATGTCCAGCAGTGGGAATGATTATATAAGACTTAATATTATTTGAGTAAATAACGCTATTCTAAATACCCACCTGTTTTTTAGAAGGTTCCGCGACACGCAGCGCAACATGACGCCACTTCGTGTGCAGTAGATTTAAGTTTTATTTTATGTAGCATATTTATTTGTTTATAATTAGTTAATATTTTTGTATATTTTTTTATGGACCGTAGTTGCCTGAAATAAAGGAATAATAATAATAATAGAGAAAGAACAGTTCATCAACATCTATCAGAAGGAGCCAGGTCATGTCCGACATTAATGACTCCAAGTGAATAATATGTACCTACAACGTGTGATATTTCAGCCATTTAGGTTCTTAGACATAGGTACGTATCCACGACTAAGTTATTATGGAGTTGGAATTGGAGCTAATTTACGTCGTACGCCTGATTACGGTATGAGTAGGAAAATGCTTACCTATTATATATTTAGCGCGTTTAATTGGGTGGAAGTGCATAACGTTAGAGAAAAATATATCCTTCGGAATTATACGAGTATACTCGTTATATTAACACTTCATTTAGTGTTATCTCATCGGTTATATAGGTATATGTACTTTGTCGCGGAACGAAAAGTAATTTTACGGTAATTTTTTGGTACGCTGAGATGTGTCTACGCGTCTATGGTTATTAAAATAATTTGAATTTGTACTCGTACTTACGACACCTAGCCGCTGTAAAACTTATCTCGTATTATAATTACATTTTTATCTTAAAATCTGGACTTATTTTCTCGCCTCAAGATCTACCTAGTCAATCGTGTCAGCGCAGACAATGATGAACAGTAATGTTTTTTTTTTTATATATTTTTGTTAGCATTTGACATGTGTTATGGGGAAA
Organism: Leucoma salicis; assembly: GCA_948253155.1. Lineage (NCBI taxonomy): Eukaryota > Metazoa > Arthropoda > Insecta > Lepidoptera > Erebidae > Leucoma > Leucoma salicis. Next base: position 4,769,504 of record OX411819.1, on the reverse strand, counting down.
ACCCTAACAATTTAAATAAAAGAAAAAATCTTAAAATTAAAACATAACTAAAAAAAAAAATTAACAAAAATAATAAAATTAATTGATTAAAAAGGACAGAAATGAGCACTCAGGGGGGAGGTTCGCAACTCAGGGGATTGTCCCCAAGACCGTCGCCTATGGGTACTCAACTGCGGGGGGGGAGGCTGTAACTGGGCCGAAGGGCAGGCCCCCGTCCTTCGGCGCGCGCAGATATCTGCCGGTAGGCCGAAATCTTCCATACTCGACACCCTTCGGCCTATGGCGCTCCTCGTGGGGATGATAATCAAAGTCGGTGAGCACTGGTTATATTCGTATATTAGTTACATTCGTTCTGTGGCAGACTGACCTCCTTACATACTAGCCTGCTTATATACATAAGTGATAGCGACATTACAATATGCAATTCGCAGAATCCCCACATACACCCCCTTCCAAAAAAAAAATGTTGACTATCATTAACCATCACAAAATATAACAAAGCCAAAAAACAATAAAATGCTATGACCTTATACTAATAACACAATTTATACACAATATTATTATTTGCTAACTTTGCATTTAACTACTTATTAACTTATTGCAAATCAATAAACCTGACGGGCCTTTTAACAATTCTGCCTCTGCGTTTTTTTTTATTAAGGGTGTGTTTACATTGACATTCTTATGCTGATTCAAATCACTATTATACGTGCTGTCGGAATCCTCCAGAATATATGCTGGCTTAACAGTATATTAGATGCTGCCAGCGCGGTACCGCACTGATTCCGATAAGGAGGTGTTCTCCTCTTCTTCTTCTTCTTCTTCTCAACCTTTATAAAGCCATCCTTGTCAATCTTGTGCTGTTGCAAAACTTTGGTGGATTCACAGCAGCTCTTGTCCCCTTTTCTATTTCCTTCTTGCCATTTAGATACAGCAGGTTTATGTGCGGCGACGATAGTAGCACGTTTCGGGGTCGATGCATGCATGTGTCACTTCTTCAACCGGTGTTGACGCAGCGACGGCGGCGGGGTACGATGCAGCGCAAGCAATATCAGCGGCGGGTGACGTAGTGGAGCTCGCCCACTCAAAACTGCCAATGGAAACGTTTTGCGCCCCGCGTCGTGTGTTCACATTAAAGGCGTCAGGCGACCTACTTACCGAAACAGCGTTACATACCATATTTGAACGTCAAGTATCACACGTGGTGATGCCATAAAAGTGCAATCGTCAAATTAGTCCAACAATGTCAATAATAATATATATATGCTACACTATATTTCAACGAGGTTGATGGCACATAATTTATTTTAAAGTAAGTTAAACTTCCTGTAATAAGAACAATTAATAATAATAATATAAAACAAACAACTGTAAATCTCTCTCATATAAAGCAATTAAAACTATTCAAATGACAACAAACAGTAATTATATTTGGCTAGATATTTACTTACAACTTATAAGATAACAGGTTACCTGTTATCTTACATATAACAGGTTACCTGTTATCTTACGACTGTGTCTCTCAGAATTATTAATATCATTAGTAATATCTAACGATTCTAGTTAGTATTGTGATACTATTAAATAATAAGGTGAATGTATATAAGATCACTGCTTAACATACGGTTATGTACCAACAGTGATCATGTATTATTAAAAGTCCCCAAAAAAGATCGTTTTGTTCTGTCATTCTTAATTCACTCAAGGGCAAGAAACATCATTGATATTAATGAATCTATTCTGTTAAAGTTTCAGATGTTATCGAACATTGTTCATATGTTGTTGTTGTATAATAAATACTGAAATCATTCGGCAATATATGTTCTAGTAGATTTCTTATTACTTCAAACGAAACAATTTCTGCTTAATATTAAAGACGTTAAAATAGCAAAATTGAATTAATATATATAATAGATGCAAACTGCAATTCATAAAACCTAAAACAGCAATCAAAATGGATGCAAGGAAAGATCAAGGAACGAAGACACATGACATAAGTGATCTGATGGAAAAATTTGGAAAATATCAGATTATCCAATACATACTGATCTGTCTTCCATCGCTTTGTGTGACCATGATTAGCATTAATTACGTTTTTGTGGTCGGAGACATAGGCTATAGGTGAGTCAGAATTAATATTATTTTGCAGCAAGTCAAGTTATCAATCCATAGAGCGAATATATTGTTTTAATGTTGAATACCTTTTTTTTTGTTTTTTGTTTAGTTGGGAAAAAATGTACCTAACCGCACACCCCGTCGTTCGGGGCAACGAACAGGGTAGTGTGGGGTCTTCACCCACTAAAGAAACCCGCCGTGTGTCGTCTTTCCGCCTGTGTTGACGGGCCACTGGTAGTGAGTTGGATTACTTCAGTGGTCCGCCGGCGGCTTACCCATTCGGATACCCTCCACTGAGCGACGCATCCGCACACGGAGCGTCGCACCTTCGCGGGAGGCCTAGTGGTAGAGTCTTGTCAGCATGAATGGGCCGGCTCAATCGGGAAAGTACTACTCTTTCACAAAAGATGGCGTGAAAGAACGACAGTTTCTCCTACCGTTGTTTTTCATACGGTAAGTGAGAGCGCTGGAGTTCCAAACCCCCCCTATTCTCCTCGTTATTATCATGCCTATCCTCTCCTTGGTATCTTTTCTATCCTTTCCTTAATATTATTCCTATCCCTTTCCTATGAGATGGCGACGCGCGAGTGATGCCCCTGGTGTTGCTTGGGCCCTTAAATGAGGACAATTTTTTCTTGGCATTCGTTTTAAATGAAACAAATATATATATTTTATCTACATTTTGATACAAGCTAAGTTCTATCCAGGGCCGGATTTAAACTTAATGCTGCCCCTGGGCACCGGAAAAGAATCCGCCCCAATACTGGAATTTTACTTATAGTTTATATATTTTATTTTTCCAACATTTTTTTTTAATTCATTGATTGATTAACGTTTTGAAAAATGCAAAAAATAATTCCGATTTTTTTTTCAATTATTAATTTTTACCAAAAATGCCAAAATTATAATTCACAAATAATGGATGAATTGAATTTCTTGAATTCTCAATTAAACAGAAAATTATTAATTAACCCTTAAATGGGCGCGTGGGGTGTCATACAACCCTTTTTTTTAACTTGGTAAGATATTGGTTTTATCTCGTTTTTCGAAAATCGGGTTTTCAACGGATGTTGACGTTTTGAGATCCTAGGAAGCTTCCCTGAATGTTTCCGCGATGATGTCTGTATGTGTGTGTGTGTGTGTGTGTGTGTGTGTGTGTGTGTGTGTGTGTGTATGTGTGTGTGTGTGTGTGTGTGTGTGGCCGTATGTAAACCTCTCATAACTTTTGAACGGCTTGACTGATTTCATCGGGGTTGGCGTCATTCGAAAGCACTTGACCATTTTTATTTTTTATTTTTGGTGGGCAAAAATGTCCTACCGCACACCCCGCTGCCCGGGGAGACAACGGGGTAGTGTGTAGCTCTCACCCACTAAAAACCCACCGTGCGCCCTCATCCGCCCTTGCTACGGCGGATCACGGCAACCGCGTCGTTTCTCCGCGATCCGCAGGCGGCAGCCCCTTCGGGCACCCTCTCTTGTGCGACGCCCCGTGCACTTGGGCATCACACCTTCGCGGTAGGCTTCCGCGGACGGCAGGGTATTCCCCGACTCCACCGTCCGCAGCCTCGGCTAGGGCGGCATCAGGCGCAGGTAAGCGCGCGCACGCCGCCACGCGCGCCGGAGGCGAATCGGGTCCGCGGAGGAGGATTCCTCCCGGGGGCCCTCTCCGCCGCCTCCTTCCGCGAGATGACAGCCTCGCAGAAGGCGGCGACCGCGTTCCAGGCCCTGTCACTGCCAACCATCCATCATCCATCATAGCGGCGGTCCGGCAGCCAAGATTAAAAATGGTCGCCTCCACCAGCAGCTCCCGGTCGAGCCTACCCACAGCCCATCGCGGAAAAGCGGGAGTTCTGTCCGCCGCGTGACCCCTGCTGGCGCCCTGAAGGGTCCGGGAGACCTCTATCTGAATATATCTGTGGTCAGATAGGGTCTCGACCTCCTCCAGGACTCGCCAGCTCCTTACACGTGCGGCGACACCGGGGCTAGCGAACGAAAGGTCCACTATCGACCCACCCCCGCGCCGCACGCACATTAGGGCGTTCCCTCGGTTTAGCAACACGAGGTCCGCCGCTTCCGCCCACTCTTGGACCGCCGCACCTCGGGCGTCTGTCCTGGGGGACCACGCCGTTGATTTGGCGTTGAAGTCCCCCAGCACCAGCACAGGGCTCGGTGCCATACGCCGTATCGCGGTCTCCAGGCTGTGCAGGAAGACCTCGAAAACCGCCAGACTACGATTGGGGGAGAAGTACACGCCATACAGCGTGACCCCTCCCCATTCAACCGCCACATATCCCGTGCCCTTGTCTTTGACTGACAAGGGCGGGGAATGCGGCGCCGCCGACCCGACGACCGCCACGGAGCCATCCCCGCTACCCGCCCAATTGGGGCGATCGGGGACTATATAGGGCTCCGCGGCTACGGCAACACGGATCGACCGCTCCACCATGGATTGCAGGAAGAGGTCCTGCGCCCTGGCGGAGCGGCCGAGATTCCCTTGGAGGAGGATAGAGTCGTGGTCCATAAACTAGACCATGACATCCTCCTCCATGCGCTTCGGCGGCCCAGCCGCGCTGGGTTGGGCAGCCGGGGCCGATTGGCTGCCCACTTAGGGCCTGACTTGGCCGGAGGAACGCACCCCACCCGCCCCATGCAGTGGTTGGCGGGGCGGTTGCCCGCCGCGCATGCGGGGCAGTGTGGAGTGGCAGTACAGGTCGCCGCCTGGTGCTCTGCCTGACCGCAGCGGAAGCAAAGCCCGCTGCAGTCGAAGCAGTTGGTGCACAGCGGCCGGGTGTGACCGACCACCATGCACTTGTAGCACCTGGCAGGCCGGGGCTCCAACGCGGTTACCCGCGCGGCGCTCCAGCCCACCAGAAGTCTACCGGTGGCGACCAAATCCTTGGCCGCCGCGACAGGGCACGATGCCCAGACGGCACCCACACCACCTGGACCTGGGCGAATGGTGCCCACCCGGACGGTGCTGCTGGGAGACCCGGTTTTCGAGGCGATTGCCTCCCGGATCTCTTCCGCCGTCACGGAATCGTCCAGCCCGGAAATGCGCAGTTCGGCGCACTTCACGGGTCTGGCGACCCCGACACCACTCTCACCCGGGAACAGGCCCAGCAGTCTCGCGGCCATCACGTCGGCCGTCTTGGCGCCCTCTGGCCCCAGGTACTCGAAAATCCGAGCACCTGTCCGGGCTTGGCGGGAGCGAGCGGAGACGTCCCCGAGATCGGAGACGTTTATCTCCCGCCGGGCACGCTTCAAGACGGCCTCGTACGTCAGGCCCTTTTCCTTGGCCTCAGGCAGCAGCGTGATGACAACCGCTGCTGTCTTCGGCACCCCCCTCGGGGCTTGTCCCGCCTTGCCCTTTTTCTTGGCCTTTTTCTTTTGGCCCTTTTCTTGGACCACAGGAGCCGTAGGTGGTCTGGCCGCTGGTGCTTTGGCCGCCGCTGGTTTGGCTGCCCTCGCGGCAAAGGACTCATGGCCCTCCTGGCACGGCAGGGCTGTCGGCGCTGAGGACGTTGCGCCATTCCTTTTGTCTGCCGCTAGCGGCGGCCGCAGTCGTGGCTCCGGTGGCAGCCTCGCGGCCAAAGCGTCGAACCGCGGACCAAAGAACGCAGCAATGCTGTCGATGATCACGCGGAGTGCTTCGTCTTCCGACTCCGGTCCAGGGCCAGGCAATGGACGAAGCCGGGGCAGCTGCGGGGAGCCCAAGCTCAACCCGTAACCCGGCCTGACCCTGCTCCAACTCTGCCATCCGTGCCTCGAGGCAGCGGTTAGCCTCGTCGAGGCGCTGGTTCTGCGCCTCCAGACGAGCGTTCTGAGCCTCGAGGCGCTTGTTCTGCTCCACCAAGCGCCGGACCGACAGCGAGATCTCGTGCGCAGCGTCTTTAAGGCCACGCACGAAGTTCCCCTTGAGGTTCCGCGAACCAGCCGCCACCGTCTCCACTATGGCCACACTGTTCAGGGCCCTCTCCTCAGCCTGGGCCGTCCCAATATGGCCCTCGTCTAGGAGGCGGAGTTTTTCCGTTAAAAGCGCCAGGCGCTCCTCGGCGTTTTGCTCCGCCTCCTGCCTTTTTAGGCTTAGGGTTTCTGCCCTACTGGCAAATGTGGCACGAGGCGCAGGTGCCACAGGACGGCTCATGCCTCGACCCCTAACGCTATACTGCGCTTTCGGGGGAGGCGTCTCAGTACGGCAGTCCTCTGATTCGGGCGCCCCACCACCCTGGGACATGGTGCGCTTCCGCGACGGATGATCAAAATCCATCTGCCCCGCAATCACGTCCACCGCAGCTGTTGTGCTGCCCGCCCTTCTGATATTTGCCCTTAGGGCGCAATCACTTTCTTCAGCAGCGGACATCTCGGAAGCCGAATTAGCGGCCGAGCTGTCCGTTGCCGAAGCTCCTCCTTTTCTTTTTCCGCGTCCCTTACGGGACCGAAACTTGCCTTTCGCGTCACGTAGTAACGCTTGTGGCGCGACTGATGTTGATGTGGAGGCCGTGTTTAAAGCCGGACCTCCATCGGCTGAGGCATCGGGTGTTGCACCCGATTCGTCGAGTTAAAATTATTTTTATTTGAACTATTTACCATTTTGTTCCCACGAGTGTGGGAGAAAGGAGGTCCACCCGGGCAGAGCTCCCATTACCCGGGTAAGCGTACATTTGTAACCCAACACAGGGGGACCGCAGGTACCCTGGCTGGGGGCGCGCTCGAGACTGAACTACCCATCAGCCATGCATCTCCTCGCCGCGCGCCAGAACTTGAGATTCGGGGTAATTTTTTATAGAGGTTGTCTTCCTCGCAGCCCGGGCAATTAAGCCAAGATCCTCGTTCCTGTATGCCTGTGAGACGTAACCACAGACACGCGCTCAGGTTTAAGATTTGGGACGGGGGGGGGCCGCTGTGGCCCCACTGTCCCCCCTCTCCAGAGCCCGGTGAGCCAGTCTGGCCCCACCGACTCCGACGCCTGGTCTATCCGCTGTGCCCTCTGCTGAGTCAGAGGGACACGCGGAGACCCGTCCTGTCCGGAATTTTAGCCGCCGGCGACTGCCGACGTTGCCTAGGGTGCGCCACTAGGAGGTAAACCGGACAAATTAGCACCCCGAAAGCACTTGACCAAACTTAGACTGAATACAATTAAGACCAAACGATTCAAACTACACGTATTTTTTTAAATGTGTTTTTTTTTTAATAACTTTTAAACGGTTTTACCGATCGATTCCAAAAACTAATCAGCTCTTAATATCAAATATATTACCTATAGTTTAAAAAACTAAAATAACACGCTTTAAATAGCTAGTTGAACTAAAAAGTAGTAAATAATATTACAATAAGTAATGATTGTAAAAAAGCGTGAGGTGCATAATCAAATGTTAATGTTACAAATAGTTCACCTATTCTTATAGTAAAAAGCACCCCATGCTTTTTTACAATAATTATTTATTGTAATATTATTTACTACTTTTTAGTTCAACTAGCTATTTAAAGCGTGTTATTTTAGTTTTGTAAACTATAATTTATTTTCTTCTTTTTAGTCTCTCTCAAATTATTTTGAAAATAGTATCAAAACTTCACAAGTACGAAGCAAAAAGTAAAGTAATACTACTTGAAAGTAGAACATAGATAAATAACTATATTAAAAACTAAAATAGAAGCAAAAAGATTCTTATTTCGAAAACATTCAGTCAAGAAAGTATTTGGAATGGATGATTTGTTTATGGTTGGTGGCCGAATTCAAATTTTTGTTTTTTTTTTGTTGTTTTTTTTGGCACAACTGTTATCCATTTTGGCGCGGAGTTTGAAATGCATATGTTATTTATATTAAATACAGTGCTGTTTTTAGTTATATCATATCTAGTGTGTATTGCGAATTTCATAATGGACAAAAACATCGAACAAAGGGTTTGTCTTAAATTTTGCATCACCAATGGAATTTCGTGTTCGGAGTCACTGAAAATGTTACGGTGAATCGACTTTATCAAAAACACGTGCTTATGAGTGGTACAAAGCGTTTAAAAGCGGTCGAGGTGTGATAGAATATTTGTCTCGCTCTGGTAGGCCATCAACGTCTGCAACTGAAGTCAACATTGCAAAAGTGAAGGAAATAGTGACTGAAAATCCTCATTCAACTTTGAGAGAGATAGCCGCCGAACTTTCTGTGTCTCACGAGTCGATCCGTACCATTTTAAATAATCACTTGGGTATGAAACATGTTTCCGGTCGGCTAGTCCCAAAAGATCTGAATTTTCTCCAAAAAATCGCATGAGAGTCGCTGAGGACATGCTAGAACGAGTCAATTTTCAATGAATAGTGTTTTATTAACCTCTATCAGACATCAGCATAGAACAGTTATCTGTTTGAGCTCGAAGAGCTCAAAATGACACGAAAATTATACTTTTAAGCTCGAAGAGCTCAAAAAAACGACTTTTACACTTATTACGTTTTTGATCACGCAGAACGTTTATAAGTGCAATTTTGAGCGCTTAAATATCAAATTAGCGGGTAGTTGCAGGGATAGCCTTTAGGGTCAACCATTTTACAGATTTTTTTTTAAATGGGCAAAAATGTTGTACCGCGCTCCCCGCTGCCCGGGGAGACAACGGGGTAGTGTGGAGCTCGCACCCACTAAAAACCCACCGTGCGCCCTCACCCGCCCTTACTGCGGCGGATCACGAGTACCGCGTCGTATCGACCGCGATCCGCAGGCGGCAGGCCCTTCGGTCACCCTCCCTTGTGCGACGCCCCGTGCACGTGGGTGTCACACCTTCGCGGTAGGCTTCCACGGACGGCAGGGCAATCCCCGACCCCACCGTCCGCAGCCTCGGCTAGGGCGGCATCAGGCGCAGGTAAGCGCGCGCACGCCGCCCCGCGCGCCGGCGACTAATCGTGTCCGCGAAGGAGGATTCCTCCCGGGCCCTCTCCGCCGCCTCCTTCCGCGAGAGGTGTCATACACCCCAACGCAAGTTTCTAGGCTAATAACTTCTTAAAATCTTAATTTAGGGCGCTGGTCTTCTAGGTAGCTTCCTAAGCACATTTGACGTTTACAATTTAGTCGCGAACGGTGTTAGATCGTGAACGATTGGAGTAGAGAGCATGTTTGGGGTGCACGACACCCCAAGTGACTGTTTGTGTAGACTAAATATCCCGGTAGGTGAATAATTGTTAACTTTGTTATTTATGGTTTAAAACAAAGACTGGATGGACAAATTATTTTTGAAAGTGGAAAAAGAGAGCTAATCACCTAATAGTGACACTCAATCTCCACTTCACATTTGTTTTAGATGTCTTTAAAATTGCATGCTCTAAGTGTCTAAACACGTGTGTAATGATCATATCTGCCAAAATTGTAACGTTTTACGTTAACTAGACTGAATCTCAACAAGTATTTATAAAAATTATTCTTATTATTTAAAAATATATTAATTATATTACAAAGGGGTTTAAATGTTGATTAATATGCAATTCAAATATTTTCTCATTTTGAATATTTATATATATTTTTAGCATTTGACATGCTTAGCACTGTACATTAATCACATTTTTCACTTTGTGATTAATGTCTAATTTTGCATTGATTTCTGATTTTATTTTAATAAACTAGTTGTGGATTGCTACACATCCCACGCGACCACTTATGCTACTTTTAAGGCGCGCCCAATTAAGGGTTAATAGAATTAAATAATTATATTGAGCAATCTTGATAAGACTAAAAACAATATTTTTCACTTTCAAAATTTTGCCGCCCTAAAAATTTTGCACTCGCCCCGACTGCCTTAGTGTAAATCCACCGCTGGTTCTATCTGTCTCTGAAAACCGCTTTAGAATTCATACAGTAATGTCAGATTTGTTCTCAATCGGGCATCCCTTCCGACTTAAAAATTGAAATATAGGTATATGTATAGATTTCTAGTCTTCATTTTTTTACACAGATGTCGAATAGAAGAATGTGAAGATGCAAACTCAACAGCACAGTTCCCTAGTTGGTGGCCAGACACCAGCATAGATAGGTGCTCTAAGCCAATTATTAAGAGTGGAGAGACGGTCTGCACTAACAACAGTTTTACTGGCGAATTAACAAAATGTGACCGTTGGATCTACGAGAACAACGACACCGTGATTGCTGCAGTAAGTATCGAAAATGAACAACTTCTTAGATACTACCCGCGACTCGCGCGGCATGTACGTCAGAATATAACAACATCACTCTACGCTACTAGTTATCTCTATGTAAATATAGGTACTCACGATAACTATTCATTTTTTCGAGATGATAAGTTGCCTACCTCAAGACAAACTAACTCACTTTCGTATCCTCACTTCTATACTATTATAAAGCTGTAACTGTAACAGAGTTGTGTCTGTACATTTAAGATATTTGAGAAAAAATGACTGTATTGGGCTATAGGTATAGCCGAACATGAAACAATTTTTAGATTTTTTGTCTGTTTGTCTGTTTATCTGTAAGTTCGTTCACGCATCACGCCAAAATTACTTAACGGATTTTGATGCAACTTTAGCTTTTAGGTTATAACTAATGAACTAATCATCATGAAATAAATTTGCATACAATTAGTCTGGGACTATTAGAAATATATCACCGGCAATAACTCACGTTGAGGATCGATTTAGTCGACCCGGGTTTCGAGCATATTCGATGCTCATCATCAGGGCGAGCGCGCAGCGGTGTCAACGAGTTCCCGGCGGGCACTGCGGCTAGCGTAGCGCGCAGCTCGGCTTGACACATGTGCGGGCGGCGGCGGGGCGTTGCATGGAGATGGTGCATGCTCGTCGCTGCCGATGTCAGCCGATGAGGCCCGATTTCGATCAGGAGTGGATGGTGGTGTTGTCACTTCGTCGGTTCTTTGATCGGCAGGCGTAGGTTCGCACACCACACTGACCGTGTCGCCTTCCATACCCACGGATGTGTGAATACTCGAGGTAGTATTAAGGACTGGTATCCAGGCTGACGAGAGCTTCCATCCACCATCTCTGTTGAAAGTTGCATGTCGGTTGATCTCTATTGCTTCCCGTATCTTGCGAGGGACAAAGAACTTTTCTTGTGACAATACGGAAGCTTTATCGAACCGAATGTAATGGTTGGTGTCCGAGAGAAGTGCGTGTTCTGCTAGAGCCGATTTGGTTGTGTCCATATCCTTAATACTCCTAATGTGCTCAGATAGTCTGGTGGCGATATTGCGTCGAGTTTCTCCCACATAACTCTTGCCACAGTCACATGGTATGCGGTACACGCCTGGTACGCTGAGGTGGTCTTTGTCTTTTGGTGAGCGTAGCATCTGTCTTATTTGACCAGGGGCACGAAAGAACGTTCTAATATCATACCTTCGTCTTAACAGATGGCCGATTCGATCCGTTATTCCTCTTATGAAAGGTAGATATGTAGGGGAACGTTCTACTTTTAGCGGTCGCGTACGCTCCCTCCGTTCTGTTGTCCGGCAGCATTGACGCCACTTGTACCCGTTGTCCTCTAGTACACCCCTAACGTGCTCGAGCTCTTGCTGTATAAATTGGGGATCGCATAGTCGGAGGGCCCGGTCAATTAATGATGTCGGTACTGAGGACAAGTGCGCAGGTTGATGGTGTGAACTCGCATGAAGGTATCGGTCCGTGTGCGTAGGTTTTCGATGTATAGTGTGGGTCAAAATTCCATTAGAACCACGGATAACACGTACATACAAGAATGGCAATGTCCCTTCCTTCTCCTCCTCTACGGTAATATTAATCTTAGGATGTACATTGTTTAGGTGTTCCGTAAATTCTCTCAGGTGGTCTCTATCCACTATTGAAAATATATCATCGATATAACGCCACCAATAACGCGGTTTATACTTAGTTGTACTTAACGCCTGATTTTCGTACCACTCCATGAATATATTGGCCACAACAGGTGCTACCGGGGATCCCATTGCCACGCCGTCCAGTTGCAGGTAGTACTCTCCTCGCCACATGAAGTATCCGCTTGTCAGACAAAGTTCTATCCACTCAATGTATTCAGCTGGTAAGTCAGAGTCGTGTATCAAGGCACTAATACGTTCTAATGTTCTCCTTACTGGTACATTGGTGAACAAAGACGACACGTCGAAACTTACCATAATCTCAGTGGGTTCGATTCGTACATCTCTCAACAGTTGGACGAAATGTGTCGAGTTCCGTACAAAACTATCTGTTTGGCCCGTGAACCGTAATAAAACTGAGGCCAGAAATTTGGATAGTTTGTAGGTAGGCGAGTCTATTTGGCTTACTATGGGACGTAGGGGCCAATCAGTCTTGTGGATTTTAGGGAGGCCATATATCTTCGGCGGTGTGGGATTGTGTGGCCGTAGAACTAATAAACTATTATCTGAGCCATTTCGTAATAACTTGACTACTTTTGTGGTTACTCTAGAAGTAGGGTTATAATTCACCTTCTTGTATGTAGTGTCATCACTTAATAGCTGCAAGATCTTGTTTTCGTAGGCCTCGGTATTCACAATCACAGTCGCGTTCCCTTTGTCGGCTGGTAGTACTAGGATATTGCTGTTATCGCGCAGATCGCGTAAAGCTGAGTAGTAGTCTGGGACTCCGAAAAGTACATAGAGTGCATAGGTTACTTTCCATCCATCCATCCATCAGCCTTTTAACGTCCACTGCTGGACATAGGCCTCCCCAAGAATGGGGTATAGTGCCGTAATCACCACGCTTGGCAGGCGGGTTGGCGATCGCAGAGGATGTTGTTTAATACTTGAAGGAGTGCTGCTGCCCACTCCCCCGGTATTCCCTTAGTCATCTCTTACAATTCTCATGGGTGAAAAGGGTTGATACAATACTAAAGCCGGCCCCACACTTAGGTTACTTTAGGTCGCGGAAAAATGAATGGTTTCTTTATATTATCGGTAAGTATTCCAACAACTTTTTATTTATCGTAGTCTCTTAAACGTTGCTGAAAATATATAAAAAACAGAGGTACATTTAGGGACATTTTTCCGCACCTAAACAAAAAAAAAGGTTATGTTATATTACGACTGAAGTAATTTAACATAGTTCCAGTGGACCACCAATAAAGGCGGAGAGACGGCACGTGGGTTTATTTAATGGGTGAGAGCCCCACACTACCCTGTTAGTTGCCCCGAATGACGGTGTGTGCAGTTAGGAAGACCGTTTCCCGCCTTAATAAAAAAAAGGGTATTATGTTGATCCAATATTTAGTTACATTATTTACTTTATATCACGCTATTTTATTTTTTATTAATTAACCGCGACTTTATCTACCTGGAAAAGGTTAAAGTTTCTTCTGACATCCGCCATGAAGCCTATATTTTAATCCAATTCTAAACTGTTTCAGTTGGATTTGGCTTGTCAGCCATGGAGTTCAAGTCTAGTTGGGACTATCCATTGCATGGGTATGCTAGTGTCCATGCTCGTATTTGGATGGATGTCGGATAGGTAAGATGTTTATGTCACAAAGACTAATGTATTATACATTAAAAAAAACCTGTACTTATATTGATATCTTAGGTATATTTACAAGGTACAAAAATTTGAAATCGAAAATAATAGTCACTAGTAGGATTTGCACCTGCATCTCCTGGAAAACCGGTCCAGATGCCTGGGCATGAAAGCGTCACCTAAGACATTAGAAGGAATGCGTTTTCGAAATCCATAATCCTGAGCCGATGTCACGATAACTGTAATGGCAAAGCACCTGGAACAGTTTTCCAGGAGATGCAGGTTCAAATCCTACTCGTGACTATTTTTATTTGATATTTTCGCACTTTGTGTTCTGATAACTTTGTGTACTTATAAAATATTTAGAATGATTTATTATGAGGATTGTTTATAACGGTAAGAGAAGCCATAGCAATCATTTTCAGAGTTTGGTTTGTTTATCCGTGTATTTGTTCGTGCATCACGCAAAAGCTCATCATCTTATTGGCATACCACTTAAGAAAACAAACTGTGGCAAATATCTAAAAAACCCATGGGAGATGTATTTATGATAAAGACATCGGCCTGTTATAACTTTATAATAGTAGATATTTATACAATTTCAAATATAATATTCTTATAGGTTTGGTCGCAAACCAACTTTTGTATTCTGCATCATGGGAGGCTGTATCGGAAATTTTAAAACGTTCGCTACGTCATACTATATGTACGTTATTATCGAGTTCCTGGAGGCGACTGTGACTGGAGGCTCATATTCCGCTGCAATGGTTATTTGTACGTATTAATTATACATTTAGCAATCCTTCTCTTCAAAGGTATTTTGTTTAATATTTCATCATATTTTCAGTACTGGAAATTTCTGGAAGGAAGTATAGAATTCTATCAGGAGTTGTATTCTCGTACGCGATTTACCTGGGCGAGTCTCTATTTGCCTGTATTGCTATGTTCATGCCCTATTGGAAAACAATTCTTTACATTATTAATGGACCGTGTATATTTTACATTGTCTATATTTTCCTCATCAATGAGAGCCCAAGATGGCAGATCGTGAATGGGAAAAACGAAAATGTTAAAAAAACTTTGAAACAAATAGCAGATGCTAATAATATGAATATAAATTATAAGGAGCTAGCTGATATGGACGAAGATATGCTAAAAGAAAAATTTAATATTGAAAAGCATGAAATAAAAGAAAATTATGTAAATATAATAAAATCTAGAGAAATCATTAAGAGATCTATTGTATCTGGTGTGTGTAGATTTACGTCCAGTTTTGTATACTATGGTTTGATGATGAACTCGGTCTGGTTGCCAGGGGACAAGTATCTGAATTTCTTACTGTCTACCATCATGTCTTTCCCAGGGGAGCTCATCTCTCTGTATCTTATGAACAAAGTGGGAAGAAAAATACCACTCATAGTTGGATATTCTGCAAGCGGCGTGTTATGTGTCTTCTCAGCTCTTGTTCCGGCAAGTAAGTACCAACATCTTTATAAGTAACCAATAAAATAGTGGTCACGACGGATTTTTGTGTCTCTGAAGTTACAGCATAGAGCAAGAAGTGGGGATTGTGATCACATCAGTGCTGACCAATTCAAATGTTATTACTCGATTAACAAAACAATCGAATGAGATCATAATGTTTTCATATCTAATTGTTTAGGTTCTATTTATTATTTTTATATTCAATAAAAATTATACGAGCGTTTTTTTTTTAATAAGCTTTTATCTAGATATAGAAGAGTCCACATCTTTTAGTACGTTCGATATATTTATCATCTGAACAGGCCTCATTAAGCATCTGAATAATTGTAATCGATAATCATATTATTATCGATTACAATTGTTAAATTATAATCGAACATTTATCGATTATTGTAAAGTGTAGAAGACACATGCCTTACGACACAAAAATAGCTACTGCGCAGCGTCTTGCAGCCAACTTCAGATACAAAAAGGTCCGTTGTGACTACTGTAGTAGTCTTTGCCTGCCGCTCCATCGCAACTCACTGGTCGCAAGCTAAAAGCTAATTTTTAGGTTATGTCTTAGATGCCTGATACAGTATTAGGTAGAATGTATAACACCACTGAAGTAATGTAACATGGTTCCAGTGGCCCGCGAATAGAGGCGGAGAGACGGCACATGGCGGGCGTATTTAGTGGGTAAGGGCCCCAAACGACGGAGTGTGCGGTTAGGTACATTTTTTCCCGCCTTAAAAATAAAAGGTAGAACGTATAACAGTTTTTAAGTCTAATGAAGAACTAGCAAACAGAAAAGTTTCATAAATTACGTTCAGAATTTTTTGCATAGTCTACTAACAAATAAACAGACAAAAACTATAAAAAATGTTAACACAGTGTCAAAATCTGATATCGAAAATAACAGTCATGAGCATTTTCACACTGCGGTAATTTATATAGCTAAGCGTGCCAAATGCTAAAAAAGAAAAATATATGGCAGTGTGTCAAATACTAAAAAAGAAAAATATACGGCAGCGTGTCAAATACTAAAAAAGAAAAATATATGGCAGGGTTTCAAATACTAAAAAAGAAAAATATATGGCAAACCGTGTCAAATACTAAAAAAGAAAAATATATGGCGAAGCGTGTCAAATACTAAAAAAGAAAAATATATGGCAAAGCGTGTCAAATACTAAAAAAGAAAATTATACGGCAAAGCGTGTCAAATATTAAAAAAGAAAAATATATGGCAAAGCGTGTCAAATGCTAAAACAGAGCTATGTCAATAGACATAGCTCTGTTACAGTTTTAAAATATTATAGACATAGATTTAACTAAAAATCCATATTAAATGTATGTATGTGCCCGGTAGGCTCGCCCCCTATTACGTGGGACTTAAACATAGCTGGCGAGTCGTGGGTGTGTAATACACCTCTGCCTACCACTTCGGGGAATACAGGCGTGATGCTATGTTAAAATGTTAGCTGCTCTTATGATTTAGCCAAGTATCCAATGAAATTATATTCGTAATCACTTTATTCAGCTTAGATTATAAATGCCTAAGTAAGAAATAATAATAATAATAATTGCACATTGAGCTTGTGTATTTTTATTACCTCTACGAAAACCAAACTGATGTTCCGATAACATATGTTTTTCTATTTAGATATTTTTATATATATTTTTAGCATTTGACATGCTTAGCACTATACATTAAACACAAAGTGAAAAATGTGAAATCGAAAATAACAGTCAGGAGCAGGATTTGAACCTGCATCTCCTGGATACCGTCCAGATGCTTTACCAATTCAGCCATCCTGACAATTGCTCCTGACTGCTAATTTCGATAACACATCACACCTAACGTTTTTGGGTGACGCCTGCGCCATCCGTCGGAAGTATTTTCATACATTATACCGACCAGGTAAACTTAATTTTACAATTAAGATTTTTACCTAATAATGACGCAAACCCTATAAATATTTTTAGCATTTATATTTTATTTGTGATTTTCGATTTCACATTTTTCACTTTGTGTTTAATATATGTTTTTCTTCTAAATAATCAATTAATAATGAACTTTACTGTGTTTGACAAATTCATACATTTTTCATTTTTCTTTTATCGTGTAGTTTTCAACTACCGGTGGAATAATGGACAATAAAGCATTTTGATACCATCTCATTCCGGATATATATCCGGATACATAGTCAAAGGGAACTATAAATCACTAGCAAGGCTAGCCTAAGGCGCCTAGGCTAGCCTAAGTACAATTTCACACGATGCATCTCTTCAGTGTATTTTCAGGCTTCTAGAGTTTTTAGCAAAACCTCTGACAACTAAAGCTAAACCGGAGAACGTAGAAGTATTATAATTTGGACGGTCTTAGTTTATAAGTATAGGAAAACAACGGGCTTTGTAATTTAAAAACACGCATCTCTTCAATTCAAATCTGTCGTTTTTGGCAAAAATATCCCGACTGTGGAAATATCTTGCTTCTGTTTGTATATTATCTAGGTATGATAGTGCATGTATATTGTAAACATTAATATACAATGATATGAATGCTCTAAAATAAATAGGTATGTTATGTGTCACTCGAAATGTTATAAAGTATACATCTTACGTATACGCGTGCATACAGACAGATTAACCATATCTATGGTGAAAACCCAGTGTCAATGCATTCAATGTGTCAATAACATAAATTATCAATCGTAGAGCGCTCAGTTTCAGCATCATCTCAACTTCCAATCTATTTATTCTGATGACCAGTATACAATGAACGACTGCCTAAGTGACCTTAGCGACCCAACTACTTGGACAATGGGTCCCGTGTGACCTTAGAAACAAATCAGAGTCAGATTTTTGTTCAGGATTCTAAGCGACTGTCAGGGTGTTTGAAAGCCAATGCTTAACGTACTCGTACCTTGTGCTTCTTCTTTTTTAAATAAGGCAATGAGTTTAATCCATAGTGCCAAATTTCATGTTGCATCAAGTAAGTTTGGTAAAATTAATCCTTTAAACAAGTAAATGTCATATTACGCCGCATTATATCACTTACCAACACTTACGCATATGCAGAAATAGTTAATTTATTAGTAAAATGCCACCACTTTTACTCATTAATACTTAAAATAATCCAAGTTTTGGAAAATATTTAATGGCTTTACATTATTATTCTACTACGACGCCATGATTCTTTCATGTTCCCGCCAAAAACTCTAACATACTTTTATTTAGACTAATAATATGTATACAGGCATTTAATGTTTTATATAAGGTTGTATATACTTAGGCTGATGGATGGATGGATGTATATACTTGTGTGTGTGTGTGTTTTGTGTACAAATAAAATAACTTGGATATAGATGATTTCAAATTTAGCGTATGAGCATGGTCGTAGTAGAAATTAATCTACTGCAAAGGATCACTAAAAGATACGGATATCAATTTCATTAAAATTTACAGGTTATCTATGGACAAAATTGACACTGTTTCTGCTCGGTAAAGTGATCATATCAGCGTGCTTCACAGGTGCTATCACCTACACCATGGAATTGTTCCCCACGAGCGTAAGAGGATCACTCCTCGGGCTTGGATCATTTTTCTCCCGTTTAGGAGGGATGTTGGCACCACTCACTCCGATTATGGTAATTAATTTCTTTTATTGCTAAAAATGACAGAGAATTTGCATAAGTAAGCGTATACTACGGATACGGCCGAACTCTCCTCTACTATGAAGACCATCTATGCGTCTATCTATGAAAGAAGATGGAGTCAGAAGTCTCTGAAACCGGCGTGCATGAAGAGAATTATGAATGTTGAGGATACGAGAGATGTATACAAGAATAGAGCCTTTTGGCTCTATGTTCTCTCTGCCTTCCCCTCAAGGGATGATAAGTAAGTTAAAAAGGTACTAAACATTGTTCATGCGTTTCAGTACATAGGTATACTGTTCATTAATCACAAACTTTTCTTATTCCACAGAACACAGTTTCAGAAGTCCTACCTTTCTGTTGCTTCTGCTGTTGCGCTATCTTGTCTAGCATTCTCCTTATTTTAACACCAGAGACAAAAGACCTGCCTCTTTTTGACACTATTAAACAAGTGGAAAGCTACAATGAAGAAAAAACTGCCACGGGAAGAAAAAAGCCAAGCACCGATGAAAACTGCTAAATTAATTTATAAAAAGCTAAAATATGTATATTTTTCGAAATGTAGTTTCATTATATCTGACATAAATATTTTGGTTAGCAGTTATTTATCTAGTATGTTTAAATCCATGAACAGTGGCTACCATTTACCATCAAGTCGACCATCGGTGCCTGCCATCGTAGACTATAGAAGATAAGATAAGATAAGATAAGATAAGATAAGATAACTTTATTGGAAAAGAAAAGACGAGGTACACATATTAGATATCGGTCCTTACCCAGTTAATAGTAACTAGATAATTGTCCACAAATTAAAGGAACAAAGTACACCCAGACTCAGAACAACCATTTATGGATCACACAAAGAGTTGTCCTGTGTGAGAATCGAACCCACAACCCTCGGACGGGAGGCCGGTATCTAAACCACTCCGCCATCTATGAAGTTACATACAATAATGATTCGGTTTTTACATTATGTGCAACGGCTGTGTCTGTACATTTAAAATATTTGAGAAAAAAATACTGTAATAGGCTATATAGGCTTGCCTAAACACAAAACAATATTTTTAAAATTTTGGTCTGTTTGTTCGTTTTTTATTGCTTATAGTGGAATAGTGCCGTAATCGCCACGCTTGGAAGGCGGGTTGGCAATCGCAGTGGATGTTGTTAATACTCGAGGGAGTGCTGCTGCCCACTCCCCCGGTATTCTCTCAGTCCGCTCTTACGACTCCCATGGCTGGAGAGTGGTGGGACAATTTTAAGCCAGCCCCACACGGCACTTTTTTATTTTTCTATAGTAGGAGCTCTCATTTACTATTTAATAGTAGTACCTATATTTAGCCAGTTTGATTCAGCGTTGAAGTCTATTACGATTCTACCGCAAACAAGAAGCTCTAATTGTACCGCTAAATTTCCAATGTCATGTTATCTGATGCAGTATAAACATAAAAATACATAACATTTGATTGTGTAAATACAAAAGATACAATAATCTCTAATAAAGTACTTCAATAGTATAATAACGACGTGCGCAGTGGAATAGTAGTTCCAATAGAGTACAGTGTGTCACGGTAGCTGAATTGGCAAAGCATCTGGGACGGTATTCCAGGAGATGCAGGTTCAAATCAAGTTTTTTTTCGATTTTACATTTTCACACTATGTGTTAATGTATATTATTCTATCTAAAGTAGAATAAATACAATGAAGATGAGAGCTTAATTAATAGGTATGTGTGGTGTAACACTGAAAGATAGAGTAAAAAATAGAACAAACGGTGTGATGTAAAAGATTATAGTCACAAATATTGAGAAATGAATATTAACTGGTTTCCTGTCATATACGATACATAACAATTAAATTTCTATTCTGTCAATAAGCGGACATGGAATGGGTTAGTGTTCAATATTCTACCGATTCACATTAGTTCCATCTAAAGGCCTCGTCACACAGAGGCGGAAGCTGCGGGAAAGCGACCGCGATCCGGGACGGGATTGCTATGTGACAGGTTGCATACAAATTCGAATATTACAAAAAAATCTCGCCCCGGATCGCGATCGCTTTCCCGCGGATAGCAACGTTGCTATGTGACAGGTTGCATACAAATTCGAATATTACAAAAAAATCCCGTCCCAGATCGCGGTCGCTTTCCCGCGGCTCCCGCCTCTGTGTGACGAGGGCTTACGGGTAAAAAACCTTGTAAAGTAGTAATATCAATGATGCATTAAAAACATAACAATATCAGCGCCTCTAACGGTGGATAATGTAACTATTTTAAGATATAACACTGACACTGTTCAGTTCATATCATCAAACGCTGGGTTATTCATTAATCTGGCTAGGCCATATCATGATAAGGCCAGCGGATATTTTCTACTTCAAAAAATAGAACTACTTCATCAAATGGTTTGACACATAGTGAAGCAACCAATTGGCGACCAGGGCCGTACCTAACTAGGGCGGTGCCAGCGGTACACAGGCACAGGGCGCAGACCCCGAAAGTGGCGCAAAAATGACCAGACCATAACCACAAACAAAACCTATTATTTATGGCGTAATATGGTACACCCGTATCACACTGCTGTGTGCAAATACTCGTTATTATGTAGATATACAAAAACAAAGTTTTTAGATAATAGATTCATTTTTATAAATATTAGATTTTATTGTCAGAATAAGGTAAGATTAGAACATATACCTACAGCACTGATGGCCACGACGTGCTGTCAACTGCCTCGGTGGACTAGCGGAAGTGTTCCTAACCGCACACCCCGTCGTTCGGGGCAACGAACAGGGTAGTGTGGGGCCTTCACCCACTAAAGAAACCCGCCGTGTGCCGTCTCTCCGCTTTTATTGGCGGGCCACTGGAACTATGTTACATTCCTTCGGTGGTACTTGGTACGCAGCCCTACCACCAGTAAACTGCAGATAGGTAGATAATAATTTGTAACCTACCAAGACAATATTTATTTGTTATAGCGCCTGCAAAACTATAGTTGGCAAAATGTTTTCTATCATTTTATTTCACATGTTTCCGTGTGGTGACGGACTAAGAACACAAGTGTCATCACCCCATCCTTTCCCGCGGGTGTAGTATAAGGCGACTAAGGGAAGTAAGCAATTATTACCCATTGCATTACTGGTAGTAGGGCTGGGTACTAAGTAAGCTGGGTACTTGCTATCGGGCCCGAACGGGTTGATACCACCGTCTCCTGTGTGACTGGTCATGAAGCACGTCAGTGTGTTTTGTTGACTTTTTTTGCAATGGACTATTTCTAACCGAAAGTAGAGACGTTTCGCGCCAAATTACAAAACTTTTTCATGCTCGTCATTAATTCTGTCCTTTAATTTTATTATTCGTAGTACCTACCTTGCATAGTTTCGTACCCCAGACTGGGGCTCGAACTCCACATTCAAGATTCCTCTTAGCAGTCCTCGGTATTATAAAATGTCTTTGAGACTCACTATGCATAATTGAAGTGTAACTTATGAAAATATTTTATTAACTAATGCTCCTAACTAGTACGTAATAAATTCACGTAAGATAAGAAATTACAGTTTCAATATTTTTTTCAATATTTTTTACAACTACACGCACTGCTCCAATGAGCCAGATAGGTTTCGAAGTAAACGAAAAAATATCATGGATGTAGGTGCTAATGCAATTTTTTTGATTTTTTTAAAATCACTCGGCCGATTTTGATAAAATTTTAATGGGACCCCTGATGTAGAACCTACCAAACAAAAAAATAATCATTGAAATCAATTCATAATTGACGAAATAATCGCGTAACACAACACAAAAGTGTCATTACACTCACGCACGCAGTTAAAAGTTGTTACGATTTTATAAAATGAATGCGAAATAAATGCTATACATATTTAGATATTTTTATATATATTTTTAGCATTTGACATGCACACTTTTCACTTTGTGTTTAATAAATGCTATACATTTAAAATTATATAACACAACTTTTGCCTCGATTTTAGACACAATTGTGTATTCTTAATTTATAGATCAATAATTACGAACCCACGACTTCATCCGTATGGAATTTAGTTATTTTTTGTGCGTAGAACTCTAATTAATTTTGCAAAATTTACTTAATCTAAATACCTATTTCTTATAACATCAACTATTTGCTGGTGTCCCGTCTATTTGGACGGTGAAAGATGTTTCGGAGTTTAACAGGAACGAACGGCCAGACAAACAATTTTTTTTTCTTATAATTACCTATATACTTTTAAAATATGTTTATTTAGTAAAAAACTGGTTATATTACAAATGGAGACTACTTTTATTAGACACAAATTAATTTTATAACTTGGGCAACGCTAAATGTAGTGTGTGCGTGTGTGCATATGAGTATTTCAGTGAAGCGTATGGCGTATGAATAATTTTGTTTATTTTATTCCATTAATTACCAGTTATAATATACATATATCACAATATTACGATACACTAAAGTATTGAGTATTAAGTTCATTTTAGACAGTTTATTTCTTTAAAAGTCTGAGGCAGGCGCGGCTTCAGCAAATGCCTTTACTTTAGGAATAGAGTATAAATCATCGTGAGCCTTCTGCAGTGCAGGGTACTTGTCACCGAGGTCGGGCATACGCATCGTCATCTTCCACCAGTCAAACAAGCCCGCAAACAGGAAATCAGCCCAAGTAAGCTGTATAGAAAAATATTAGGATTCAAATCTCTTCTTGATTAAACAAATACGAATTTCACTGTGTCCATAGAGGCCTAGCAACCGAGGTCCTATCTGTTTTTGCCTAGAGCATATGGAAATCAAACCAAACATAACAGTAAATCACTACTTGAAAACATTCCACCCTGTGATAAGAACTAATTTAGAGCTTTCGCTACTAGACTTCCCAAGAGAGCACCACAGCATCCTGTGACTCACATCTCACACTCTTGATAATTGCATTAAAATGTGTTCACCAGTTTCAGGGATGTAATCATAAGACCGGGACCTACCACTCTCTCACAGAATATCTAGGTCAAGTTATGGTTGCTCCTTCTCAGTATTCCTAGACCACTGAAGTAAAGGTTCCAGTGATCCACCGAGTACGGTGATTTGTTGCCTCTATGTCCTTTTGTGGTCACTCAAAGTAACTGATTAGAGGGGTCGCCGATCCCGTCAAAACACCTGGCAGTGGTTTGCAACGTCTGTGGCGTGGACTGGTGACTGGTCTCCGACAAGGTGACTACCAACCGAACATTCCCGCCTGGTTTAGGTATGACCTTTTTAATAGCATTTTAATTGATTTAAAATTTTGCTACATATCGTAACACAAAAATAGTACACTCACCTTTCCAGCAGCGATATGTCCATTGTTCTTTTCAACAATAGTGTTTAGTTTTTCTAGGAGGTCGGGATAAACGTTTTTGGAAAATTCTTCGTGTCTTTTGGCTTGGATAGCTGCGTCAGTTTCGTAGTGAACCATTATAGCCTCTAATAAAACGAAAATGTAACTATCAATACTAGCTAAATCTATAGGTAATTATGGCCGTTTTTAACCTATGGGAGGCCCTAGGCACTTTGGAAAAATGGGGCCCTTGTGACTCGAAACTATTTAATTAAAACAGGCCGACAGGCAGCATATATACGAGTACATATTAAAAAGTAAGGCCCCTATAAAATCCCCATTTCCCTACGCCGCATCACCCCCATCTGTGTGTCTGTACTATAAACTACAGAGCGGATTTCCATGCCGTTTGCCACCAATAGATGGAGTGAGACATGAGAAAGTTTTAGGTATATAATTCATTAAGTTTCCGCGAAAATTTACTGAATATGAAAAAGAACTGACTCATCTCCGGATGAAACCGCGGATAAAACTTACTATACGATAAATTATCGCAGGCCCCTAAGCCCTTTTTCAAAGTGGAAAGTAGGAAAGGGATACCCTCTAATTACACTCTACCTCCTATTCTATTCCTTACGGTTGGTCACGCACGAGTTATGCTAGCTATAAGCTACAGTAACCGCTAACCATCAGGTGGGTCATATAGTAGTTTGCCATCAGTGTAGTAGAAAAAAACTTCCAAGGAGGGATCCTGCCCCTCTATAGCTCCATTCATAAGAGTATTGGTGGACCTGCGTGGTATACAATAGCTTAGCTACGCTTGTGATACAGACATTAGTTATCACTTTGATCAGACAGTCCTTTCTTGTTAACAGAAAAAATACAGCCATACAAATGCTTACTGGCACTGATATCACTCAAAAATGCCGCGTTCTGGTCAATCTCGAAATCCTCTTCAATATCGTCTCCAACGACGCCATACTTTTTGCCCAAGTACCGGCAGATGGCGCTGCTCTGGGCGTACTGCTTGCCGTCTATCTCCAATATTGGAATCTGACCGAATAGCATTTCTGGAAAAATATAGAAATATACAACATTACTTCGTTTATGAAAAGGAAGTAACACTTATCACCCATTGTACAAGACATTTTTAATATATTATAAAAATACACAAACACCGTCATAAAAATACAAACAAATACACGAACAACTAATTATATAAAATTGAAGCAGGTACTAATCACTGGATTGAGCTTCACCAACCTATAATCCTATCTCAGGACCACCACTGCTACAAACGGTTAGTGCGCGAAGCTATTGAAATCAAAAAGCACAATAATTTCAATATAGACGGATTTAATCTATCATCAGCGGGGAATCCAGTAATTAATAGTGACATAGTGAGTGTTGTGTGTCGGACAAACATCAATCTACCCTACAAACTGTCGAAGAAAAATAAAGTAGCTCGTCTCTCCAGTTGTTCCGTGACCACGTCTGCTGCAACGCAGTTGAAACTTGTGTAAAAGGTTAATCATTTAGTTAATTATTTTACCCAATTTATACGCGAAAAAAGATCCGTTTATGTTACTTTAAATATAATTATAAATAAAATTAAAAATGTATAAAATAATTGATCACTGATATCAGGTACAGGGACGAAGAGGTGGTTAGGGCTCCAGAGAAAGGAACCTCCTCACAATACGTGCCGTGTCGAAGAGTGCCTTCTCTATCTAACAAGAATTTCTTTAGGAGTTGGTCGAGACTCTAGGCGATCAGCCCATTGACTGATAAGACTATCAGGACAATAATTGTCGAGTCAACATCCCACATATCGGTAATCTCGTGAGATAAATCCAAATCATACACACACATCAACTATTAGTGCACAGCGCTCTGATCTGTCTATCACCATAGTGGTCAGGCTTATTAGCAGCAATAGTCCTATCAGTAATGATATACCGATCCCAGTACAACGTGGGACGGTGATTTTCGAGTACTGGGTCGGTCACGTATCTATAGTACGCCACTTCTTTCACCAGATTTATTTAAGAGCAAGTAAAAGTTGCTAATGAACAATCCTGGCTACTTGGTTGTCTGTGTAAATAGTCGCAGTTTACAAGACGAGTGCAACCAGAAACAATGTGCCTGAGAGATTCTCCGGGTCGGTGGCATGCCCGATAGATGTCAACCATACCATCTCTCAGGATATATTGTCGGTAGTTATTTGTCATTATAACTTCATCCATCATAGATCAAAAATGTTTAAAAAATCGCGCCATCAAGTAGTATGAATTTTAATTGCAAAATTAAACTTACTATATTGGTTTAATGCATGTAAATGCATTCAGATTGATGGCATTGGTCGTAAAGGCAAATGTGATGAGGATATTGGGATGGCCGAAAGGTCGGTGCGGTAGCTTAGTGGCTTAGAGCACTTCCCGGGATTGGAAGAGACGTGGGTTCGATCCCTACTCACACTAAAGGTCTCTTTTTCCTCATTCACAAATAATTTGTATATTAAAAATAGCTGAGCATGTCAAATGCTAAAAAATATAGATCAAAAATGTTCATCCATTATTGCAAAGACAAAACCTTCAGTTTCTCACTGAATTGTACCCAGGAAACAGATGCTGCAAAATCAACACCGGGTTCGGGTAAAAACGTCCACGTAACTCCTTGCTCCTCCATACCTCGCGGCGCAGTCCTCAATGCTAGTATTATAGGTTTATGCCAGTTCTCTTTAGCCAAAGCAAGCGGGGTAAGTCCATAATCCACTCTGACCACATCTTGATGCACGTCCCTGTCAGTATTGAGTAAATATTCTTGGAGGTCAGCAGTTCCGATGAAGAGTTTTAATCCCCTAATTTCTGTGGGATATACAGCCTCATCACCGAAGAACGCGGGTGGTGCATTCGATATGTATTCACAGGTGTACGAACCTTTCTATCAAGGATATCTAGTTCAGTCTGAGTCCATCTGAGTATATAAAAGGAATACATCAAGACACATATTATTATTATTACTTTCTAGAGAGAGAAAGAGAATGTTCAATCGTTTTGTTACAGAGTTCCTATAGCAACCTTCCAGTTTTATGATATCATTATCCGCTGCAGCCAAAAGCTAGTTTTATGATTATATCTCAGGTTCCCGATATAGTAGTGGGATAACATGTATATCAGTTTTTAAGTCTAATCGAAAGTTGCATCAAAATCCGTTCAGTAGTTTTTCCGTGATACGCGAGCGAACAAACAGATATAGAGGGACTAAAAATCTAAAAAAAAATCGTTTTATGTTTAGACACGCCTATAATATAGTAATTTTTTCTCAAATATCTTAAATGTACAGACATAGCCATGTTACATCTTTATAATAGTATAAATTATATCATCCGATTTATACGTGTATGGATAATTGTAGAGTCGGTCGCAAATAACTGGTTCAGTTTGCATCTAATTTAATGGAAACTAACAGAGCAAGTTATTAAAAAATGTGTTTAAGAATTATAATAAAAGACCCTACCCATTCTACATAGCAAATCACACAACATCAGTGTCATGTGCAATCGCATCGCATAATATCAACAATAGGTACACGTCGTGATATCGCTATTATACTGTGATTACACACCATTGTACCTTTGTTATATCAGCGGATGCAGTCAATTGAAAACTTATGCAAAATGTCCCAGTGTATGCTAGGCGATAGACCCATAGAAACGTTAAGTCTAGAATAATGTCTGGCTCTCGTTTGTAGTCAGAACACATAGTTGTTGATACATTAAAAGCTATTATAATCAAGCCCTCGACAAGAATTGATCTCTTTGAAATAATTGTATTAATTACTTTAATTCGTTTTCGACTTAATACACCAGTTTTGAAATTAAACAAAAAAATAACAAATTACATTTGTATAACTTGTAACGAGATCTGTTGTAAAATGCAACATCGGACTAGGCTAAAAGGCCCGGATTGCATTATGATCTTTAGGGCGGACACAAATTCTGGGATAACATATATGTAGAGGGCCAAAATAGGGCTAAGGGAGGGCCCTATATGACTGACACAACTGATGCATTAGTAGGGCCCCTGCTAAATTCACAGGTTACATGAGCTCTGTGAACTACGAGTGGTTAATTTCCGGACAGAAATGATTCTAGGTCGCCCATTCTAGTGCATGAGACTCAACACATGGTATAAAGCAAAATCGCTATCTGTTTCTGTCTGTTTGTCTGCTTTCACGCTGGCTACACCTAAAGATAGGTACCTATACTCTAGTGGTAGAGACTTGCTTATCCCATCATGAATGAGCCGGCGGAGAATTACTAGTACTCACAGAAGATCAACGTGAGACCACAGTAACTACTCCTACCGTTGTGTTTCCTATCATGAGTGAGAGCGCCGGCGAACCCATTCCCTATCCTCTCTTTAGTACCTTACCCTTTCTATCATATCCTTATTATCTATAATATCTTTCCTCTGCACCTTCACATTTACCCTTGGAAATGTGCCCGGTAGATGGCACTAGGCTCACCCTCGTGTGACTTAAACATAGCTGGCGAACCGTGAGTGTGTATACACCTCTGCCTAGCCCTTGCGAGAATACAGGCGTGATGCTATGTTGTACCTTCTAATCTCTTCCTTGGAGATGGCAACGCGCGTTCGATGCCTCTGGTGATGCCACTGTCTATGCCGTATGCTTGTTTGCCACCCACGTAGTATCAAAAAAAATACTTGAAGGTTTTTTTTTTATTGCTTCTAATGGCAGGCAAGCCACGGCCCATCTAATGTTAAATGGTAACCGTCGCTCACGGACTCAACTATACCGAGGGTATTGTCAAGCCGCTGCGCACCATTACATTTCACCGATATGAAATTAAAGAATAAACGGCTATCTTCTGCTACAGCCAAAACGCAATGATGTGCTGATGTGCTTCATGGCCGGTCACACGGGAGATGGTGGTACCAACCCGCTTGGGCCCGATACCAAGTGAGTACTCCCATTTGGTACCCAGCCCTTCCACCAGTCATGCAATGGATGATAAGTGCTTACTTCCCTTAGTCGCCTCATACGACACCCATGGGAAAGAATGAGGTGGTGACACTTGTATTCTTAGTCCGTCACTTGTAGTTCTTCAAAAACCGTAAAGATGAGAGAATTAATTTCCATATAGGTTGACAGGACGATTAGGTAGGGTAGGACGCGCGTGCAAGTTAAGAACCGGCTGACCAATGCCTGGACTGCCAGCCCAACACTATCCCTTTCCAAGAAAAAAAAAATTAAGCGCGTGTAACTATTATGCGCGATCGGTTGATAAATTCGACAAAAGGTTATCATGGCACAAGGAGGTCACGAATAAGAAAGAAAGTATTGTATTGTATGAATGGTCAGTGCCATTGATATTTATCTGAACTGTGTTGTTTTACATATTCAATAAAATACTAGAATCCGGTGTTTGTATACTGAACGTATTGTATCCAAAATTAAGGCGGCCGTTAAGATAAAGTTTTTTCTCTGTCTTCCTGTCTATTTGTTCGTTTCTTAGCGCATATCTCTGAAACTACTGAATGAAAAAAATAAAACAAATATTGGACACCGGATAATCGCTGGTTAAGTAGACGTGACAAACAAATAATTGTTCCATGAAAACACAGACTTGTTGTGTCAACAGTGATTACTAAATATAACACGTTGTACCATGTGGGTTATATTTCAAAACAAATCCTTGATAGAGTGAAAACTAGATAAGGGGTGAATCTGGCGTAGATATTGCCAGTACAGGGTATTAGTTATAAAAAAAATAAACCATTATTGTCTATTATCGACTATGAATATTAATGTTACCACTTATTTACCAAATTACCTAATCAGACAAATCAGACAATACCATGACGAGAAGGTCGACGACGACATGCATTTAAGCTTTAGATGGGGGAGGCTCATATATGGTACCAGTGGTGCCCAGGCAGACCCTGGAGGCGCGCAAAAATGACCAGACCTGGACTACAAACAATACGTATTGTTTATAATTTAATACGAAACCCCCGCAACACACTGCTGTGTGCAAATACTTATAATTAAGTATAAAAAAACGTAGTTTTTAGATTTATTTTTATAAACATTAGATTTTAAAATACTTTCTGATATTTACGCGAATGTAACACATTTTGAAATAAAACTAGGTTTACGGATTCTATCGCGTTTACTTGATTTTCTACGGGTAGGTGAAGCCGTTGAAACAACGTATCAGCCTTGGACATCTACCATCTAAGTCCACCCGTGATCATGAATGCTGTAAAGTATTCGAAACGTCGGGATAGTAGTAAAATCAAGTATACGCGATAGAATCCGTAAACGTAGTTTTATTTCATTAGATTTTATTTTAAGAACCAGGTAAGAGTAGAACATTTTTTAAGGGCACAGTTATAGAAGCTCGCACCGGATGCATAAAAGGCTAGTTACAGCACTGTGTCACTGTGTATCAGTGATACAGTATCATCTATTCATCCACCCATCAGCCTTTCATCATCTGCTGGTGAAATGGCTTACCCAACCGTGTACCTCTCTCTGATGCCTGCATTCTACGGTTTCCGCAGCTTTGACCGGATATATTCTAATGGTCTTCCGCTACGCCGTCCAATACCAGGTCTACCCCTAAAGAACTCATTATCTAACATATACCTACGTGGACTATGAAAAAAGAAGAAGACTTACTGGACTTAAACTCCGGCCACGTGTCTCTCGGAATGCGGTTATCTTCAAACTCCTGGCCCCCATATGCAAGTAAGAGACGACAACCCTCACCCAGGGCTTTGAAGGGGAAATAATGAAACACGTACTTCGGCATTTTACCTAAATAAAAAAATATAATTATTCTCATTTAGAAATAGTTATACTTTTACATCCACTCTCCACCCAAGGGAGTCGTAAGAGCCGACTGAGGGAATACCGGGAGAGTGGGCAGCAGCACTCCTTCGAGTATTAACAACATCCACTGCGATCGCCAACCCGCCTGCCAAGCGTGGCGATTACGGAACTATCCCCCATTCTTGGGGAGGCCTATGTCCAGCAGTGGACGTTAAAAGGCTGATGGATGGATAGATACTTTTACAAACTGTGAGAATTTATATTTAGTTTTATTTTTTTCATATTCTGTCATTTTCTCATTTTTTGTCTCTCTGTTAGGTACTTTTATAACTCAACTAGTCTTTGTCCGCGGCTTCGCCGCAGCCAAAAGCTAGTTTTTACCTTATACCTCAGGTTCCCGATATAGTAGCGGGATAAAATGTATACCAGTTGTTAAGTCTAGTCAATAGCTATCAAACAAACAAAAAAGTTACATCAAAAGCCGTTCAGAAGTTTTTGCTTGATGCGCGAACAAACAAATAGACAAACACTAAAAATCTAAAAAAAAATGCTTTGTGTTCAGACACGCCTATAAAGCCTAATATAGTATTTTTTCTCAAATATCTTAAATGTACAGACACAGCTCTGTTACAGTTTTATAATAGTACTAGCCTTTGCCTTACCAAAAGCTAATTTTTAGGTTGTATCTCAGGTTTCCGATATAGTAGCGGGATAAAATGTATACCAGTTTTTAAGTCTAATCGAGATCTATCAAATAAAAAAAGTTGCATCAAACCCAAAATCCGTTCAGTAGTTTTTGCGTGATGCGCGAACAAACAAACAGACAAACAGACAGACAGATAAACAGACAAAAAGACAAAAATTCTAAAAAAAATAGTTTTGTGTTTAGACACCTATATAGCCTATTACAGTATTTTTTTCTCAAATATCTTAAATGTACAGACACAGCTCTGTTACAGTTTTATAATAGTATCTATAGATAGAAAACAGCTTCAACTGATCTTGATGAAAATTTGAGTGTAAATATCTGACTGGCCTCCTGACTTGGTTTCTGAGAATGTACATAATAATCTTAAATACCTAAAACTGCATCGCTCATTTTACCGCCAAATGAGGGATCAATTGCATGTACCCTTATTTGATACATTATTTATTACAGTAAAATTTAGGCTTTTAAATTAATAATTTTAATTTAATTCGAAGTTTGACTCAGAATCGTGTGTGATCAGTGGTTTTACAAAATTTGTTTTGCAAAATCGCGGCTCAATAGGGGTTTGCATTTAGAAACAACAATTTTAACGCTGTCGAAGTCGCGGATAACTGCTATTATTTAAATTATTTAAATTGAATTCAATACGGTTGCTATGTATACCTGAAAGTTGTCCAGGTGTAGCAGAAACCGCTGATAATTTTAATATGTTGGCAACAGAGAAAATTTATGTAAATAAAGTACTTACTAAGAGTAGCTTATATATTCATAAACAAAAGAACTAAATAGTTGAAAAAAATGTGTTCTATTTGTTTTTAAGGGAAAAAACAACTTTTATTATATTTTGGAATAAAAAAGACGACGGTGTGCAGAAGAGGACATTTTCTATTTCACATTTAAACACAATTAATAGTAGAACCTAACGTGTCAAAGGCTTGGAAAATAGATAATAATAATAACAACTTGAATATTGTACTTACTATTTAGGTGTCGAACCACGTGTAACCGCGTAGGATTCAAAGATTATACTGACACTCCTGACTTGAAAGTCAGGAGCGACAGAAATGTATAGGCTGCTATTGTACATAGCCGCATATACCTATTGAATTATTGGTACCTTCTTCGTTTTTTCAAACCGTTCAAAGTCCTATTGGGCACGGGTCTCTACGGGTCGGGTAAGATGGATTTAGACTATTACGCTGGGCCAGGTCGGCTTGGCTGACTTCATAAATCGTTGAGAAAATCTCTGAAACTTACAGGTTTGCTCACGATGACCAGGCAGTAGATTGGTTTAGGACGATTGGTGGATTTGTTTCGAATGAATAGTGGATTGGTTAAGAAAACTGTATCGTGGGTGGTGGGTTTGATTCCCACAGAGGACAATTCTATATGTGATCGTTCTAAGTCTCGGCTTTGTGCTCGTTAAATTGTACGTTCGTAAATTCCTGCGCGGTGCTGGGATTATTCCCATTTTTTTTGTTAACGCGGGAAAAAATTTACCTAACCCCACAACCCATCTTTCGGGGCAACGAACAGATTAGTTTGTGACCCTCACCCACTAAATAAACCCGCCGTGTGCCGTCTCTCCACCTGTAGGTATTGGTAGGCCACTGGAACTGTGTGACATTAGTTCAGGGAATATACACTAGGGCAGGGTGTTGTCTTTTAAAAAAATATATATTCTCAGTGTAACTCGCGTTCGTCTGTGCCTCAGGTTTCTTATTCTCATAATGGATTTTACTGACGTTTACATAATTACTGACGGGCTTCGTGGCGTAGTTGGTAGTGTAACCGACTTCCGTGCACGAGGTCGTGGGTTCAATTCCTACTCAGGACAATTATTTGTGTGATGAACATAGATATTTGTACTGCGTCTGAGTGTTTTCTATCTATTATATGTACATACATATAATTAGGGAAAAAAAGAAGTATATGTAATATATCCGTAATCTGGTACCCATAGCACAAAAGTTAAGCTTAGTTTGGGGACGTTGTGTGAAAATGTCCGGGAATATTTATTTATTTACTAGGGATTTGTAGCAATTACTTCTAAAACCCTAGAAATATATGTACCTACACTATAATAGCACACATGCAAGGCGAGGGCGAGTCACAGGTTTGTTAAGTTTAACTTTAAAAATGGTCTAATGGACCATTGGCCTTGAATGTTGTTAACACTCGAGAGAGTGAACCGACAACCGTTGAAGAAGAAAGGTTCTCGGATGGCGACCGCGTAACGGACGGCGCAGTGTAGGGCGGCCTTCCACCAGGTGGACCGATGACCTGGGTAAAGTCAGAGGCAGTCGTTGGATGCAGGCGGCACAGGACCGTTCGTTGTGGCGTTCTCTTGAGGAGGCCTATATCCAGCAGTGGACGATAAAAGGCTGATAGATGGATGGATGGAAATAATGAGAAAAAAAATGTGTGCTTGTAGTTCTCTCTCTTGCCCCTACAGTAATATACGAAACGTAACTTTCTCTCTTTCTATCTTCACTAACTGTTAACGCCTTCAACTAGGGACAGAGGGGCGCGAGGGCGGGGAACGCGGATCGCTGCTTGTAACGAAGAACTCGCGCAGCACTCACCGTCAATCACGGCCCGAGTAAAATAAAATAATACCGCGCCACGAAAGTCAATTTCGTGAATTGACAATCTTTGCCAGTTCGTTTTATAACCTCAAAAATGGATCTATACTAGTAGTAGCTGGTGTTATTTGACTGCAATATTGTAAAGTGCGGAATTATCAACCGCGTGGTAATTGCCAACCCATTTTTTATAGGCCTATTATATAGCACATAAAATCGTCAATAATACACTAATAATTAACAAGAGCGCCTGAGGAAGTGCATCGGCAACAACAAAGTGGCGATTGCAATTGCCACAAGGAGCCGGATTCCGTAGTAAGCCTTTGGATGGGATGCTAAAATAAAAATAATAAAGCAGTGATAGCTTAACGGTAAAATTTCGGCCGTAACTCACTTGCAATTCGAACGATCGGCAAGGTTAACCTACTTTCTCTCTGGTGGCAGTCATATGGTGACCAAAAAATTACTCCTATTTATGGACGTAAGGTCCTCCTCCCAAAGGCAGGTCAAACAGTGGATCCCGGCTGGTAAATAACATCCTGGCAGATTTGATCTATATTTTTAGCACTTGACATGCTCGGCTACTTTTAAGGTCGTTAAGACAAATGTGATGAGGAAATTGGGTATGATCGCAAGGTAGTACGGTAGCTCAATGGATTAGAGCACTTCCCCGGATAGGAAGGGGCACAGGTACGATTCCTGCTCGTATTAAAGTTCTCTTTTTCCTCATTCACAAATAATAATTTGTATCCTGGCAATTGTTACATTTTGAGAGTCTGAAATCTGACTCCAGTCTTGTCCTAAGGTCGTCAGTTGTCCCATTACTTGGGTCGTGGAGGTCAGATAGACAGTTGCTTTGTGTACTTAATACTGGTGGAATCCCCGACCCGAGGTTCAGAGCCTCCTACTTTTTGAGATTTTTCGATATTATGTATTTGTTTACAAATTATCACTGCTTGGTGAAGGAAAACATCGTGAGGAAACCGCATGTCTGAGAAAATATTCTCGATGGCTTTTAAAATCTACCAACCCGCATTGGGCCAGCGTAGCAGACTACGGCCTAAATGCATTTCACTATGAGAGTTAGGTTATTTATCTAAGATGAGAGTAGACCCGTGCCTAATAGGAACCTTTTTTTTTTTTTTTTTTTTTTTTTTTTTTTTTTTTTTTTTTTTTTTTTTGTTATCGCTGTGGAAATGCTTTTACGCATCCCCCTGGTGCGAAACAGGGGGTATGTAGGGCTCGCCGGGCACTTGGATCTTATTTGCACCCGGAATACCCACTAAAACCACAGCGGCCCCTTCCACGCCTATTAGCGGGGCGCCAGAGGGTCGTCTTTCGACATTCTACTCTGACGCCCCAGGCGCATGGCCTACTGGCCACACCCTGTCGTCATCAAGGCGGTGGGAGGAGGTGAGCGTAGCGACGCCGCCTTCCCCCTGGCCGCCGCCGGCGGAGCGAGTCAGCGTGGGCTGATGCCTCGCGTTCCCGCTCCGCGGCCTCCTTCCGTGCAATCACTGCCTCACAAAAGGAGGCAACGGCCGACCAGAACCCGTCGCCGCCGAGCATTTGGCTAACTGCGGCCGGCGCCTAATAGGAACCTGTAATAAGGTTGCAAAAAACTATTTCTTTAAAGTAAATTAATATAATACACGTCGTGCTAGTGTAAATAGAACGTCATAAATGGCGCTTTTAAAAGATATTTTAAATTTATTTTTTTGTACTACCAAGAAATATCAAGAGATCGCTCAGCTCAATGACATAGAAAACCTCTTGGAATATATTTGAGATATACGAACCCGTGCACCTAGATTCTTATAATTATACAAGTAGCTTAAAATGTTACAAAATAATCAGCTGCTAGTAGCAATCGGCGTCTTATACGTGCAATGCCACACTTTCTATTCAGTACATCAGCCTTTCAGTCATAACCTATTGCACGCCTCATAAGCGAAGCGTTGAGGTGGGTATTATTCTCGTTTCACACAAAGCAACTGATTTTTCAAACGTAAAATGTCTCTATTTATCATACATAAATAAGTGCATTATAAAATAATATACATTACACACACACGTATTATATTAAGAAAAAAACACTATTTTTAACACTCATGATATTTTTGATGCTATTTTTGTTATTTAAGCTAGTTAAAAAAACTGTTTAAAAAAGTTCTGTCTTGGACGTCCGTGTGTTGTAGGTATGTTCGGATAATGTATTTTAACACGATAACGACCGAAATATTTTACTAATCTCTTTTTTTTCTTTTACGATTCAGTATAATTACGAATAGAGCCCTATCACTTTTCACGGTCTTATTCTATGTGGTTTGATTGTTATTAAATAAACAAAAAAAATACTGAATATTTACGCTCGACTCGACACTAAAACCAGCGCTATACCTTATTTCATGAGAACTACTTCTATAGACCAATATAGAAATACTTCTTAAAATTAGCGTATGATGTAGATGGCGTATAAGACATGAAACCCACATTAGTAATTTTTGAAATTTGCGCTATGTGATTTATTGAAAATTACTTAGTAAGACCAATATATTATTAGTTACTTATCAAATAATCAATTTTATTGTGAAAAATTAAGATTATGAGGCGTGCACTTTTGGATTTTCCAAAGTATTTATACAATACAGAAACTTTCAGCCCTTTTACAGAAATCTAAAATACAAGAGTTATTTGCTCCTTTTCATAGGTTTCATATATTAATAGGGTAGGTCAATATTAACAATATAAATATTATATTACGCAGCAAGAGATTGTGAATTAAAACTCGAATTGTGTGGTTTTATGAAAACACTTTAAACGTTTTTTCAGACAAATACCGCGGGGCACTTGCACGAATGAGTGAGAATATGCTACACGGTTAGCTGTTGCGAAGTGCGAACCATGGGCGTCACCATATTGGCTTTGGCTGCTCTGCCGAGCGCCTTTCACTTTACCCCTACTCCGCGGCCGGCTGTAATGCGACATGCGAAAGTTCGAGAAAAAAAAATTCAAAGCAGTAATGAGGCCGGCCGATGGCAGTGAAAATTTAAAACTAACAAACAGTTGCTATTTTTGGATATCCAAATTAAATGTTTGATCTTAAATTAAAACTTGTAAATCAAAATTATTCATTAATTGATAAAAAAAAATATTATTTAAATTAGTAATTTCTTCATTCACAGTTGGCCCAGCGCAATAAGTTATAAGCAATAACAGGTATAGTGTTATCGTTAACACGTCACGTGACCAAAGCGTTCGGTGACGATGACCTCGCGTTCCATGATTTTTAATCACCCAAAAAGTGCTACAAAATATAATCATCATGCAAACGAAGTGATGGATCTTCCATAACATACCTAATACAATCCAAACTCTATGGAAATATTAACAGTAGGTGCCCCGTAACTTTTAATTTAAAAACATACCTTATAATAGTGAAACTATTATAACTAATTATAATATATTTTTTTAATAAATATCAACGTAAGTTCTAGTCACGCTACGCTGGCAACACTAGGAACGAATTGCAAATCACAGGTGACTCAGGTGTGTCCATAGATTTAGGATATACATTAATTTCTCAAATATGACTGTTTCGTGTACCCCAAATCATTGTAATAATATAATAAACAATTTTCTCATAATATTTTCTCCAAATCTGATACATTTGCGTAACCGTTATTTTGAATTGAAGATAATAAACAAATAGTAAACTTTTTGGTGAAATAAGTAATCCTGTGGATTATCATTCTTTGAAGAATTACAACCTGGTACTGCACAAGTAACCATCGTTATAACGTTATTATAATACTGGTAAAGACTTTAATTACAATAAATAATCGCCAAATCATGCACGCGTAAACTTGTCAAGGCCGCTACAGGCCGGTAACAAATAAATTTAGGTCTCGTTGACAGTATCACTCTCTCTCTCGTTCTAACACATCATAGTACCATTAGCTTCAGTGGGTCTCTTTACTCTTATAGCCTATCTATGGAGTATATCCTAAATCTATGGGTGAGTCAGGTGCATACAGTGTCATCTGTCATGTCTGTCATATGCCGTTTTTCTGTAATCTTTCTACTTCCCTATATTAAAAAGTACTCTGTGCTTTCTACCTACTGAATACCGGTTGTGTTGTGTTGCTGCGATTAGGTCTCTTGAGTAATATTGTTCTGTGGATTAGGTTGGTGGCGAATAGTATAACTGTTACAACGCGCAAATTGTATAATAATACATATGTAATTTAATTTTCAATAATACTTAATTCAATAAATCAATCCTGTGTTAACGGCACTATAGCAGTATTACTACGTGGCTTAATATTATATGTGAGTACACACTTATATATTTATAAACTTATTTAAACGTGGAAACAAACTTATGTAGTTTACCCATAATATATTCATGTCTACATTGTTAGAATTGAGTATTTTAAGTACGACTTTATTACGATTATTTAGTATTGATAATGGAGTTTCCATTACAGTACTTGTAATATCGAGAAGTAATTAGTAAATTATCGTCAAGTGACAATAACTTGGCTTTAACTTAACATTAATTAGTTATACTTACCTACCTACTTACTTGTTTTATAACTTGTAGACATGTGTCATTGTAATGTTCTTTTTAATTGTAGGTATTATTTCAGAAACATGCTACTTGGATAAACATTAAGTGTGAAAATGTGAAATCGAAAATAACAGTCACGAGCAGGATTTGAACCTGCATCTCCTGGATACCGTCCAGATGCTTTGCCAATTCAGCCATCGTGACAATTGCTCCTGACTGCTAATTTCGATAACACATTCATTCTTAACGACGCTTCTCTTCTCTATCTTAGACGACGCTTGGACGACTTGGGTTTATTGTTAAATGCTAAAAAAGTATATAAAAATATCAAAGTAATGCTACTTGGAACCATATTTTATGTACATAGATAAAAGGCATTTTGTAAAATATTTGTAAATTCTACTAGATATTGCTAATGTCTTTTATACAGAATTTAAAAAAATCAGACTGTGTTATTTTTGTAATTCATCCACAACTTTAAGTGATTTGGAGATGATGGTCTCAACCCGTTCGGAACCGATAGCAAGTGAGTACACTCACTTGGTACCCAGCCTTGCCACCAGAAATGCAATGGCTGATAATTGCTTACTTCCCTTATGCCCGGTTCCTATAATAATAAAACGGATCGTTTTACTTACGATTGGTAGAATATTCTACCAGGCGTAAGTATAATCTCTCCCTATAAAATAAGAGTCGTAAGTGAATTGATTGACAGTTTGCAACTGACGGATGGGTAGCTGTTATACAATGACGATTCGTTGAATATAGGAACCGGGCGTTAGTCGCTCGTACGACACCCGTGGGAAATAATGTGGTGGTGGCACTTGTATTCTTAGTCCATCACCACACGAACAGTATACTATAAGTATTTATTGGCTTTAAGAATATTTTATGATTTATACACAACATTTTTTATTAGCCTATTATTATAAAGTTGTTTACTCAAGTGAGACGGATTTGAGCTGTAGTCTGCAACATTGCCTTGGTGCAGGTTCCATCCATCTACCCATCAGCCTTTTATTGTCCACTGCTGGCCATAGGCCTCCCCAAGAGAACGCCACAGTGAACGATCCTGTGCCACGTGCATCCAACGACTGTCTGCGACTTTGACCAGGTCATCGATCCACCTGGTCAGAGGACGTCCTACACTGTGCACCGTCCGATACGCGGTCGCCACCCGAGAACCTTTGTTCCCCAACGGTTGTCGGTTCGTAGAGCGATGTAGCCTGCCCATTGCCACTTCACCATACTGACCCGGCGGGCTATGTCGTATACTCCCGTTCTCCTACGGATTTCCGTATTACGGATCTTATCACGTAGATCCCAAGCATAGCCCGCTCCATGGCACGCGGAGCGACTTTGAGCCTTGATATAATTCCAACATTTGAGAGACCACGCCTCTGTTCTATATGTCATCACCGGCAACACACAATGGTCGTAGACCTTCGTCTTCAGACACTGTGGAGTATTGGACAAGAAGATCTTCCTCAGCTTCCCGAACGCTACAAAGCCGAGCTGGATACGTCGATTGACCTCTTTCTCGAAGTTGTGTCTACATAACTGGACAGATTGTCACAGGTATACATAGTGATTGACAACTTCGAGAATCGCGTTCCCGACTAGGACCGGTGCTGAAATGATATGATTATTGTGCATGACTTTCGTCTTGTCCATGTTAATTTTTAGACCCACTAGTCGGGAGACAGGTAGTGCAGGTTCGCAACAACAAAATTAATATTGTTAAATAATCAATTTCAATCATTGGCAACCATTTTCTGGGATAGCGAAGGAATTTTACTAATTGATGGCAAGTAGCCTAGAGGACTACAATGAATGGCCAATACTATGCTAATTTTGCTTGCCGTGTGGGGCCGGCCTTAGAATTGTCCCACCCCTCTCCACCCATGGGAGTCGTAAGAGCCGACTGAGGGAATACCGGGGGTGTGGGCAGCAGCACTCCTTCGAGTATTAGCAACATCCACTGCGATCGCCAACCCGCCTGCCAAGCGTGACGATTACGGCACTATCCCCCATTCTTGGGGAGGCCTATGTCTAGCAGTGGACTTTAAAAGGCTGATGGATGGATGATGCTAATTTACTGGGTTAGGTACGTGAGGCAGTCGTACAGAAAAGACGCAAGCAAGTTTGCGTGCGGAGTGCTGTTTCTGCAAATGAATGCGCCCGTTCACACCGCTCGTGTTGCGAGAGGTCAATCTGCCAAAGCAGAAACTATACAGTGTACTTACAGTGAATTAAATGAGCTGTGAGAGATGCCTTAAAAGCCAAGGGGTTCGCAGAAATTGACTATCCACCCTACAGTCCGGAATTGGCCCCAGTGACATTTTCCTTTTCAAACTTGAAAAAGGAGTAACGGGGGCGAAGGTTTTCGGACGAAAATGAGATGAAGGCGGCCGTGGAAAACCATTTTGAAGAGAAATGTTCAAAATATTATATACTACGTGAAAAGTGCACTAGAGGGGGGACTTATATTGAAAAATAAAAATATAAAAGTATACTTTTTTCATTAAGTACCTTAGGCCGCGTACTTATCAGCCGCCCCTCGTACATCTCCGGTTATCGATATAGTAGCGAGATAAAACTTATCTTCCTATCAGTTTCTAATCAGGAGCCCAGATATACAAAAACTAAACGTGTACCACATCTTCTCAATCAATCACTATGCCACATGGAGTCATGCTTGCATTCCTTTCTAGAACCATCATTTTCATTTTTCAACATTCATTTTCAAAGATCCATTGATTCCAACAGCAGAAAAAGAAATGACAGTACTGCTGTCCTACCTGGTTTCTGAGTTGACACCTTGACACTTTAGAGTTAATCATCGCACTGTGCACGTATCTACCTGTTAACATTTCCTGTTACTCAACAACTGATGACGCCAGTACCTATAACTTGGTCATCAGGGAGACATTTGACTAATAACCCATTCATCTGAAACCCACACTCACTTTCTTTGAATTATTGTAAACGACCAGTAGACAAAACAGTCTACACACCCTGTCTAACTCATTTTCATTTTTCTGATGATAATTAAATAAAAGTCCTAAATTCTTTATAAAAATATTTCAGAGCTCGAGTTTAGTTGCCATCCAAATATCTTGTATGTTGCCAGTTTTTAGGTATCAAGTCCAGACCTACTTAATGCTAAGGAGACGACGAGAAACTAATAGATATGTTGATAATTTATCAGTTCCTTTCATTTAACAGTATCTGATGAACCAGATCACAAAGTGCGAAAATTTGAAATCGAAAATTATTATGATTTGCACATTACAACCTCAGCTACTTTAAGTGAAAAAAGAGAGAGATTTAATGAGAGCAAGACGCAAAGCTGCGTCCCTTCCTATCCAAGGAAGTGCTCTGGTCCGCTAAGCTAAGTGGTGACACATAATCTCCATTTCACATTTGTTTTTAGAGACCCACGAATGTATACAGTTTTTGTTCCGATATAGTATAAGCTTATTATTGTTTTATTTTCGTTCTATTGAAAATAATAGTCTCGAGCAGGATTTGAACCTGCATCTCCTGGAAAACCTACCAGAGGCTTTGCCAATTCAGTCATCGTGACATCTGCTCCGGACGTTTTCACATTCGCACTTTGTGTTCTCGTAAATAGGCGAGCATATGTTAAGTGCTTTAAATATACCTACTTAAATATCAAAGTATCCGATGCGATACAAGTGCAATAGTTTTAGAATAGATTAAATACGTTTATACGTCATACTTTAAATACATATAAATAAGTAACTAGCTTCTTCCAGCGGCTTCGTCTGCGTAGACTTCTAAATTTGGTCATCTAGATTAAGTACTCCACGGTAACAGGCAAATAACAAAATTGTAAATAACTATCTACCTTTCTATTATTTACTCTTTCCGTATTCTAGTAGCCGAGTATGCTGTTAAAAGAATCTATTAATTAATAAACTTCTTCCTCTGAACCGAATATGCTTAACAGTTGCATTGCGCATTATGCAATATTCCATTCAAAATGGCCGCTGGAACAAGATGGCGGCTTATGCATATTTTGTCAACCATATTAATATGGATAACAATTGAAAGGGCCTGAACGGTAAAACACGCTAATAGTGTAAGTGACATACGATAAGTTCAATATCGCCACTCTTTCGTTTAACAGCACAAACACGATATTTTATATAGAACATTTACACACACAGAGTATAATACGAAATGCGGCACTCACAACAACAGGGTTGAGTCCTACGAGGAAACTACTCAACAATCAACAGCACAGACAATAATTTTTTTACAAACTGCCTTTTCAGAACATTTAAATAAGTTTGTTTTTAATAATGTTTTTACATTAATTTACTTTTTGCATGTTTCCAGTATAAATGACAAAATACGTGTTCCACTACTTCCCCGTGAAGGCCCTAGGTGAGAGCTGCCGTCTCTTGCTAGCATATGGCGGCGAGGAATTCGAAGACCACCGAGTTAGTCGTGAGCAATGGCCGGAGTTTATGCCGAGTAAGTACTTTGTGTAATAGTAGATAATTAATTGAATGAGGCGACACTTGGCGGAAGTCCATTGTTACTATTATAGGATGGATTTTAGGAGGAGAGCCCACCACTCACCCACGGATTGTCAATCCGCACTCTCGCAATCTTAGGTTATTCTGTCCAAAGATAACCGGGATTGACAATCCGTGGGTGAGTGGTGGGCTCTCCTCCTAAAATCCATCCTATAATAGTAATAGTAGATAGTAAGAATTTGTACACTGAAGAGGCAATGAGCAGTTAATATCTGCTGGAGGACAGTCGCTGGATTAAAAGAGTACTTAGGTGGATACCACGACAAATGTAGGGTAGGACGGTCCGGCTCGATGGACCAGTGACCTGAAAAAGGATGACTGAAATAGACGAGATACTGACATAGATAGAAGTAGATACTACTGCATTACAGA
Source organism: Leucoma salicis (assembly GCA_948253155.1). Classification (NCBI taxonomy): domain Eukaryota; kingdom Metazoa; phylum Arthropoda; class Insecta; order Lepidoptera; family Erebidae; genus Leucoma; species Leucoma salicis. Next base: position 4,725,837 of record OX411819.1, on the reverse strand, counting down.
GTAACCTATAATAATATCTACACATCTAATCTTGTTACAGAGCGCTTTATCTTTATAACTATTATAAAGCTGTAACAGAGCTATGTCTGTACATTTAAGATATTTGAGAGAAATGACTCTAATACAGTCAGGCTACATAGGCGTGTCTAAACACAAAACGATTTTTTTTAGATTTTTTGTCTGTTTGTCTGTTTATCTGTTTGTTTGTTCGCGCATCACGCAAAAACTACTGAACGGATTTTGATGCAACTTTTTTATTTGGTACCTCTGGATTAGACTTAACAACTGGTAAAAACAATATTTTATTCCGCTACTATATCGGGAACCTGAGATATAGTCTAAAAACTAGCTAACTAGGCGAAGCCGCGGGCAAAGGCTAGTCTGTACTATAAAAAATATATCATGTTTTAAGGTTGCCAATTGTCTCCTTAGTTGGGCCGTGGAGGTCAGACGGACAGTCGCTCCATGTGAACACTGATGGATAGGCTAAAACAGAACAGATCGGAAGCCGACCCCCACAGTTTGCAATAAGGCTAGGTAGATTTTTTTATTGCATATGGTGGTAAATGGTAATCGTCGCTCATGGACTCAACTATACCGGGAGTATCATCAAGCCGCTGCTCACAATTTCACTTCACAGATATGAAATGAAAGAATAAACGGCTATCTCCTGCTACAACCAAAACATCGCTCATGGACTCAACTATATCGGGAGTATTATCAAGCCGCTGCTCACGTTTTCATTTCACAAATATGAAATGAAAGAATAAACGGCTATCTCCTGCTACAACCAAAACATCGCTCATGGACTCAACTATATCGGGAGTATTATCAAGCCGCTGCTCACGTTTTCATTTCACAAATATGAAATGAAAGAATAAACGGCTATCTCCTGCTACAACCAAAACACACTGATGTGGTACCAATACGGGAGCTGTTGATACCCACCCGTTCGGGCCCGATAGCAAGTGAGTACTCCCACTTGGTACCGAGTCCTACCACCAGTAATGCAATGGGTGATAATTGCTTACTTCCCTTGGACGCCTCTTACGACACCCGTGGGAAAGAATGGGATGGTGACACTTTTATTCTTAGTTCGTCACCACACGACGATGATAAAGACACTACTAAATCCCATTTTATATTTGACATTTTGTAGTGAAGACTTGTTTTTTGCATAGACTTAATTCTGCCTTTTTTTTTGTTTAGGCGGGAAAAAATGTACCTAACCGCACACCCTGTCATTCGGGGCAACGAACAGGGTAGTGTGGGGCCCGCACCCACTAAAGAAACCCGCCGTGTGCCGTCTCTCCGCCTGTGTGCGGACCACTGGTAATGTGTTGGATTACTTCAGTGGCCCGCCTGCGGCAGACTTAATTCTGCCCTGAGTTTAAAATACCGTAGGATCTTGCAGAGACGCCATTTTGGTATCTGTCGCTACATGTGCATGTACATGTATAATCTTATTTCAGAGACGCTGTTCGGTCAGCTGCCGATATTAGAATTTGACGGTAAATATTACGCACAGAGCAAGGCCATTTGCCGCTACTTGGGGAAGAAGTACGGCATCGCTGGAGACAACGACGAGGAAGCCTTGGAGATTGACCAAAACGTTGATTTTATAGATGATATTCGCGCAAGTGAGTTATGTTCACCGCTAACACATACTAATTTTGTATTTATCAGATACTTCAGTGTCCTGTGAAATAATTGGTCCTATGGTAGAACCACATAATAAATTGTTACAATTTTTCCCAAAGATCCAACATTAAAAAAGTGGGAAATGTCGCAAAAAATTTTGTGGCTACTCAGCATACCGTCTTTCAATTCTAATGTTCCAGATACTATACATTTTAACAATATCGCTGATCAACCGGATTAAACACAAAAAATAGCAAACAATTCTCAGACAAACCAAGCAGCTACAATTTGACAGTGGCCATCTCGTTGATAGCGCCATCTAGCTTCAGCTTTGCCTGAGGATCTCCATCGACGAACATTGGCTATGTGTCGTATGTGAGCAATGAATTTGGTAGTGCGGGTCCAAAAATAATTAGGATGTCAGAAAACAGTAAAAGCGTGAAACTTGCAGTGCCTAGAGGTCTATACATGGTTAGTTCGGCCCTGATTGCCGTATCATGTTACTCTATTATTAGGAATAGGAACTATGATTAATTTACTTCGGTATTTTTTTAGAGTGGAAAATATACGTATTCCACAATACTTTTCAGTTAGGACGTTTCAGAGATGACGATACATTGGGATACTTGCAAATTAATAAGAATCGAAAATACCTGATTAATTGTTCTGATTGCAGAAGCTGCGATGGTTCGCTACGAAAAAGATGAGACCCTCAAAGCGAAAAGACACGAAGACTTCTGCAAGAACGAGTATCCATACCTTTTAGAGAAGCTCAATGACGTCATTGTCAAAAATAATGGACACTTGGCTGCAGGAAAAGTATATACGCGTACTTTATACATACATTGTAACCACGGAGTACTTCTGTAATCCGTGATTATAACATCAAGTCACGTGACTTAGCGTTATAGATATTGTTAAAGACTTAGATAAATATAGGTTCTTTATCTATGGTTAAAGATGTCAAATTCCCATACATTTAAATAGTTTTCTATTAGCGTTAGCGATCATAGAATGCAACTTGGCTAGGCAAACAGGGACCCTTTTTTTTTTTTGTTTAGGCGGGAAAAAATGTTCCTAACCGCACACCCCGTCGCTCGGGGCAACGAACAGGGTAGTGTGGGGCCTTCACCCACTAAAGAAACCCGCCGTGTACCGTCTCTCCGCCTTTATTGGCGGGCCACTGGAACTATGTTACATTCCTTCGGTGGTAGGCAAACAGGGACCCACAGGATTTGTATAGAAAACAAAAAAAGTGAAGCGTAGATTGAATTTCACCGTTGAGTTTCGTCGTTACCCGCTGTCCAAGGTGAACGACAAAGGCGATAATACGACGCGACGCGTCACGAAAATATCAAATAGAGGTTGTATGTCCTTATAGCCTACGTTGTCGTGTAATATGAATGCGATGAAACGCGATTAAACGAAGAGAAAAGAGAATATTAAGCTATTTAGGAGTCGCGGAACATACCTACTAGATTTTTTTGAGATTTTGTCTGTTTGTTTATTCGAACATCACGCAAAAACTACTAAACGGACTTACATAGAACTTTTTTGTTTCATGCTCTTGTTTAGTTAAAAATATGTTTTATCCCGCTACTATATCGGGAACCTGAGATATAACGCCGCGGGCAAAGGCAAATTTAAATATATTACCATTAAAATGTGCTTAGAATAATATTTTTGTTCATATAGTTCACTTGGGCGGACATACAATTCGCCGGTATGTTCGACTACCTGAGCATGATGATGCAGATGCCCGACCTTGGGGAGAAATATCCCGCCTTCCAGAAGATCGTGGACAACGTGTACTCCATACCCAATATCAAGGCTTACGCTGACGCCGCACCAGCTACTCCCTATTAAAAAAGACTATTTAGAAGAGTATTATAAAAAATATAGATATAGGCTAAACTAATTACTATACTAATTTTAGTTTTTAATAAACTTAAAGAGCTTACTTGTTTTATTTGTTTTTTTTAATTGCGTGTACTGGCTGACGAGCCACGGCCCATCTGATGGTAAATAGAAACCGTCGCTCATGGACTCAATTATAAAGAGAGCATTGGCAAGCCGGTGCTCACCATTTCATTAGTTATGAAATAAAAGAATTAACGGCCACGCGGGAGATGGTGGTACCAACCCGTTCGGGCCTGATAGTAAGTCAGTACTCCTACTTGGTATCCAGCCCTACCACCAGTAATGCAGTGGGTGATCATTGATTACTTCCCTTAAACACTTGTATTCTTAGTCCGTCACCACACGGACTTAGATTCAAATTTTAATTCAACCCACTGATTATTACAAGTGATTGAAATCAGTGTGATTAGTAAATGGGAAAAAATGTTCCTAACCGCACACCTCGTCGTTCGGGGCAACGAACAGGGTAGTTTGGGACTTTCACAATAAAAAAATCTCGGACCTTAAACTGATATGGCCAGCCTATTGTCCCCTCAAGTTTCCTATTTCTGTAGCTATGTCGATAATATAATTCCCTCCTTGCGGGTCTAGTCATCAGAGAAGCCCTAAGCATATCTCGCCGAGCGACTTATTTGGACTAGTCTCGGCACCGTAGGTCATAACAACTAGGACATAGGTACTGTTTGAAAACCTTCACCCAAAAAGGACACTTGGGACTCGAGACTCGACGTAGTTAATACAACCGGATTAACAAAAAATATGTTGCATAATTATATTCAGCCTTTTTTTTAATTATTTATAAGAATAAATATATAAATCAGACAGACGTAGACAGCGAATCTATGTTATATCGACTAATTAAATTTATTTATACAAACTAAAATTGAAGTATACGTCTCTAACAGTAGAACTATTTATAAACATTTTGACTGTTTCACTCTATCTACGAAACGGGTTGACCAACTTGGACGGGACTTTCACTAGCAATTAGCTAATATTATAAAGAGCAACTTAGGCTACTTTTAATTTGGTATATGAATCAGGGTTTCACGGGAAAAAAAAACTACTTTCCTCATTTAAGTTCGTCGCGGGTAGCAGCTAGTACTCGTAGCTTATAAAATTTAATACGTGCTGTTAAAATAAACGCTTCAGTATCGTGTTATCGCTATTGAACTGAAAAAATTGCTTGGTAAATAAAATACAGAGATGATGCCGTATTATAGCCTATTTTAGATGTGTGGTGACTAGTATAAAACGAACTCTGCGTATTCTATTAGCACTAACATGACGCCTAGATTTGTAAGGGCACAAATACGCGATGAGTTGTCACACCTAAGACTAACAAATTACACATAACCATTTATTGCTTGTATGTGTTACCTATCCTTTACAATATGGCCTATAGTAATGGAACAATATACCTTTCGAATGGTGAAATAATATTACAAATTGGTACAGTAGTTCCGAAGATTATCCTCCACATAGAAACAACCTAACAAAATTTGCACTAAATATTTGCATAGATAAGGTCTATCTCTAATATTCCAATTGGCGGCCTTATCACACAAACCCATGTTTTCCAGGCAATCGTGCAGATGATAACAATTGTAAAACTGTGTCATGTGGCGATAACTGTATCTATGTGAAAATATTGTGACAGAGGAACAAAGATTAGGAGACATAATACATTTATCAAAGTTGTAATTCTTTAAGAACATCGATAATAATGAGATATCTACTTAAAACTAAAGGCGCGATCTATTAAGTAATTTTTTGTGGGTTATAGGCCTGTCAGTCACGGTAACCTTTTGGTCTATTCAAAGATTAAGAGGTAATCTGTGGGTTCAATCCACCCGGCTATACGACGAAAAGTGCAACAAACTTTCCTGTAACTACTTGTACTGTCGCGTCTATACTACCACAACGTAGGCTTTGGTCACCTTTGGTGTGGTTTAAAAGTTAAACCTACTGGAATGCGGTTAAAAATACAAAATAACCCTTTGCGACTCACACAAACTTGTTCGATAATATATTGGAATTAGAACTCTCAATGTTTCTCAAATGTTTGCACAACTATTTGTGCCTGGGCATGAGTGACCCTTACACAGTTGGATATTTCAAGCCATTGAAGTAATGGCGACGTTCTTCATTCTTCCCTTGAACGTTATACGCACCACGATCAGCTCATAATGCGGTATAAAATCGGATCCGGGACTCTCTAAGCTTTAAATTTCAAAGCATAGTGTGTTGCGACCCACCACATATCGCACCGCATCGCTGTAGACGAGACCTCATATATATATGAGTGAGAACGCTGAAGAACCTAAGCTCCTCCGTATCCTCTCCTTATTTTTCTTCTTATCCTCTTCTTATTATCCTTCCTATCCACCTCCTATCCCTTTCCTAGGAGAGAGTGACGCGCGACGGATGCCTCTGGTGTTGCTAGCGTCTAACCGCCTACGATCGCGTGGGCCATCTGCTTTAGCACATAGTATAAAAAAAACAGTATGACGCATTGAACATGTATATCAAAGATGAAAAGGGAATAATAATAAAAGAAAATTAATAGAGAGAAACAATGTTTATATTTTTTATCTATCTGTTTGTCAGCGCACGTCTCTGAAACTATTAAGCGGATTTTAATGTGATTTTCACTGTGTAGAAATTGACTTGGAGCAGTATATCCATATCCTTATATCGCACTAACCTTCAGTCATACCCAATCTCCACATCACATTTGTCGTCGGCGTGGATCGTAAGGACGATAACTCAGCGGCTTAGAGCACTTCCCCGGATTGTAAGGGACGCAGGTTCGAATCCCGCTCGCACTAAAATTATCTTTTTTTCACAAATAATTTGTACTTTAAACTATTTTATTTAAAATTTTATTAAGTGTGTAATTTGGTAGATCGCACAAAGTTTCGAAAGTAAAAAGTAGATCTTGAGTCTAATCGAGTTGGCCGCCCCTGCTGTAGAGGGATGTATTCGTATTCCAAAGTTCTCCCAGACAGAGTCGCGGGCAGAATCGAGTAGGTTATATTATACATGTTAAGTGGACGTTAGAAAAATACTCATACAAAGATAAAACTAAGGTTCATGCAAAAGAACACGCTGATAACAGATTTTAGCTAAAAGTAAAACAACGAAATTAAAAGTAACAAATATTTACTTCAGTTCTTAAGCTAGCTACAAGGCATCGGTCATAACAGATGATAAGACGTTGTAGATAAAAAGATATTCGCTTTCACATTACACAACTATAAAAATAGATTTACACAAATCAAAACTTAACGCACATTGCAGAATATAATCTTATATTCTAACCTTAAAAACGATTATATTATAATATCTTAAGACTTCTTTTTATAAATATTTTAGGAAGCCAATGGAAATTGTCTTATAATACCTACTTATTTATTTCTTTAATTATAAATCTTATTAAAGAGAAGACTAATAAAATACGCGATATTGGAAGTCATTTATGATGCGAAAAGTTTAAATCCTCATATTGTAATTTGAGTAGTCTTAAAATTCGTAGGCGGAGGGAGGGGCGGCGTCAGCAAAGGCCTTGACCTTGGGAATGGAGTACACGCTGTCTACCAGCTTCCTGAAGGCGGGGTACTTCTCCTCGATGTCGGGTATTTTCAGCATCGCCTTCAAGTAGTCGAACACGCCGGCAAACACGAAATCAGCCCATGTAAGCTAGAAGATATATTGAAAAATATTTTTTTAGCTTGACCTGGGATCTATCGAATATTTTAAAAATTGTTACTGTAAGACAAACTTCGCGAGCAGTTTCATGTTGACGAGTCGCTTATCTATTTGTCTATAACCATTCTATTCTTATATTTCCTTAATTATTAAGCTTTTTCGTAAAAATAAAAAATCTCAGTAGTAGCCCGGAGTTTGGAAATGTGCCCGGTAGACGGCAATAGGCTCGCCTCCTATTACGTGGGACTTAAACATAGCTGGCGAACTATGGGTGTGTAATAAACCTCTGCCTAAAATGGAATATGAGGCGTGATTCTATGTTACCATTCTAAATATTTTGGTGATAGCTAATAAGGGAAATAGGCAGTTGTAAAATACGTCAAATAGCTGGTTCCATAAAAAAATAAGTAAAGTACGAAACAAGAAAATAATTCAGACAGAAATCAAGAAATGCCTAGGTACAAAAATGGTCAAGGTAGAGCCACTGTGGCATGTTTATAATAAGTATGCCATTATAATTTTGTAGGTGTCTTTTTGTTAAGACGGAATAAGTTGAGTAACCACACATCCTGTCGTTTGGAGTAACGAGCAACACAGTGTGGGATCCTAGTTTATGATTTACCTATCAATCCACCTTATTTATCTATCTATCCACAATGAAACTGTGCGAGTTGTTAAGCACATGATTTTTAAAATTAAGTATTGTGTATGTATGCCTATCTCAGCCTGGGGATAGAACTAAAGAACACAGTCCAAATCTTCTCTAAATTATTCGCTGAAAACTTGGTAACTTTCGATTTAAAATTAAAATCCTGTAGGATGTTTCGTAAATACTGGACAAGTCTTTGGGATCCCGAAAAGAAGCAAAGTGTTACCTTTCCTAAGGCTAAGTGTCCATTATTTTTGATAATGATGTCATGCAGTTTCTCCAATAGACCAGGGTATACATTTTTTGAGAAGTCTTCATATTTTTTCGCCTTGATAGCTTCGTCATCTTCGTAGAAAACCAACGCCGCCTCTATAAATGAAATATGATGATTGTGTTAAACTGTTTTCCTTGTTTTTCATGAGCGTTTATTTAATGAGAGGCCACATCAGATTTCGCTAACCACTTGGACAATTCCCGGTAACCACTATATAACATAAAAATAATATTCTGTCTATTACGTCTTTGTAGTGGTAGAGTCAGCATGAATGGGCCGGCTCGATCGGGGAAGTACCACCCTCTCACAGAAGATCAGCGTCAAACACCATTGTGTTTCGTATGGCGAGTGAGAGCGCTGGAGGCCCAAACCTCCTGCTCATCCTCGCCTTAGTATTATTCCTATCCTCTTCTCTCTCTTTAACATCCTTTCGCGCCACCTCCTATACTTTTTCATGGAGATGGTGACGCGCTAATAATGGCTATAGTGTTATTAGCGTGTATAGGTTATGGTAACCGCTTACCATCAGGTAGGTCCTATAATTGTTTACCATCAACGTAGTATAAATAAATAAAAATTCCACCCTTTGCCAGTCTCCATTGGAGATGTTTAGAATTATGTACCTTATATAGGGTGAATTTTTGACGAATGAACGGAATATGCCTTTTAGTTTAAGGCCGAATGAATCGATAACACACCTACTCGTTAATTTAGGAGCACGCTATAATAGCGGACGGTAAGTACCATCACGAAGGAGGAGTAGCTAGATAGATGATATCACGCGCTTACTTCATAAAGTGCGATAAAATTTGGGCACTTAATTTTATGAACGACTACCAAACAGTTGACGGTAGAATCACGCTGTGGATACTCGGACTATATATTATGTAATATAATATAGAAATATAACACTCACTTGCACGGATATCGTTGACGAAGTCAGCGATCTGGTCGATCTCCAAATCCTCCTCGGCGGTATCTCCAGCGACGCCATACTTCTTGCCCAAATAACGGGATATCGCTAAGCTCTGTGCGTACTGCTTGCCGTCAATCTCCAAGATCGGCATCTGACCGAATAGCGTCTCTGTAATAAACAAAACGATTTTATGGACTTAATCGCCTTTATGATTATAAATGAACAGAGGCAGATTGACGTGGAGATTAAAAAAAATGCCGCATAGAAATTTCTAGATCGAGCTTCGCGGCGCGGTATATTTGAAGCCTTTTTTTCTAAATAAATACTTTCTTCGCGGGTGTGAAAAGCAAGTTGTACATTTTATCATATCCGTCCTAGCTTCTGAGTTCTAAACGAAAGGAAACTATTTAGTTGGACAAGGATTAATATCATGATGTGTATGATTCTAATTTTTTTTATTATTTGACTAATTTAGACTAAAACCAGTTATTGTGACTTAACTACTATAGTACGAGGTAAAAGTCTCGCGGTCTGATGTCGAGTTCTACACACATTTATATTGTATTATATATCATCCATAGTTTTCGCAGCGCACAGGGCAGATCACTTTGATGTGAAAATTTCTGATAGGTACCATGGGTCACATTATTCTAATTTCCCACACATCACTAATTTTCTTGATAATTAAATTAGAGCACAAGTTTCTCGCCAATAACGTAGCTTTCTATACCTAAAAGATATTTTTTAAACTCTTAAGTAGTTTTTTAGTTTGTCCACAACAAACAAACAATGAAATGTTTGCTTTTTATAATACATACTAGATGAAAACCCGGCTACGCTCTGGTGAAATGTGACTCAAAAATAAGACACAATCTTTTACAAAATGTAAGTACGCATGAATCGGCCTTAACGAACTCAAAATGGCATCCGAGTGGCCAATGTGGCGACTGCCATTTGCACCATTATAATAGATCACAAAGTATTCGACAATCCGAATTTTGCGGATATACTTATGTTGTCTATTCAAAATCATTAATTTTTTATGTTTTATTATGCAGGTAAGGTTGCAATCGAGTCTACCGTACCCCTTGACCGAATTATTAATATAGATTAGTTTCTTTACATAAAAACTGTTCTTTAGATGAATCAAAATTTATTTCAGTGCGTTAATCGTGGGTCTTTGTTGCGAAGTATGCATCAAAAAAACCTTTTATAACCTGTCTCGCTCCAATAAATTGAATAGTTATATAAGACCTGTTACATTGACATTGAGCATAGTGACCAAGGTCACGCGGCAACTGCAAAATAAAATAATTTGGTGTATTCATTCTGTAATCAGGGTTGCCACCCGTAGCATCTATCTGGAAGACGAAAGTAACAGCTCTATTATGTCTGGCATAGAAGAGTTAGGTGACGAAAAATAAATATATATATAAAATCCCTTTGTTGTTATATTTCTTTATCTCTATGCCAAATTTCTTCCAGATCCATTCAGCCGTCGTGGTGTGATTAAGTAACAAACATCCATCCATCCTTTCCCATTTATTAAGATCATAATAAACGCTTAGCGCAAAATAAATGAGGATATTCTTCATAAAAAAAGTCAGTACTTTAAACTTCTTCCTTCGCCAGGTGCCATATTAATGCGCAAGGCTTGTATGACGTGATAGTAGCCAACTTTATCCTTACTTGAACCTTCACAAAACACATTCTTGATTGTTTATATAACAGTACGCTTATCTCATTCATTAGATCCAATAATTTTCGAAATGGCAACATTAAGATGATGATTCTTTTTTCTGGAGGCCTAGCCGCTCCCCCTCTGCCCTTATTTCCTTCTTATTATTCTTCTATCCCTTTCCATGAAGGTGGTGACATGCTAGTGAAACTTCTGCTGTTGCTAACGCATAGCATAGTTGCAGAGGCTACGGGAACCGCTTACCATAAGATGAGCTGTGCTTGTTAGCCACCCTCATTTAAGATACATAATCACATGTAGGTACGTCTAATAACGTACGAACAACTCCACACTAAATAACTTTGAATATTAACTACAATAGCTATATCACGTTTTTGACGAGTCATTAATATATGAATAAGTGGTAAAAATAGTAATTTTCGACGTCATTACCTCGTGAACAGTTGGAAGTTTTTTATTGAGCATAAACTCGTAACTAGGTACAGCTTTGTGTGTGTCTATATTTAACTACATTCCATGTATTAAAATGCATATCATTTTTAAATTTTCAAATGATTACTGGCACAAAATAAGCATTCTTATTTCGTTCGTTCTTATAGGTCATATCATTATGCTATGTTCAAATTCAAAAATATCTTTGTCACAGGCTTATTATATAGCACTTAAAATCGTCAAAGTTACTAATAACTAACACGAGCGCTTGAGACAAGTGCATCCGCAATGTCGCGACTGCAATCGCCACAAGCGGCCAGATTCCGTAGTAAGGCTTTTCATGAGAAGAAACCGGCAAGAAACTCATGAACCACTTTTTTAAATCACCAGTTTCTTACAGTGTATACTTAACTAATGTAGGTGCTAACCAATAATATTAGCTTGACAATAGCCCTTCCGGACCAATATACATTGAAAGAATGCCAATAAATTAGGTAGCAAGATAACATGCATACGTGTGAGAATGTAGGTACAGGGGGAGGCCAAGACTCACCTACCTATACTAGTCGTGTATTGAAGGAAGATATCAGTACCCTCCGAAACCAGCAAGCTTATATGAAAAGAAAGAATTATAAATGTTGAGGAAGCGAGAGATGTATGCAAGAATAGAATCTTTTGGCACTCTGTTCTCTATGCCTACTCAGCAAGGCAGATGACGTGATGATAAGTAAGTAAGAAGTACGTAAATACATATAGATAAAGACACCTTAGTAGCCAATATTATCTATACGTTCCTATGTCACTATGCCCCATAATAATGAGGAAGTTCTACTTGCTTCGCTGGGGTACCTATTTGTCTGCCCACCAACACAGGCGGAGAGACGGCACATGACGGGTTCCTTTAGTGGGCGAGGGCCCTACACTACCCTGTTCGTTGCCCCGAACGACGGGTGTTCGTTTAGGTACATTTTTCCCTGCCTTAACAATAGAAAAGGGTTACCTATTTGTCTGCTTTATTTCATTGCCGGCTCTTAAAACATGCGTGATATATTTGGATGGATAATATTATATATATGTATAATCAATCATAGTCCGTCACCAAACCACAAAAAGCTATACACACCTCGTTCTTATTAAGCGGATATATTCTAGTTCAAAGTCGATTCTCAGTTCGACTTTTAACTTGAACATATCCACTCATTCACCGTTGCATGAACAGTATATGTTTGTGCTGGAATTATCACAAGCAACTCATTATATGAACAGCCTCGTTCTATCAACATCCTTTATCGCTTTCAACAAGAGGACACAGTTCATTTATCTACCTACAAAAAATATATTCTTTTTTTCCTTTTACAAAGACAAGTTCTTTGCATTAAATAATATTAGACGATAAACAGACTCAAATTACACATAATCTAAACTTAGAATAACGCGAGTCACTTCACCTAGTCAGCTTTTCAAATAACAACAATTTTAAAGTGTAATTCAAAACAAAGTGCAACACAAAGTTCCCTATTTTTTAACGAATTTAGGTAATTAATTAAACACAAAGTGAAAAATGTTAAATCGAAAATAACAGTGACGAACATGATTATAGTTAGGATAGTTACTTTTGATTTCAAATTTTTCACTTTGTGATTAATGTATAGTGCTAAGCATGTCAAATGCTAAAAATATATATAAAAATATCTAAATAGGTAAAGTAGGGTTTAAAATAAAAAGCTAATTTAATCAGTCTCAATCTCAAGCCACATAACATTGAACACCATTCACCATCCCATACATCATAAGAAAAATAAAAAACTGCCTGTATTCCCCGAAGGGGTAGGCAGAGGTGTATTACACACCCACGACTCGCCAGCTATGTTTAAGTCCCACGTAATAGGGGGCGAGCCTATTGACGTCTACCGGGCACATTTCCAAACTCCGGGCTGCTACTGAGAATATTTCTTATTTTTTTTTACGAAATACTCAATAACACTGGCCGACCCAGGGATCGAACCCGAGACCTCATGATCAGCAGTCGCTTACACTACCGCTGCACTACAGAGGCAGTTAAAAAAAGAAAGAGAAAGAAGACGAAAAGAAAGAAAGACGCTGTCAAAAGGCTTCGTTTGATTGACATTTAGGTACAGCTATTTTGTTGCATGTACTACGAGTACATGCAAAATGGGCATGTGACCAAGGCATTAGCATTGAAACGCATTATAAAAGACCTAATATTTAACGCATCAGTCAAATTTTAAAATAAATAATAAATATTTCCAGCTATATTTGGTACTAATGCTTTAAAACACCTCCCGAAAAATACTGAACATTCCTACTGTCATATGTACATAATATAGATATGCAGTAATTTTTTTTACAGTGATAGGCAATCCAACGAACACTTGGAGAATGCGTAGGATGTCAAATGAAAATACTAATATGTAGTGGTTTTTGGATACAGCGCAATCTATATAAGGTGACACACAATAGAATTTCAAGCCACAAGTACACGTAATTACCGGAACGTCTGTCCCCACTGACCTACGTTGTGTACATGCATTGACGATATGATCAAAATGTCATTATTGTTTTTCCAATTAGAATATTCCAAAAGTCATATTTTTATGTGAGGTGAGGATGAGCAGGATAACTGACAATGATTTAAACTAAGATATACGACAGCGGGTGACGTCAACCGCTTTTGGAAATGTAACCAAAAATCGGATGTCAGTAAATTGAGATGAATGGCCGTGCCCAAACTAAGTGTTTGTAAATTGTCGCACTTCGTTGGATTGAATTCGTTGCTTCCTCGAGTCTATTTAACACCCATTCAACTCAGTGCCGGATTAAGCCAGCGCGGGGCCTGTAGCAAATTCGGCCAAGAGGCCCTTGGTTTGATTTAGGTTCTCAAGTTTATGCTATTAAACTCAGGGGGGTTAGGCAGAATCTCATAACTCACATGTCGATCGTATCGACTTGCATGTGATTGGTAGAGAAACCGACGCGTGATGTCACAATAATCCGTTGGCCAATCACGGTCATCTCTCAACCAATCACAGTGATCTCGATACGGTCGACACGTGAAATATGACATTCTGCCTCAGGAAGCCCCCTGATTAAATTCATTTTTTTCATTTTCCTTATTTAGATTCCCCTTAATTAGAGATAAAACCGAAAATGTGTGTGCGTGACAACCTGGAGCGGCTATGTAGGATAGGAACACGTATATCTGTGTGCGTGTAATGATACTAGTTTTTGAAATAAACTCCCTATATTTTAAAGTATAAATTATTTGAGAATAAGGAAAAAGAGATTTTTTGTACTAGCGGGAATCGAACCCGCGTCTTTTCCAATCCGGGGAAGTGCTCTAAGCCACTGAGCTATAGTACAGGTACTTCGACCATCCCAATCTCCTTATTACATTTGTCTTTACGACCAGCGCCATCTATCGGAAGCATTTACATGCATTAAACCGATATAGTAAGTTTAATTTTGCAATTAAAATTCATACTATTTGATGGTGCGATTTTTTTAAACATTTTTGATCTATATTTTTTAGCATTTGACATGCTCCGCCACTTTTTAAAGTATAAATTATTTGAGAATAAGGAAAAAGAGATTTTTTGTACTAGCGGGAATCGAACCCGCGTCTTTTCCAATCCGGGGAAGTGCTCTAAGCCACTGAGCTATAGTACAGGTACTTCGACCATCCCAATCTCCTTATTACATTTGTCTTTACGACCAGCGCCATCTATCGGAAGCATTTACATGCATTAAACCGATATAGTAAGTTTAATTTTGCAATTAAAATTCATACTATTTGATGGTGCGATTTTTTTAAACATTTTTGATCTATATTTTTTAGCATTTGACATGCTCCGCCACTTTTTAAAGTATAAATTATTTGAGAATAAGGAAAAAGAGATTTTTTGTACTAGCGGGAATCGAACCCGCGTCTTTTCCAATCCGGGGAAGTGCTCTAAGCCACTGAGCTATAGTACAGGTACTTCGACCATCCCAATCTCCTTATTACATTTGTCTTTACGACCAGCGCCATCTATCGGAAGCATTTACATGCATTAAACCGATATAGTAAGTTTAATTTTGCAATTAAAATTCATACTATTTGATGGTGCGATTTTTTTAAACATTTTTGATCTATATTTTTTAGCATTTGACATGCTCCGCCACTTTTTAAAGTATAAATTATTTGAGAATAAGGAAAAAGAGATTTTTTGTACTAGCGGGAATCGAACCCGCGTCTTTTCCAATCCGGGGAAGTGCTCTAAGCCACTGAGCTATAGTACAGGTACTTCGACCATCCCAATCTCCTTATTACATTTGTCTTTACGACCAGCGCCATCTATCGTAAAGACAAATGTAATAAGGAGATTGGGATGGTCGAAGTACCTGTACTATAGCTCAGTGGCTTAGAGCACTTCCCCGGATTGGAAAAGACGCGGGTTCGATTCCCGCTAGTACAAAAAATCTCTTTTTCCTTATTCTCAAATAATTTATACTTTAAAAAGTGGCGGAGCATGTCAAATGCTAAAAAATATAGATCAAAAATGTTTAAAAAAATCGCACCATCAAATAGTATGAATTTTAATTGCAAAATTAAACTTACTATATCGGTTTAATGCATGTAAATGCTTCCGATAGATGGCGCTGGTCGTAAAGACAAATGTAATAAGGAGATTGGGATGGTCGAAGTACCTGTACTATAGCTCAGTGGCTTAGAGCACTT
Source organism: Leucoma salicis (assembly GCA_948253155.1). Classification (NCBI taxonomy): domain Eukaryota; kingdom Metazoa; phylum Arthropoda; class Insecta; order Lepidoptera; family Erebidae; genus Leucoma; species Leucoma salicis. Next base: position 4,709,857 of record OX411819.1, on the reverse strand, counting down.
CCCCGGATTGGAAAAGACGCGGGTTCGATTCCCGCTAGTACAAAAAATCTCTTTTTCCTTATTCTCAAATAATTTATACTTTAAAAAGTGGCGGAGCATGTCAAATGCTAAAAAATATAGATCAAAAATGTTTAAAAAAATCGCACCATCAAATAGTATGAATTTTAATTGCAAAATTAAACTTACTATATCGGTTTAATGCATGTAAATGCTTCCGATAGATGGCGCTGGTCGTAAAGACAAATGTAATAAGGAGATTGGGATGGTCGAAGTACCTGTACTATAGCTCAGTGGCTTAGAGCACTTCCCCGGATTGGAAAAGACGCGGGTTCGATTCCCGCTAGTACAAAAAATCTCTTTTTCCTTATTCTCAAATAATTTATACTTTAAAAAGTGGCGGAGCATGTCAAATGCTAAAAAATATAGATCAAAAATGTTTAAAAAAATCGCACCATCAAATAGTATGAATTTTAATTGCAAAATTAAACTTACTATATCGGTTTAATGCATGTAAATGCTTCCGATAGATGGCGCTGGTCGTAAAGACAAATGTAATAAGGAGATTGGGATGGTCGAAGTACCTGTACTATAGCTCAGTGGCTTAGAGCACTTCCCCGGATTGGAAAAGACGCGGGTTCGATTCCCGCTAGTACAAAAAATCTCTTTTTCCTTATTCTCAAATAATTTATACTTTAAAAAGTGGCGGAGCATGTCAAATGCTAAAAAATATAGATCAAAAATGTCCCTATATTTTTTTATGACTTTTACAAATCAAATTGGTTGCTTTTTAAAGTAAAAATTATTTGCGGGAGTCGTTTCCCGCCTGTACTAAAATCTCTTTTTCCTCATTCACAAATAATTTGTACTTCAAAAAGTAGCTGAGCATGTCAACTGCAAAAAAATATAGATCAAAAATGGTTGGCTTTCTTTTAACTTTGGGTAATAAAATAGTTCAAACGTATATTATTTTAAATATTTATTAGGTACAATCAAAGTTACATACGAACAATCAAACTCAAACCTACACCTACGATTTAACGTACACAACCTACACCTATACCTACGATTTAACGTACACAACCTACACCTATACCTACGATTTAACGTACACAACCTACACCTATACCTACGATATAATGTGACGAAATCGAGTTTTAGATATTCAGGCGGGATTGAAGCATAGCCTAAGCATTTCGCGTATAAGGCATGCAAGATATTTTACGCTTATCCAAAGTTATTGCACGCCTCATAAGAGAAGCGTTGAGGTGCTTACTACTCTCGTTTCATACAGAACAGCAGATTTTTCAATCTTAAAATGTCTCTATTTATCATATATTGCACTTATAAAATAATCTATACACACACATATATCAAGAAAAAATACTATTTTTAACACTCATGATATTTTTGATGGCATTTTTGTAATTTAAACTAGGTAGTTCAAAAACTGTTTAAAAAAGTTCTGTCTTGGACGTCCGTGTGTTGTAGGTAATGTATGTTAACACGATAGGTAACGACCGAAATACTTTACTAATCGAGCATTTTTACTAATCGAGCATCTTTTATGATACAGTATAACTACGAATAGAGCCCTATCACTTTTCACGGTCTAATTCGATATGGTATATTTGTTATTAAATAAACAAAAAAATAGTGGATATTTACGCTCGACGCGACACTAAAACCAGCGCTATCCTTATTTCGTGAGAACTATTTATATAGACCAATTTAGAAGTACTTCTTAAAATTAGCGCTAGATGGCGAATAAGACATGAAAACCATAGTACTTTTTGAAATTAGCGCTATCTATGTGATTTATTAAAAACTACTTAGTAAAACCAATACATTATTAGTTACTTATCAAATAACCAATTTATTGTGAAAAATGAAGATTATGAGGTGTGCACTTTTGGATTTTCCAAAGTATTTTTTTTTACGGTCAGACAGGCGTTGTAGCGCGGGGCCCGTAGCATTTGCTACTTTTGCCACGTGGTTAATCCGGCACTGATTCAACTGCCTGATATGTGTGACCTTCAGTTGTTTGATTTTTAACCAATAGAAATGCACTCTATCCTGTTTCTATCTATTATATGTATGTATTTACAAAAAAAAGTAGTATATGTAATATATCCTTAATCTGGTACCCATAGCACAAGCGTTAAGCTTAGTTTGGGACCAGAGGACGTTCTGGGAAAAATGTCCGTGAATATTTATTTATTATTTATCTCATATCCATTAATTGCGCAAGAATAAGGCAATTTCAAGCTGGAATTAAGAAGCATTATAATTTCTTGAATTAGTTTTACTAGTCTTGAATGTTTGTCTTTTTGTAAAAATTTTATTTTCAGTAAACGAAATTCTTCTGTAACCACCCTATTCATTTTTAAATTATCGTTTAAAGCTGAAAACTCTAAGTTATTTAGATATTTTTATATACTTTATTAGCATTTGACATGCTTTAGCCATTTAAATAAAACACAAAGTGTGAAAAAGTGAAATCGAAAATAACAGTCACGAGCAGGATTTGAAACTGCATCCTGGATACCGTCCAGGTGCTTTGCCAATTCAGCCATCGTGACAATTGCTCCTGACTGCTAATCCTGCTCGTGACTACGTTATTTATTAAAATACGCGACATGATTAGATTTTATATTAATTTTCCGATACAAAATCTTTTGCTTTAATTATTCTTTCCTTAACTATTTTGATTGCCTTAGTACGAATACTACGTGGACGGTCCTGATCTATTACTATTAAAACAGAGGGCGTTTCATCGTACCTATCAACAGTAACAGGTAAACAAACACCTAGCGGATAAAGAGTTTCAAAAATTGCATTTGGCTAGGTATAGTGGGCCTACCACCGAAGGAATGTAACATAGTTCCAGTGGTCCGCCAATAAAGGCGGAGAGACGGCACACGGCGGGTTTATTTAGTGGGTGAGGGCCCCACACTACCCTGTTTGTTGCCCCGAACAACGGGGTGTGCGGTTAGGTACATTTTTTTCCCGCCTAAACAAAAAAAAAAAAAAGGTATAGTGGGCCTAGGGACTTTGTGTAAAGCTATAACACGTTCATCGTCATTCCAGCATCATATCATCACCGCAATATGGCTCCTTCTTCCTACGTATAAATATTCACGAACATTTTTTTTTTATATTTTTATTTTTAATTTTTTTTGCTCACATCGTCCTCTGGTCCCAAACTAAGCTTAATGCTTGTGCTATGGGTACCAGATTACGGATATAATACATATATTACTTTTTTTTTGTAAATACATACATATAGATAGAAAACACCCAGACGCAGTACAAATATCTGTGTTCATCACACAAATATTTGTCCTGAGTGGGAATCGAACCCACGACCTCGTGCACGGAAGTCGGTTACACTACCGACTATCCGCGTATCTACTTACAAATTCTGGAATGATCTTCCTGCTACGGTTATTCCGAAACGCATGATACAGCCTTCTTTAAACAAGGTTTAAGAGCAATGTGCTCACAATAAACAACTATGGCTGTGACCAATTATTCCTAAAGTCCATGATACACGGGTACCATTTTGCTCGGCCGCCTCCTTAAGTCTTAAAAAAAACTACGTCTGGAGAAGAGTCCTTTCTTCGTGTTCTTATTCTGGCATGAGATAGCAACATTTTGCTATGAGTTTTTAACTATAAAGAAATCAATATAAACAGAATTGTTTAAAACCTTGTTTCATTACTCATACTCTGAAAGTAGGCCTGAAGTTGCCTGAGGAGCGGGTTGAAAGTAATACTTTTCAGCCCTAGGGAGAATTACTTTCAACTGACAGCGTAGAAATTATTAAAAAAAAAAACAGTTCTATTTTCTGTACAGCCAGTCAATTACAGCGCGATGTAAAATTGAAATAACATAAAGTTAAGTATTTATTAAAGTATTTGTTTTTTATATGACTTTATTTTAATATAGTTGCAACTATATCTTTAAAATAACGAAGATTTATATTTTTTCAATGATTAAAATGAAAAATAATGGCTGAATAGCTGACAGGCCACAGAAAAATAAACAAAGCCAGCGGGAAAACGGCGATTCCAAATTCAATTTTTTAAAGTCTCTCATTTTTTCTTTAGCTAATTCATGATTTTTATGTTTAGTTTCCTCGTATTTGTAATGAAAAGCACAGTGTTTACCTTACGCTCGGGCTCCAATAGTTCGAGGGATTTGGTTGTTTGCACTTGCTTTCATCCCTAGGGTAACAATGTACTATTTTTTGTTAAGGTGGAAAAAATTATGCTAGCCGCAAACCCCGTCGTTCGGGGCAACGAACAGGGTAGTGTGGGGCCCTCACCCACTAAATAAGCTCACCGTGTACCGTCTCTCCGCTTGTGTTGGCGAGCCACTGGAAGTATGTTGCATTACTGCAGTGGTAATGTTTAAAACCTAACATTAATTAATTTCAGAATACTTTTGTTGAACTGCCACGTAATGCTTTGCCCTATATCTCAAGGAAAGACGTATATAAATCTTACTTGGCTTAAACTCTGGCCATTTGTCGACGTGATGGCGCCTGTCTTCAAACTCCTGACCGCCATATGCCAACAGAAGGCGGCAGCCTTCACCCAGGGCCCTTACTTCGAAGTAGTGGAACACGTATTTCGGCATTTTACTGTAAATATATCAATAATAGTAGTTAATAATACGTTGAAGTTAAATTAACCTAAGCCAGTTGAAATTGGGTGGAAAGATTGAGTCACATTGACAGAATAAATATATACTCATGTCAGCAAGACTTTGCCCGCGGCTCCGCCGCAGCCAAAAACTGGTTTTAGGTTAGCGGCTGAAATGAACTTATACCAATTTTTAAGTCTAATCAAGAGCTATAAAATAAAAAAGTTGCATCATAATCCGTCCAGTTAGTTTTTGTGTGATGCGCGAACGAACAAACAGACAAAAAATCTTAAAAAAAGTTGTTTTGTGTTTAGTCACGCCTATATTATTAGTATTACAGTCATTTTTTCTCAAATATCTTAAATGTACAGACACAGCTCTGTTACAGCTTTTTTTTTCTCTGTCACAGAATAGATTCATCTCGTCCATAGATAATTACTTCTTAATTAATAAATTATTAACAGAACAAATGAGTTATTAATATTTATGGTGTTATTTAACTGAAATATTGTAACAATACTGAAACAATAGAGTATAATAAAGCTGTGATATAATTCTGGTGTCTCTGCCTACCCCGCATGGGACATGGCGTGATGATAAGTAAGTATAATTATGATATATATTTGTATACTAATTCAATATAATTCTTAAAATTGAATGACAAACCCCTAATTTTACTGAAAAATAGTGATAGAAAAATAACCTAATTAATAACATAATTAAATAATAAAAATATATATAATATTATACGCTACTACTGGTCGAACTTCGTAATTACTATCAAATAAATATAGATAACATCGTGCGATCGAAAAGGGTCCGCGGCCCGCGACGATTAAATATTGCCATTGATATTATGGTAGAGTGTTACTTCAGTAGAGGATTACCCGAAAGAGTAAGCTGCCGGCGGATCACTAAGTAATGTTGACTACAGTTCCAGTGGTCCGCCAAAACAGGCGGAGAGACAACACACAGCGGGTTTATTTAGTGGCCGAGGACCCCTGACTACCCTGTTCGTTGCCCAGAACGACGGGGTGTGCGATCAGTTACATTTTTTCCCGCCTTGAAAAAAAACAAAAAAGGAAAGAGTGTTACTGTAGATTTGCTACAGGAACCACCATAGAGTAAAGTTGAGCAAATCATAGAGTAATGTAAATTAAGAACTACTTTAAACCAAACCGTGGTTTACTTAAGTTTGCTCATTTTTGGGTAAGATTAATCGTGCCTATGTAGCCTTGAGCACAGTTAGGTTAGCTAGAATCAGCTAGATGGATTAATAAATTAATCAGTAGATTACCCACCGAAACTTAATAATACCCACGACATTAGACACCTAAACGATAATGATAATATCACGAAATTTACCGGTTTAGTTTCCACACTGAAAAATGTAAAAATATAATTCAATTTCAAAAATAAAAAACCTGATTACGAAAGTATAAATAGCCTACCTTACCTTTAAAAAAGACTAAAATAAGATGACCTAATAATGTTTCAAGCTTTTAACAAGTACTAAAACAAGTTTACTTGCCTATTTCTGTCTCCAATCTCATGCCATCAGGGGGACTATATTTTTACAAATCACGAGTGCAATATTTCTCTTATATAAGTACCATACATTTTTAATAAAAATTAAGATACTGCGTGTAAACAAGTGGATAAAAATTAACGACAGTTGGAATAAACTTTAGGTTAACTACACTTTTGGTAAATAAATGATTTAATTTATTCTGTACGAGAGACAATACGCAATCGACATTCACACTGCGGGACTCATGAATCATTCATGGCAACAATAGTTTACTTCGTAATGAAGTATCTGTATACAATATAATGAGCATTACCTACATTAAAACTATCAGTGAATTATTTATCCGTCAAACAACGAAAGTGCACCGTGTTTTTGGAGGACCGCCATTGATCCATCAATGAGAAGCGCATACAAATTGTATGGTAGTTTAAATAAAAGTTTCATCTCAGTTTTTTTTTTATTGTAGAAGAGGTCAAGGTGATATTTTTTCTTGCTTCATCAATTAAAAATTTTAATAGTCTTGATATCTTATTATTTTTTGTTATTAAGCACTTGATGATGATTTATTTTGATATTACATGGTTCCTGTTATTTTATTAGGAAATCCGACGTCATCTATGTGATATATTCAGAATCAGACACATTGTTCCGATTAGGAAAGATTAATTATTAAAATCATACCAAAATAAAGCTACCGCCGATTGTACTCGCAGTTATAACAAGACATCGAGAAGATTGTCCATTTGTTCAAAACACACACGACATAGGGCAAAATGTTAAATTATATTATATACAGTCACAATGGTAACATTTTGCAATTTAATTATTTTAATATAATATACTAGTTGCTGCTCGCGCAATCGTCAGCGTGGACCTCAGATTCTGCGTAAAAAAATCCTATGTGTTAATCCAAGTAATTAACTATCTGAGTGCAAAATATCATCTAAATAAGTTCAGCTGTTTTTGCATGGTAGTACTAACAAACAACCCAATATACAACTTTCAGATTTATAATAGATTCCTACCTATTATATTTAAAAATGTACTTATTAAATTAGACTGTGAATAAAGTTGATACAATAATATTATCTAAAACAAAAATAAACACTATAACTACAATAGCATACTATGTATTACAAATAAAACACACAGTTTAAAGCTTGTTTGTTGGAAGTTAGTCGGTAATAATTTGTTCAAATAAACCGGTGCCCAGCCGGCATACCAATAAACGACACATTTGAACAAAATAATAAAAAATAAAACAAAACGGCAACATTTAAAGTGCATACCATTTTTAAAACATTACCAAATATTTATTATAGTAACGCTATATTAATTAATAGTAAAATTTTAAAATAATACTCACGAAATATTTATATAAACGTGTAGCGCTACTAACGATTCCGCTGACACAAGAACACTAGCCGCGAGCTGCGAGACGTGATGTGTAAACCATAGAGTAAAGTAATCATAGTGTAAACTCAGCGAGCCGGTTTGGTTAAATTATTTTGATTATTTAGATACAGCTTCACAACCGTGCTCGTCAGCGTTGGCTCTACTTTGTTAGTCTGTGCAGTGAGCAGCAGTTACATCACACAGTGGCTACAGCAGTTGCTGTGCGTTTTAGGATGATGCGACGTGCGGGTGAATGATCTTATGAATCATCTGATAGGTGAGAGTGTGACATAATTAGAGATGGGATAGATTTATCTCTGATTCGTAACATAAAGTGAAACTATGTTTACGGAATCTGTCTACTATCCCGACATTTAAAGTAAGACAAGATTTATAAGTTCTTGAGTTGTATGTAGGTATGATAAAGGTCGTGATGATTTGTTGACGAAAGCGTAAATAAATCCCTTAGATATTTTATAATATTAGACAAGCTTCTGCCCGCGACTGCGTCCGCGTGGACTGCGGAATATATACACTACTTTACGGCACATTAATTATCTCTGTGTAAAAATAGCTATCTCAAGGGGATCCATCTATTTTTACGAGATAAAAGTTAGCCTAACCACTTTCCTGCGCTCCAGACTATAATGTGAACAAAATTGCAGGATGATTGTTCAGCTGTTACAACGTTAAAACCATAAACGTAACAAACAAACTCACTTTCATATAAATACTATTACAAAGCTGTAAGAGAGCTGTGTCTACTGTATATTTAAGATTTTTGGGGGAAAAATGATGTTGGGCTATTTATTATGATTTTCTCACAATCACATATTGTGTGTAATTTTATAAAATAAATTATTTTCTATTGACCCGCACTACGTGACAAAGTACATACAGTAACGCTTGTAGTGAGGTGTAAACCGATAATATAACAATGAAATTTAGCAATATGTGCACGAGTACATGCGCAACCACAAGTGCTCCCTCGGTTCCTCGACTCTTAAATATAGTCCCTCCGCTAGGAGTACTATTGTTTTGTGTATAGGTATAGTCCGATACGGCGCCGGCGTTCCGGCATTACCGGAGAGAAATCGGACACAAGACTTATTAAACTTTTATTCAGTAGCTCTGGGTTAGGCTTAAAAATTATTATGCATTTTAACTCGTTACTATGTCTGGAAAACAGATATAAGGAAAAAGACAATCTGTTGCTAGCGGCGGAGCTGTGTTACTAACTAAACTTGCAATAATATTTTATTAAAGATAAAATTCGATCGCGTGCGCTAGTAATTTTCCCTATACAAAAACATGAAGTGCGAACATATGAGATACCGCGTCTTTCAGAAATAGATGGCCTCGAGCGAGTGTCACGATAGCTCCGTTGGGTTGAGTGTCTGGAACCGTAATCCAAAAGGCGCACGTTTACACATAGCTCGTAGCTATCATATTCTATTTCACATATTTGCACTTTGTGTTCTGATAAATAGCCAAACCTTTTAAATGCTTAAAATACATAAAAATAGCAACATATTATTTCACTATACAAGTTAGCGCTTTATCTATCTTTGAGACCTACTAACAAGTGCTTGGTATCCAGTCGATGTCACGGCGTTACAAGCTAACAACCCGATGTTCACCCGCGTGTACTTACGCAAACTTGCGTATATTATGTTGTTTTAAAACGAGAGAGCGATTTACGAATTGTCCAATATAATTAGGAAAATTGCCAAATTTTTTAAACACTTGACATGCTCAGTTACTTACTTGAACCACAAATAACTAATAGAAAACACGAGAATTATAAAAACATATCTACGAGTGGGATTTCAACCCATGACTTGTGATTAACGGTCCATAATAATATGCTCTAACCTCTGAGCTATCGCACATCGTACCCGTAGAAATGAATTTGGATATATCCTGATTGAACTGCCTCGGTGGTGTAGCGGTAGTGGTTGCGACTGTTAATCATGAGGTCTCGGGTTCGATCCCCGGGTCGGGCAATGTTATTGAGCTTTTTCCTAAAAAGAAAAATTGTCAGTAGCAGCCCGGAGTTTGGAAATGTGCCCGGTAGACGTCAATAGGCTCGCCCCTATTACGGGGACTTAAACATAGCTGGCGAGTCGTGGGTGTATAATACACCTCTGCCTACCCCTTCGGGGAATACAGGTGTGATGCTATGTTGTTTCTGATTCTTATTGGAGACCCCACGTCTTTTTCTTCTTTTAATATATGGCAAGCGGAGCCGTGTCGGTGACGACAATTATTCTGCCAATGGCAAATATTTATGGCGACACATGTGTTTATTAAAACAACAAATTGAGACTACACGTCTATTGGATATGTTTGGATATCTATATTGCTCAGATCAGGTAGGTAATTATTATTACAATCAGACACCTGTCTGTGGAATAGACACCAATAATCGTCTGTTTAAGAAATGGATAGGCACCAGGGCGCAAAATACATAAGTTGCAGAGTAGAGTGGCATGAGAAGGCATGAATGAGATGATGATGAGAACTGCTTCTAAATGAGAAGTTTAAGCAATAACGCTGGTGATGTTTGGCAGATTTAACGATGGCTTCTCGCCTCCACTAAGCCATAGTGTTGTCTATAATATTTTTGTAAATAAAGTATTATCTATGTTATATCGAGGTCTGACCTGACCCGGCGTCACATTAATTTAGTGCTATTCTCACCTTTAGCCCCGTAAGCGGTGCCCCAGGAATGCTGTACTTATTCTCCTGAATTACCCAATTGTATATTAACGTGCACAAACGTAAACTAATATAATAATAAGGCATATACACGAAGAAAATGTTCAAGCACTCTGAACAAAATAATATCAGAAGCTGAATGACAACTGAACTGACAACAGCTCAGCGTCAAAGTTCGTCAAACAAAAAAAACTATAAAAAGATAAGTACTTATAGTAAAACTAAGTAGTATCTTAAAAGCAGTTTTGCAATCGAAGAATCGTTGTGACACGGAGGTTCTGTTAAATTTTGTAAAGACTTCGATGAGTTAATCACCCTTTATTTGATGGCAGATCTAATAGGTTTATTTTGTAAACCTTTGTAATTATTCAGTGCCACTTATTAAGACATTGGCAGACTGGCCTGCATTGCTTGCAACCATTTACAGATAAAATATTTAATTTGCATGTACCTATTGACACCTTTTTTTTAAATTACTGGATTTCTACATTTTATTCCAGAGCTGATAATAGTCTGGGTGAATAATGCTTGACTTTCAAAGGTTCTTACTAAAACTAAAACGTGCACTTTCTCGTGTGAAGAATGTAATGAGTGTAAGTGAGGTACACAAAGACGATAGCAAGTGGATCTGGTGTTTCTGCATGCCTTTGAAACAGACGTAAGTCTATGTATTGTGTATGAATGTAGCCATGCCCGATCTTTGTCAGAATAAAAGAGAACTATTCTACGTACCATATAACCTTGGTGTTCAGTTATTGGTCGCATCGTAAGCGACCGGTTCTCCAGCGCAGGCCAACGAGGTGCAGGGGTAGGGACGAGGGGGCCGCGGCCGCTGGCCGCGGCGCTGGCGCGTCTTGCCCCTACCCGATTCATTCGCCGAAGAGACAGAGCAACGCAGTAGTCGCGCGCGCCTAATATTTTTACCTTGTACCTTTCATTGAACATTACAGTTATTTTAAAGACGTCTAAAGTCTATCATTACCGTCCTAGTCAGCATAGATCGGCCTAGTGACGAAATACACAACCATAAGGTCCTTCGAAAGGTTTGAACGCGCCTAAGGTCAAGGAAGAAATTTGAAATTTACCGTTAGCGACAGCCTCTTTGAGATACATCTGCTTCAAGATATCTTCACCGGCAAGCTACGGGTGTTTCTGGCAGCGTATACGACTCAACATACTATATTCTACATACGGAAATTGGATATTTAAGGAGTGACTTCTTCAAACGTATGTTAAAGCAAAAGGTCTTCACATCAGTGCCTTTCTTAACATCAACGAGCTTCAGAAACTCCTCTTCATTAATATCATCCGTGCAACGGCAGTCGAGAAGTGTGTTAATGGTCACCGTGAGAAAAAGCAAACATACCTACTGGAATTGGAATTTGAATTTCAACGAACGTTACCAACGGACGAGCAACAAACTGTGAGATCTTTCCAATAACCACTCATTCATCCATCACATCTTATCACAACCATAATATTCACACCATTCCATGCCATATTCATGCAAAATTCATATTGCTTTGCCTCTTCTCATAGTCATATATCTTCATAGTCATTTATTAACATAGTAATTTTACAATTATTTAGTTTTCACTTGTAGTTTAGACATACTTGTAGTGTCATATTACATAATATCACAATACATCAACTCATTTCATATCATAAAATCATATTTTCATCAGAATAATTTAAATTTTTTCGGTTAATTCATATGTTTTAAATTTTAAATAATTTTATCATATTGTTTACTTAGAATAGTGAATCAATAATTTCTTTCAAGGAAACTCTAAAGCGCCTACACGTTTTTTGTTAGCAAGTTAGTGATACATTTCATTGCAGATTTAAATAAGATAATTGATTCAGTTTAGTATAATATATTATAATTAGGTAGTGTTTATTGTTTTTAATTGCATTTAATTTTATAAACTATTGGCTATTGCAAGATATCTGTTATCTGCACTACTTCAATCGCTGCTTTCGCTTATTAAATCTTTTGTTTTTCCCTTTATTTAACAGCACTATATTGCTCATATTAAAATGGCACTAAGCAGTGATATAAAAATGCGCGATTTAATTAAAAAACGTGGATCCATAAAAGCTAAGCTTACGCAGTTTTCAAGCTATTTTTCTATAGCTAAAACCAGCACTAAATTAAGTGATGCACAACTTTTAGAACTAGATATTAGAATTGATAAAATAGTCGCCTTATATGTTCCTTATGATGAACTTCAGACCGAGTTGGAGCTGCTTGCGGACACCCCCGACGAGCTGTATACCGAGCGTGAGCAGTTTGAGACATGCTACTACAGTACCCTGGCTGCTGCGCGAGAGCTGGTGGAAAGGTATCGCGCGCAGCGCGAAGGGGCCGCTAACTCTGAGGTAGGCTCGTCAGATGCTAATTCTACGGTGGTGTCACAGAAAAAGAAACACGTTAGGCTACCTATCATCAACTTACCTCACTTCAGCGGGGGCTATAAGAATTGGCTCGAGTTTAAAGACATTTACACATCATTAATACATGATGATAAATCAACTGACGAAATAACAAAATTTCACTATTTACGCACTTCACTTCATGGAAGTGCAAGTATCATAATACAGAGTTTAGATTTCAGGGCCGATAATTATCAGACTGCATGGAGGTTACTATGTGATAGGTACGACAACAATCAATTATTAGTTCATAATCATGTTCAAGCACTGTTTAATGTTGAACCGGTGCACAAGGAGTCTAGTCAAGCTTTGCGACAGATTGTAGACAGTACCAATAAAAATCTTAGAGCACTAGCAACTCTCAACCAACCTGTTCAACACTGGGACACAATTATCATACATATAATGTCTTCTAAATTAGATCCTGTGACTAGTAGACACTGGGAAGAATACAGAAATACATTAAGTGAGGCTCCTTCCTTAGAATGCTTTGTCAAATTCGTTCATAGTAGGTCAAATCTATTAGAGACGATTGAGGAGGCACAAAATACAAAAGAAAAGAGCGATAAAAACAGAACATTATATAGCAAACCTAAGAGTTTTATCGCAACATCTACTTCTAAATCAAATTATAAAAAGCCATCTTGTCCGATTTGTCCTATTTGTAAAAGGGATCATTATGTTTTCAGCTGTGAAAACTTCAGGAGTTTTCCAGTCGAGACACGGATATCAAAAGCAAAAGAATCAAAACTGTGTCTTAACTGCTTACGTCCGGGTCATACCGATGTTAAGTGTAGACTGGGCCATTGCAAATATTGTAAACTTAAACATAATACCTTATTACATAGCGAGGAAAACTCAAAACCTAATAACGAAAATGTTGCCTTATCAGCTAATATTCATTCATCCAACTCATTCCGTTATGTCATACTGTCCACAGCACTTGTGAAGGTGATGGACAGAGAAGGCAAGCAGCACTGCGCCCGAGTCCTGCTTGACAATGGAAGCACGGCAAACTTTGTGACTCAGGACTTGTGTCGTAAGCTTAATTTAATTACTCGTACAGCCAAGTCTAGGGTCACTGGCATAAATAATCAATTTTCTGGCAGTACCAAATCTTGCTATCTTCATTTAGAGTCTTATAGCAGTGATTACAAAATGGAAATTGACTGTTATGTTATGCCTAAAATAACAGCTCACATACCAAATACATACATAGACACGCACGACATGCCTATGCCTTCTGGTATTTGTTTGGCAGATCCGTCTTATAATGTCCCATCTTCCATTGATATACTCGTGGGAGCTGACGTCTTTTGGAACGTAATAGGCACTAACCGTATTAGCTTAGGTAGGAATCATCCCCATATTTTTGAAAGCAAGCTGGGATGGATTATATCAGGTACCATTCATCAACCATGTAATCAGAAACCCTCTTGTTTGTTTGTAAAAGACGATCATGCTTCTACAGACTTAACTCGATTTTGGGAACTCGATTCCGTATCTTCTAGGCATAATTACACAGCAGAGGAATATTCATGTGAACAATCTTTCATTGATAACACTAAGCGTAAGAGTGATGGGCGTTTCGTAGTAGCTATTCCTCTTAAAGAGTCGCCAGAGGTCTTAAGAAACTCCTACGAGATAGCCAAGCGCAGGTTTTTTTCATTAGAGCGTAGGCTAGAAAAGGATATCGCCTTGAAAACTCGTTATGTTGAATTCATGAAAGATTATGAAGATTTAGGTCACATGTCCTTAACTAAATATCCCATATCGACAGATAAGTCCTACTTCTTGCCACACCACGGCGTTGTACGGGAGTCGAGCGCGACAACAAAGCTGCGTGTTGTGTTCGACGCATCAGCCGTCACGACATCTGGCAAGTCTTTTAACGACATACAGTCAGTAGGTCCCACCATTCAGGATGACTTGCTCTCCATTCTTCTACGCTTTAGGCAACATAAAATTGTTGTTTCAGCCGATATAGAGAAAATGTATCGGCAGATAGAGATCAGCGCCCCCCCAACGTTCTCTGCAGCAGATATTGTGGAGGACTGACCCATCTCAACCACTTAAGAGGTACACTTTAAACACTGTTACTTACGGTACAGCTTCTGCACCCTTTCTGAGTACCCGCTGCCTTTTTCAATTATCTAAGGAGACTACGGATCTTAAGACAAGTCAAGCTATAGCTCATGACTTCTACGTAGATGATTTCCTGAGTGGAGCAGGCACTACTTCCGATGCTATAGCTCTTTGTCGTAATGTAACTAGTGTGTTGAAGTCAGCGCAATTCAATCTCAGAAAGTGGCAATCCAATGATCTCGAAGTCTTGAACACCATGCGTGAACATAGTTTGGATTCGAACACCGTAAATCTTAGTGCCAATGAGCTCTCAAAAACTCTAGGTCTTAATTGGCAATGTAATACAGATAATCTTACCTTCTCTATCAGTCCCGTTGTACATGGAGAGACAAAGATTAATAAACGCTTAATTCTTTCCACTATAGCGCAGGTTTTCGATCCATTAGGGCTAATTTCCCCTTGTATAGTTGAAGCCAAGATAGTAATGCAAAGACTTTGGACAGAAAAGTGTTCATGGGATGACGAGATTCCAGAAGAGATTAAAATATTGTGGAATAATTTTGCATTTAATCTCTCACATCTCAATAACCTCAAAATTCCCAGATACATTTTTTGTGATAAGCCATCTTCTATACAGCTTCATATATTTACAGATGCTTCTGAAAAGGCATATGGGGCCTGCGTGTACGTGCACACAACAACAGTCAACAACGTTGTCACAGTTCAACTCCTTGCATCAAAGAGTAAGGTGGCTCCTATCAAGCCAACAACAATACCTCGACTCGAGCTGTGCGGAGCATTACTCGGATCGAGGTTATGCAACAAAATACTGAGCTCTCTTACCATAAAGCCAGACGATTGCATATTCTGGTGTGATTCCACAATCGTATTGGGTTGGCTGAAATCTTCTCCAGCTCACCTTAAGCAATTTGTGCGGAATCGTGTGTGTGAAATTCAAGAGAGCTTTGGGTCTTGCTCTTGGAAGTATGTTCCTTCCAAAGAGAACCCCGCAGACTTAGTCTCTCGCGGACTAAGCGCTAATCTCATTAGCGATTCAGTCTTATGGTGGTCCGGCCCTTTTTATTTGGCAATGGGTCCGTCTTCTTGGCCCATCATGCCAAACACAGAAAACAAGTTACCAGAGATGGTCCGGTCGCTGCACACAATCGCTAAACATCACAAAAATTCAATTCAAAATTTAATTAACAATTCATCTAAATTTTCAAAACTACAAGGAATAATAGCATTTATATATAGATTTTTAAATAACTGTCGTGCGCCTTCCGGTGTTAAAGCTAGCGGTGCGTTAACATCAATTGAATTAGAATCAGCAAATAAGCATATTCTACGCATAGCTCAGCAGGAGTCTTTTCCTACTGAATACGAACTGCTCAACTCCGGTAAGAGTTTACACAGAAAAAATCGACTTATCGCCCTATCACCCTTCATAGACAATGGCTTGATACGAGTAGGTGGTAGGTTGCATAATTCATTTTATGATTACAACGTGAAACATCCTATATTACTATGTAGCAAGCATCACTTGACTAGACTCATTTTTAACGCTTATCATCAACGTCTCTTCCATGCAGGTCCACAACTGCTTTTAACAACCATTAGGCATAGTTATTGGCCACTGGGAGGTAGAAACCTTGCAAAAAATATTGTACGCGCATGTGTGAAGTGTCTTAGGTTCAAAGGCGAAACCATTCAGCCTCTTATGGGAAACCTTCCCAAGCAACGACTACACCTAGAGTTTCCTTTCTTAGAGACCGGGACAGATTATGCTGGACCAATTCTTATAGCCGATCGTAAGGGGAGAGGATGTCGTCTCATAAAGTCCTACATTTGTGTTTTTATCTGTCTCGCCACCAAGGCATTGCATCTCGAGCTCGTGTCTGACCTCACTAAAGAGGCATTTATAGCAGCTCTAAACAGATTTATAGCTCGTCGGGGTAAGCCGAAAAATATCTATTCGGATAACGGTACGACTTTTGTAGGTACTTTTAAGGAACTATCAAACATTTTAAATCAAAACTTCACAAATGAGATGTCTGAAACAGGTATTAATTTTAATTTTATACCCGCATACGCTCCGCACTTTGGAGGCATATGGGAGTCAGCTGTCAAGTCAGTCAAACATCACCTGAGACGTATTTTAGGGCTTTCTCATCTCACTTATGAGGAAATGAGTACATGTCTTGTTCAGGTTGAAGCAATTTTGAATTCGAGGCCTCTTACAGCCCTTTCCGATGATCCTTCAGACCTCACTCCTCTCACTCCAGCCCATCTCCTAATTGGAAGGTCACTCATGTTTTTGCCTCACCCGCAAGTCATTAGCGAGAAGATTACAAATCTGCAGAGGTTCCAGAGGATAGAATATCTAAAGCAACATTTCTGGAATCGATTTTCTAATGAGTATGTGTCCTCCCTTCAGCAGAGAGCAAAATGGCATCACTCTAGAGGACAACTAAAGGAGGGAGCTCTGGTCATCGTGAAGGAAAAGGGTCTTCCACCATTGATGTGGCTTCTCGGCCGCGTCCTTCGTGTGCATCCTGGGAGAGACGGCGTCGCCAGAGTCGCCGACATCAAGACCAAGAAGGGAGTTCTTCGCAGGGCATTCAACGTGCTCTGCCCTCTTAATAATTTTGAAGATAACTCTTCAACCCCGGGAGTTATGGTCGCATCGTAAGCGACCGGTTCTCCAGCGCAGGCCAACGAGGTGCAGGGGTAGGGACGAGGGGGCCGCGGCCGCTGGCCGCGGCGCTGGCGTGTCTTGCCCCTACCCGATTCATTCGCCGAAGAGACAGAGCAACGCAGTGGTCGCGCGCGCCTAATATTTTTACCTTGTACCTTTCATTGAACATTACAGTTATTTTAAAGACGTCTAAAGTCTATCATTACCGTCCTAGTCAGCATAGATCGGCCTAGTGATAAAATACACAACCAGTTATGTAGATACAAATACAATCGTTTCGCACAATCTTAACAATAGGTAGGACATCCTAATATCAATGATACTGTAAATACACACTATTGTGCCTTCGATGCGTATTTCTAATTTATAACTTACGTTAACACTCGTGATATTTTATATCTCGTTGATTTACTTATTTACTTACTTATCGTCTTATCATCATCTCCCTTGCGGGGTAGGCAGAAAGAACAGAGTGCCAACAGGCTCTATTCTTGAATACATCCCTCGCTTCTCAACATTCATAATTCTCTTCGTACACGCTCACTGGTTTCGGAGACCCTTGCCTCCACCTTCCTTCTATACATGATCGTTTTGGTCTAGGTAGGTTAGTCTCGGTCTCCCCCTGTACCTACATCCTTCCACTTTCGTATTATATATCTTCTTAACCAATCGCTCGTCCGGCATTCTTTCCACATGTCCGAACCATTGTAGCATTCCCTTTCACATCTATAACTTTACACCAAATATCCTCTTTCATAACTTCTCGCATTCTTACGTCGAAGTGTCGTGAAGTACAAAATTAAATATACCAAAAAAAGTTTGCACGGGCATCGTAAATACTTTAGAATGTAGAATTAGCACTTTAGGCACTCTAATATTCTCGTGCTGCGCCATCAATCCCAATCATTATTTTGAGGCCTTTTAATGCAATTCATCATGAGATCAACACAATCTAGGAGGTGGTGATACGTCATTGAGATTAGAGTTTTTTATCCTAATTTATGGAATGTATGTACCTGTTATTTTCAAATAAGTGACTCATATATAATTTAATTCAACCACCACAATTGACCTTCAACGAAGCCTCTTAATGACAATGGCGCAAAGTATAGGTATTAGTTGCCTACTTATTCTGTGTTATAATAAGTTATAATTTTAGTGCCGAACTAAACTTCTGTCTGTCTGTTCTGTCTTCAGTCTAAAACTGATAGAGATGCCTCAAGTTATAAATTGAAGATAATGCGCCTTAAATACGTAGGCGGATTTAGTCAATTGAAACCTGTATAAAATATTTCATTGTCATTGTATGCCTAGTGGTAAGATCACATAAACGTAACCTAGAAGTCTAGAACCTTTTCTTTTTGTTAAGGTGGGAAAAAATGTGCATAGCCGCATACCCCGTCGTTCAGTACAACGAACAGAGTAGGTAGTGTGCGCTCACCCACTAAATAAACCTGTCGTATGCCGTTTCCACGCCTATATGGGCAGACCACTGGAACTATGTGACATTACTTCGGTGGTAATGTAAGCTCTAGCTAATTTAGGCTCTAGCCTACAAATGTGTTGTTGTTATTAAGTTCTATACTTTCAAAAAGATTGGGATGACAGGGACACCAACTTTTCTAAAAAAAAAACTCCATAATAACAACTTAGATGTCTGTAAATTTTTGTTATATTTATTTATTTTTGAAGTTATACTTCTTTTGGCACGTTAGGAAAAAATGATGAGAGTAAATTTGTTTACGATGCGCGCACACAACACACACATATTTTTTTTTTGTTAAGGCGGATGATGTTAGTCACCCTGAAGTTAGCTATAGTCAACATTTTAGTTTTTTTTGTGATATTTAAATAAACTTTATTTAACTAAATAATGCGTTATAATAAAACTTTCAATATATTAAATAACTTTTTTCTATTGTTAGTGTCGTTTTTTCTACAAACGTAGAATAAGGCGAAAGATAAAATTTTTGAAAAGATTTTTTGCTTGTTACGCGAAAGAGGTATAACTTCTAACGCGTGTACATAATTACACACACACTTTTTTTTTACTATCGCTAAATATTGTCAATTTTTAAGACACTCCGTCTTAAAAATTGATTCGCCCATGTATGTATTGTTCACAACCATAATATGAGTTTGATGATAATTTAATTAGGGTAACGATGGCATATCTAAGTATCCAACATAGAAATCAGAAACCTTAGAGCGTGCTGGGTCCAATTTTGTACCACGTTATGATCACACCGAGGCGCGTGTGACGCTCGAGATGAGACGCTCGCTATGAGACGAATGGTTCTCTGTATTCGAAAATTTAAGTCTATTATTATAAAAATACGTTTATAAAAATAAGGTTAGAGTGAATACTCTAAGGCCAAGGTTAACACATACTTGCGCTGAATATTATTAATAACAATCATCTGAATGACAACAACGTGGTCCAGCAGCCGTCTGCACCTCTCGTTCCCACGAAGGCGAAAAGTGGAAAGTTGATAGGAGTTTTATAACAAGTAGCAATTCAAAGTCTCTGCCTACCCCTCTGGTAAGCAGGAGTGAGTTTTTAATGAATGATATAATAGAGAGGCTTAAAAATGGAAGACGTGGTTATAACTATCTAATCAGAAAGGCTATCGTTGTTCAAACAAAGGAAGTTTTATATTTGTGTGAATGGACAGTGCCCCAGATGCACAGAACTGTCTTAATATAATAAATAATGCACTTATTGTACCATTCCACTACACTGGTCATATGAAAGAGACGTGACAATCCACGATATCTTTATATCGGACCATCTAGATAGCAGCATGAAGTAGGCTATTTACTTATGTTAAATTCTTTAAAAAGATTCGCGGCCATAGTTTAGATAGCCTGCTGAATAATAATGAGACCTTGATTCAATATCACATGACAAACCTTTTAATGTATCAGTTATTGTAAGCACTTACCGTAGCCTATAGACCAGGGGTGGCCAACTTGATTAGACCCAAGATCTACTTTGCACTTACGAAAGCCTGTGTGATCTACCTATAACACACTAAACATATTGAAATTACAAAATATTTGTGAATAAGGAAGACACGGGTTCGATACCCGCTCGTACTAAAAATCTCTTTTTCTTTATTCACACATAATTTGTACTTTAAAAAGTAGCGGAGCATGTCAAATACTAAAAAATATCGATCAAAAATGTTTAAAAAATCGCGCCATCAAATAGTATGAATTTGAATTGCAAAATTAAACTTACTATATTGGATTAATGCATGTAAATGCATTCCGATAGATGGTGTTGGTCGTAAAGACAAATGTGATAAGAAGATTGGGATGGCCGAATAGGTCAGTACGATAACTCAGTGGCTTAGAGCACTTCCCCGGATTGGAAAAGACGCGGGTTTGATTCCCGCTCGTACTAAAAATCTCTTTTTCCTTATTCACAAATAATTTGCACTTTAAAAAGTAGCGGAGCATGTCAAATGCTAAAAAATATCGATCAAACATATTGAAATTTTTAAATGAAGTTAGTTCTTTTAGATATTTTTTATATATATTTTTAGCATTTGACATGCTTAGCACTATACATTAAACACAAAGTGAAAAATGTGAAATCGAAAATAACAGTCAGGAGCAGGATTTGAACCTGCATCTTCTGGATACCGTCCAGATGCTTTACCAATTCAGCCATCCTGACAATTGCTCCTGACTGCTAATTTCGATAACACATCATACTTAACGTCTTTGGGTGACGCCTGCGCCATCTGTCAGAAGTATTTTCATACATTATACCGACCAGGTAAACTTAATTTTACAATTAAGATTTTACCTAATAATGACGCAAACCCTTTAAATATTTAGATATTTTATATATATATATATATATATAAAAAATATTATAAAAAATATTGTCAGGATGGCTGAATTGGTAAAGCATCTGGACGGTATCCAGAAGATGCAGGTTCAAATCCTGCTCCTGACTGTTATTTTCGATTTCACATTTTTCACTTTGTGTTTAATGTATAGTGCTAAGCATGTCAAATGCTAAAAATATATATAAAAAATATCTAAATATTTAAAGGGTTTGCGTCATTATTAGGTAAAATCTTAATTGTAAAATTAAGTTTACCTGGTCGGTATAATGTATGAAAATACTTCTGACAGATGGCGCAGGCGTCACCCAAAGACGTTAAGTATGATGTGTTATCGAAATTAGCAGTCAGGAGCAATTGTCAGGATGGCTAAATTGGTAAAGCATCTGGACGGTATCCAGAAGATGCAGGTTCAAATCCTGCTCCTGACTGTTATTTTCGATTTCACATTTTTCACTTTGTGTTTAATGAAGTTAGTTCTTTATATTATGAAAATTATGCATAATAACATGTTATGAATGTTCTTTATATGTTTTGCCCTGCCGTGATCGACTGAACTAATAGCTACGATCGACCGGTTGGCTACCCCTGCTCTAGACGATAACAACACCATACGGATCACTCGCGCAAATGAGCACAAGGAAGATGATAGAGAGGAAATGAGAATGGTGTTAGGTAACTCCTGTTTGTAACCCAGGATTTGAACCCCATTTTAGTGGGACACATTGACTTGTACGTTAATTGACTACACAGATGGCGGAGTGGTTTAGATACCAACCTCCCGAGTGTTGTGGGTTCGATTCCCACACAGGACAACTCTTAGTGTGATGCACTAATGGTTGCTCTGAGTCTAGCTGTACTTTATATACGTCAAATTGTATGTTTGTAAAGTCCCCCGCGATACAAGGATGGGCGTTGTCTTTATAAAAAAATATGTATGTTTTGTGAAGTCCCCCGTGATATAAATGTTCTTTCCTAGCTCGAAGTGACGTCGTCCACTAAATGTGCGATTACATATATCACTGTAATATAAGCATAATAAATTATAACAATTCTAAAACTGTCTCGTGTAACGATAACTGTATCTAAGTGAAATTGTTACAACGACTGGAAGAGATAATTCATATCACATTTGTAAATGTTTGACAAAGAGTAATGCGTATAATGATGGTAGACTTGTAAAATAGCGATAGCCACCGATAACGTAAGCTTAATAACAAGGTTGTCAGCTACTTGAATCTAAGAGTTCTTTCAATTGTCAGCACTAAAGCCTAGTTCAAACAAAAAAGCCTAAAATTTCCTGCGGCACCGCAATTAATTGCTGGTGTCTAGATTGTATCTCAAGTTCCCAATATAGTAGCAGTTTTTCTAGAATTATCACCTAATTTTTTGTTCGTACATCACGGCAAAACTACAAAACTGATTTTAGTGAAACTTTTTTGTTTGATAGATTTTAATTAGACTTAAGTTACGTTTCATCTTGGGATTATATCTAGCTATAGCTTGAATGCGGTGGATCGGTGGGCAAAGGCTAGTTCATCCTTTTCTTTAAGGCGGGTTAAAATGTACCTAACAGCACACCCCCTCGTTCGGAGCAACGAACAGGGTAGTGTGGGGCCCTCGCCCACTAAATAAAGCCGCCGTGTGCCGCCTCTCCGCGTGTATTGGCGGACCACTGGAACTGTATTACATTACTTCAGTGGTCAGGCTAGTTCATCCTATAGAGTTTTTTCTTCTCCAGAAAATCAGCCAGCACCTGTGCCTGACTATCAACTCCTGGTCTCTCCTTTTACCTAATGTTGCGTTAGTCTCCCAGAACTACCGTGTGAGGAGCTTTCGCGATGGCTTCTTACTAACGTTTAGATTATTTGTTAGGCTTCCGTCTCGTCGACGGAGTGTGTCAATGGTATATTATATCTTATAACCCTACAATGTGCCTTCGAGTCTTGCTTTCTCATCCAAGTCGATGCGGCCTTCTAGTCAGTCCTGATCGCAGTTGTGAAATATAGAGTCCCTGCTCCACCCGCCCGCTATTGTGAGCACGTTCAATAACAGAACTGTCATGACTGTTATGTAAAAAAATGGACAAAGGACCCAAGAAAAGTAATAGAGCACAAAACAACGATTTTAATTTGTTATCTGTCTCTGTTAGAACACATCTCGGAGATTACTAAACGGATTTCAATGTGTTTTTATTACCTGACTACGGAGGCTTAGGATTTTAACACGTAGGTATGCGTGTATGTACCTACGTTCATCTGTCCCCACACATCTTCTAGTCTACTTAGCATAATTTGACAAATAAGTGGGCCTAGGCAAATTGCATTCTATGATCGTTAACACTATAGAAAACTATTAAAATGTATGGAAATTTGAAATATCTAACGTTAAGTCACGTGACTTATCGTTATTTTCCCATACATTTTAATCGTTTTCTATAGCGTTAGTGATCATAGAATACAACTTGGCTAGGCCCCAAGGTGTCGTTAGAAGCATCTTGATTGTCCGCTGGTTATAGGTTGTCACATCAAATTCAATGTGGCGCCCTCTAGAGGACAAAAACTTCTGAAGTAAACCTATAGTTATAACTTGATCAGGAGCAGTATATAGACTAATTCAAGTAAAACTAAAATCTATACAGAGAAATCGAGTAACTTCATGAATTCATAGTTGTAAGTATCGGTTAGTAAATTAATAAAAGTAAAACACATAAAAATTATAGTTACATATTTATTTTACTTAAATACTAATTACAAGACATCATAACAGATAACACAGTGTACATCAATCTATACCAACTCAACCTGCGGCCCATTCGAGAATGTGGCTTTAATACCTATCATCTATTTATTATAACATTACAAAAAATCTGGGAGTCCTGAACATGGCGAAGCAGTACCTCACACAGAAGCAACGGCTAATGCTATATAAAGTATATATTTATGTTCGCCCTCATTAGGTTGAGTTGTCTGTGGCCCTAATATAGAGTACTGCTTACATCTCTGGACAGGTGCGCCCAAGTAGCAGCCCAGTAGACCTACTTGACTCCCTGCGAAGGCGTGCTACTCGAATTATCTATGATCCGAATCACATGGACGGGAGCGGTGGAGACGTAAGTTCCCTGTATGATCTATCAACTTTACAATGGGGAGTGCTCTGTGGATGGAATTGTGTTTGAGACCATCCACCAACGTTTTCTTTTTTGTTAAGGCGGGAAAAAATGTAAGTATGCGCATATCCCGACGTTCGAGGCAACCAACAATGTAGTTTGAGCCACCCGTTAAATAAAATAAAAGATCTACCGTCACGTCATGTCATAAAATATAGTTACATACGGGCAAATTATTTGTGAAAGTGGAAAAAGGGAGCTATACTACGAGTAGGATTTGAATGCTGCGTCCTATCAAATCCGGGGAAGTGCTCTCGCTAAGCTATCGTAGTCACTTAATGATGACACTCAATCTCCACTTCAAATTTTGTTTTAGATGTCTTTAAGACCCACGCCACCTATGGGATGCATTTACATACATTTTACCCCAACATATTAAGGTTAATTTTGCAATTAAAATTCATACTAATCGATAGCACGATGTTTTAAATATTTTGATTTGTATTTTAGCACATCAGTAGCTGAGCATGTCAAGTGCTAAAATATATATGATTACAATTTTGTGTGAGAGCAGTACATAGGTTAATTTAAATGGTTGCGGCGTCTACCTACAAGAGATTTATTATATACCCTTCTTACAAAATATATTCATAAATAAGATTAAGATGTAATGTTATAACAGATGATGATGATGCGTTCAGTAATAAACTTTATGGTCATTAAGAAAAGGTTGAGTATGGCTGGTGCAGATAAAAATATACTAATAAATTGTAGTAGTTTTAAATGCCGTAGACGGAGGGAGGAGCGGTGTCAGCGAAGGCCTTGACCTTGGGAATGGAGTACACGCTGTCTACAAGCTTTTGGAAGGCGGGATACTTCTCCGCAAGGTCGGGCATCTGCAGCATCATCTTTAAATAGTCGAACATGCCGGCGAACACGAAATCGGCCCACGTTAGCTAGAAAGGCACAAATTATTATTCCTTGAGCCACATCATTATTGTCGCCTATTTGTGTATCTATTAACGAAACATTTTAAATTATGTTTAATTTAATTTCAGACATTTAAATGCTTGGAAATATTGCTATCGGCTATTAGCATTAAAGTCTTGCTATTTTAATGCTACGAGGGGGCCAACATACGGCTCACCTTATAGTAAGCGATTATCGTAGGCTTCACTGGTGGTAGGGCTGGGTACCAAGTGAGAGTACTCACTTGATATCAGGCCGAAACGGGTCGGTACCACCGTCTCATGTGTCAAAATAGCCATTTATTCTTTCATTTCATATCTCTAAGGATGTAGGTACAGGGGGAGACCGAGACTCACCTACCTAGACCAAATCGGTCATGTATTGAAGAAAGGTGGAGTCAGGAGTCTCCGAAACCGGCGAGCGTGTATAAAGAGAGTTATGAATGTTGAGGAAGCGAGAGATGTATGCAAGAATAGAGCCTCTTGGCACTCTGTTCTCTCTGCCTACCCCGCAAAGGAAATCGCGTGATGATAAGTATTTCATATCTGAGAAATGAAATGGTGCGCAGCGGCTTAACAATACTCTTGGTATAGTTGAGTCCATGAGCGACGGTTACCAATTACCATCAGATGGGCCATGGCTCGTCTGCCTCATAAGCAATAAAAAAAATAAAAAATAGGCTATAGACTAGCAACAACAGAGAATCGGAAGAATGATAGAGAGAAAAAGAGGAAGTAGACGCCATAGAGTCTATGGCGTCCTATTATCGTTATTGTCTATGGCATTGACAATAAGGATAATATGGAGGGGATGAGGAGGGGTTGGGTCTTCACTTTCACTCACCATACAAAACACAACAATAGCCTACAGTTGCTTCACGCTGATTTTCTGTAAGAGGTTGGTATTTCCACTTTTTTGGTCAAGCCAATTCATGATGTATAGGTTACTGTTTATTTTGAGCAGTGATCGATCTTAATTCCTCAGGTTTAAACGAAATTAGTTAAACAGGAAAATTTATGAGAACGAGCTCGCAAATATAGCATGATTAAGCCAACTTTGCATACTTTTTAATTTTCCTGTATGATTCATTAATTCGATAAAAAATCTCCTACTTTTGAACTTTTAGTTTTTTACAAGTATATTCCTGGTACTAAACGTTAACCTGGTATTTTATTCACATTTATTTGAGACTAATTAAAAATAACAAACTAACAGTCCCATCCATTATCTAGTGAACTATCATTAAACACAAAGTGAAAAATGTGAAATCGAAAATAACAGTCAGGAGCAGGAGGAGGAGTCCTGCTCCTGACTGTTATTTTCGATTTCACATTTTTCACTTTGTGTTTAATGTATAGTGCTAAGCATGTCAAATGCTAAAAATATATATAAAAATATCTAAAATAGTGAACTATCTCTAACTATCCAGTAATAAAAATTATGTCTCGTCGTGTGGGGCCGGCTTTAGCCGTGTGGGGCCGGCTTTAGAATTGTCCCACCCCTCTCTACCCATGGGAGTCGTAAGAGCCGACTGAGGGAATACCGAGGGAGTGGGCAGCAGTACTCCCTCGAGTATTAACAACATCCACTGCGATCGTCAACCCGCCTGCCAAGCGTGGCGATTACGGCATTATCCCCCATGACGGGACCGCTCGTTGTGGCGTTCTCTTGGGGAGGCCTTTGTCCAGCAGTGGACGTTGAAAGGCTGATGGATGGATGGATGGATCTGCTCCATATTATCTTTTCTCTCCCACCTAACATTCTCCTCAAAGTTAGCAACGCGCGAGTTATGCCTCTGGTCTTGCTACCGTCTATAGGCCACGGCGACCGCTTACCATCAGGTGGGCCGTATGCTTGTTTGCCACCAACGTAGTATTAAAATCATATTTTAATTATATTAATTATCATCCAATTATGAAAATATCAAGTCAAAAGATGTGTAACTTCAGAAACAAAATTCCAGAGCAATTTTTAAAAAATGAATTTTACTTAAATGTCTGGTAACTGGTAATTTATACTATCAAGAACCAAGTGAGTCTCTCTTAGATGACGAATTAATAATAGGTAATGTGTTCACTTCCCTCTCGTCATTGTCTAATGAAGTAAGACTTCGGAGAATGCCATTGAGAAACAAACAAACCCCGGATCGAAACCTATATAGGCAGTTTAGTAGCCGAGAAGGTATTGGAGCGATTCTGAAACTTCTTTTACTCATATTTTGATATTTTTGTGTATCTTGGAGGTGATGTAGAGAGAAGAGTGAATGCGGGAAATAGAGTGAACGGAGCATTGGGACAACTTCTCGGCAGCCACCACCTCAGCCAGAAGGCACGTGTCGCAATACACAACGCAGTGCTTGTCCCAACATTATTGTATGGAAGCGAGAGTTGGGTATGCAAAAAGGAGCATGAGAGTAAAATCAATGCGGTCGAAATGCGATCTCTGCGGAGAATCTGTGGAGTGAGGCTGACTGACCGCATTCGTAACGACGACTTAAGAGAGCGAGTAGGTATGAAAGAAAGTATTGGTGTAAAGATGCGAAAGGGAATGCTCTGATGGTTCGGACATGTGGAAAGAATGCCGGACGAGCGACTGGCTAAGAAGATATACAATGTGAAAGTGGAAGGATGTAGGCACAGGGGGAGACCGAGACTCACCTACCTAGACCAAATCGGTCATGTATTGAAGTAAGGTGGAGTCAGGAGTCTCCGAAACCGGCGAGCGTGTATGAAGAGAGTTATGAATGTTGAGGAAGCGAGAGATGTATGCAAGAATAGAACCTCTTGGCACTCTGTTCTCTCTGCCTACCCTGCAAGGGAAATGGCGTGATGATAAGTAGTAGTAAGTAGTAGTTTATGTATTTTTTGAGCATTTAACATGCTTAGCATATACCTAAATTAATACAAAGTGCGAAAATGTGACATCGAAAATAACAGTAAAAGGATTTGAACCTGCATCTCCTGGGATACCTCCTTTGATTCCTAGTCAAATGGCATAAATATTGTAGAATAGAATAGAAATAAAATAGAATAGAAGAATCAATGTATGGGATTGTCAGTTGGCTACACTTAACTACATTGTCGTAAGTTATATCAATCTCATAAATCGATTACCTATTTCTACTATTCTACTAGCGTTAATGCCACTTGGCTAAGAGGATAGTAGTTATCATCATTAAGATCGATTATTACCTTTCCCAGGGCCAAGTGTCCGTCATTCTTGACAATGATGTCATTCAACTTATCCAAGAGACCAGGGTACGAGTTTTTACAGAAGTCTTCGTGTTTCTTCGCTTTAACGACTTTGTCTGTTTCATGGTGAATCAACGACGCCTCTATAAATTAAAAGATGAGGTGTTAGTATGCATATATTTGTTTAATGCGGAATGAACAATTTGTGACCTTATGTTGCCCACTGAACTAAACTACATTATAAAAGGCCGGTTCGTTCAGCTACTTTATGCCAGCCGATGAGTGAATACACGGGGTAACGAGCCTTTATCCGTTCTGTATCAGAACTTACGAACAGGGTTGCCTTACTAATCTTCTATACTTTACTAATCTACTAATTATGAAACTGTAACAGAGCTGCACTGTGTCTGCACATAGACATTTGAGAAAAATATACTGTACATAGGCTATTTAAAGCGTGTTCGAACTTTTTTCCAATAACTTGTCATGCGTGTATCACGCAAAACTACTGAACCGATATTGATGTAACTTTTTTAGTTTAATCTTTCTAAGGTAGGAAAGAAAGATATATATATATATATTTTGAACAAAGGGAAATGTTTTTTTTTTTATTGCTTGTATTGGCCCATCTGATGGTAAATGGTAACCGTCGCTCATGGACTCAACTATACTGAGAGTATTGTCAAGCCGCTGCTCACCATTTCATTTCACAGATATGAAATGAAAGAATAAACGGCTATCTCCTGCTACAGCCAAAACAGAACGATGTGCGTCATGGCCGGTCACGCTGGAGATGGTGGTACCAACCCGCTTGGACCCGATACCAAGTGAGTACTCCCACTCGGTGCCCAGCCCTACCACCAGTCATGCAATGGATGATAATTGCTTACTTCCCTTAGTCGCCTCATACGACACCCGTGGGAAAGAATGGGGTGGTGACACTTGTATTCTTAGTCCGTCACCACACGGAGAAAAATGTAAAGTTATACATTTAAAAGAGAGCTATGTCGTTACATATAACGAAAAGATGCAATCGGTGGTGTAGCTGTAGTGTAAGCGACTGCTGAACATGAGGTCTCGTTCGATTCCCGGGACGGGCAGCGTTATTGAGCTTTTTCGTAAAAAAAGAAATTCTCAGTAGCAGGAGTTCGGAAATGTGGCCGGTAGACGGCAATATTCTCGCCCCCTATCACTTGGGACTTAAACATAGCTAGCGAATCGTTGGTGAGTAATATACCTCTGCCTACCCCTTCGGGGAATACAGGCGTGATGCTATGTTTTGTTTATGCAACGATGCAAAGTGACAGAATAATGCGTGTGTTAAGAACTAGAGAAGCGTAAGGGCAAAATGACAACTTCACTAGAGAGCCGAAAAACAACTCAAATTTACCTGCCGTTATCAACTCTTTTATGATAAAATCTATAGTAGTCCTAGTTTTTTGGCAACATAAAATATGGCGATTAAAAAAGCGAATGGTCAAAAAAAATATTTTTTGAATTATTTAACCTTACGCTTTTCTTGTTCTTAACCCACGAATGTTCTTCTACGTGTCAGGCGCTGTGCCACCGGTGCATACTAGTACAAAACAACACTCACTAGATCTGATATCGTTGAGGAAGTCAACGTTTTGGTCGATCTCCAATGCCTCTTCATCAGTGTCTCCAGCGACGCCAAACTTCTTGCCCAAATAACGGGATATCGCTAAGCTCTGTGCATACTGCTTGCCGTCAATCTCCAAGATCGGCATCTGACCGAACAGCGTCTCTGTAATAAATAAAAACGATTTTATGAATTCGGGTCTCTTACCTTCATAGTTATATATAAACTCACGAATCTCGGCAAAGCACGTTAACTCGTTAATTTCGGCTATCTTGAACAACATGATAGACGTTAGTCAATCGCAGATTCAACGTCTTCAAAGGTCCTATCCTATATTTCATTTTGAAGAACAAATTATTGTGAAAGTGGAAAAATGAGAGCTTTACTGCGAGCGGGATTCGAACCTTCGTCTCCTCCAATCCGGGAAAGTGCTCTATACCGCTAATCAATCGCAGTAGCCGACGGCAACACCCAATCTCCACTTCTCAATGGCTTTTTAGGTACTATATTTCATTTGTTATAGTTAGCATACCTATAGATGCCATGGGTTTTTTTTGTGAATACTGCTAGATGATGCCCACGATTCCGTCAGCGTTGTCTTCAAGATTTTACATCATACATCACTCTACGGCATAATAATCTGTAGGTAATAAATATTATCGAGTATTAACAACATCCACTGCGATCGCCAACCCACCTGCCAAGCGTGGCGATTACGGCACTACCCCCCATATGAGCGCACAGGACCGCTCGTTGTGGCGTTCTCTTGGGGAGCCCTATGTGCAGCAGTGGACGTCGAAAGGCTGATGGATGGATGGATCAAATAAATACTATTAAATAACAAACCATTTATTGTTCCGTAATGAAAAGTATGGCCTACTACTATTGCACCATGTCCCTGTCTGTGCTACAGACTACATAATGCCAGAATTATTGGTTTAGTAGTAACGGCTTGAAAACGTAACAAATAAACTCACTTTAGCATTTATAATAAGTTTTAGTAAGGGTTTCGCACTTAATTGTAAGCATCTTAACTATTTACGCAATCATCACGCCATCTCTCTTGCGTGTTAGGTAGAGAGAACAGAATACCAAAAGGCTCTATTCTTGCATATATTTCTCAACATTCATGATTCTCTTTTTGAAATTAAGTGGCTTATAGATCTGAAATAAGTGGCTTCTATACAGACATTACTTCGTTTCAAATTAGGAATTAACCTGCAGCAGAGGTGTAGCTTTTTCGTTAGAAGTTTCTGATGTCTTTTAGCGTACGGTTCACGGCTTCAATATGAGCTCTATGACTCATGGTACATTCGTCCCATATAATTAAAACATATTTATAAAGATATAAATTAATATCATATGGGCTAAATAAGCTTCACAAAAATTATTTATAATCCACAATTTTAACAGTAAAAGCAGTTATTGTGAGTTATCCGTAGGAGATAGGCATATGCTATCGCAGACGTTTTTACAGATTTTGATACGTTCTTTAATATTGTAGTACATTGTTTTGTTCTATCCTCAATAGTTTCCGCAGCGCACGCGATGAAAGCAATTTTTTTTACAACTTGGATTACATTATTCCAGTTTAAGTAAAGGTGCGTAATTAATTTTGGAAATTATTATAGCCTATGACATTCCACAATAACGTAGCTTTCTATTGGTGAAATAATTTTGAAAATCGGTTCAGTAGATCCAGAGATTACCCCTTACAACGTCACAAACTCACAAACGTTACCTCTTTATAATAATATTTTAATATGAGCAAATCTAATCCCTTCTAAGTATATCATAGCAGGGTTTTATCCAATTTTGTTAAATGAGGTTAATCTGGTAAATTACTTATGACATGTCTGCAATTTTCCTGCTCGTGAATACTTTGCAGTTTTCGTAATTTAGTTGTTACTTTATTTGTGTTTTCATTGTTATTATTTCAATAGAGTTGTTTCATTACCTATGCACTTTATTAAGCCATGGGTGATACCGGTGCCAGACTTTAATGATTTACGATATATTATGTAAGTTCTGAATTTGATTAAAACGTCTCGTAGTAGGTATGAATGTCTCTCAAAAAACGGTGTCACGGGATTCCTGGCAGATGTACAACGTCGAAACAATTCGCAATTTTGGAATTACATATTAAAGAAGCCCGTTGTTAAATAACAAACATACTTATTACATGTGTTGGCATTGAGCGCATTGGCCAAGGTCATGCAGCAACAGCTAAAATCATTTGGTGAATAGTCATTCTGTCATCAGGGTTGGCACCCATATCTGTATAAGTAAAATGATAGAGGTCTGTCATTGGACGCGCATCACGGAAATCTACTATAATTATAGATTAGTCGCAATAATTTTGTGGCTACACAGCATAGCGTCTTTCAATTCTTTAATCTTCCTTTTTTTTCACCACTGAATGAATGTAATATGGTTCCGGTGGCCCGCCAATAAAGACGGAAAGACGGCACACGGCGAGTTTCTTTAGTCGGTGAAGGCCCCACCCTACCCTGTTCGTTGCCCTGAACGACGGGTTATGCGGTTAGGAACATTTATTCCCGCATTAACAAAAAAAACGTAATATACATTTTAACAAAGACGCTGATCAACCGGATTAAACACAAAAAAATAGCATACAATTCTCAGGCAAACAAAGCAACTATAATTTTAACGCTAACTAATAAGCTAGGTTCCCGATATAGTAGCGGGATAAAATTTATACCAGTTTTTAAGTATAACCAAGACCTTTCAAATAAAAAAAGTTGCATCAAAATCCGTCCTGAAGTTTTTTTAAAATAAATTCTAAAAAAAAATCTAGTTTGAATAATTTTCTAGTTTTTCGGTTATATCTCAGGTTCCCGATATAGTAGTAATTGTTTTGGTTTTAGACACGCCTATATAGCCTATTACCGCCATTTTTTCTCAAATATCTTGAATGTACAGACAGCTCTGTTACAGCTTTATAATAGTATATGTAAACTTATACTTATTATATTAATCAAAAATTGATTATATAATATTGACAGCCCTATATAAATTTGTAGTTTACTATTTGTTTAGTCATTCAAATTTGGACTGGAAAAACCATGTCCAAACCTGAATCTAATGGACGGTTTTTGTAATAAGTATTATAGATAAAATTATGAAGTAATCGTTGATAACAACAGTTAGTTAGTCCGTGACCAAAGCCAAGAAAGCCTTTTTTAATAATGGCTACTCGGTTTGAGTATTTGCCAATGACTTATTTAGGGTATATTTCTTCTTCATAGGTTCAATTCATCAAACAAGTCACAGTCGAAGTCAAAGTACCTAATATAAAATTAGAAAGACAAGTCAAAGTCATGCCTCAGTAAAGTGGTGGCGACTTTACTGAGAAGCTTTTATGGAGTTTTGGAGGCGACACGAAAATACATTAGGCTGCATTCTGTCCACTTGCCAACACTTATGCACATACACAAGTAGTTGATTAACAAAATAACAAGCTAACAAGCTTTTGAAAATAATGTAGATCCATGACATGACTCACGTTCCCTTCGAAATTCTCCTAAGGTTTTTTCTGACTGTACCTTATCTTCTTGTTTAATGGCTCTTGTTTTGGCAGTGTTTTTTCTGTCTGTTTCTCTGTTTCTAATAGTATTGTCATAATGACATTACACAGATGTCGATTAGTCTGATTGACAGTCTGTATACTTATTCTATGACGACAGTAGGTACTTAAACACAAAGTGAAAAACGTGAAATCGAAAATAACAGTCAGGAGCAGGATTTGAACCTGCATCTTCTGGATACCGTCCAGATGCTTTACCAATTCAGCCATTTTCGATTTCACATTTTTCACTTTGTGTTTAATGTATAGTGCTAAGCATGTCAAATGCTAAAAATATATATAAAAATATCTAAATATTTAAAGGGTTTGCGTCATTATTAGGTAAAAATCTTAATTGTAAAATTAAGTTTACCTGGTCGGTATAATGTATGAAAATACTTCCGACAGATGGCGCAGGCGTCACCCAAAGACGTTAAGTATGATGTGTTATCGAAATTAGCAGTCAGGAGCAATTGTCAGGATGGCTGAATTGGTAAAGCATCTGGACGGTATCCAGAAGATGCAGGTTCAAATCCTGCTCCTGACTGTTATTTTCGATTTTACATTTTTCACTTTGTGTTTAATGTATAGTGCTAAGCATGTCAAATGCTAAAAATATATATAAAAATATCTAGACAGTAGGTACTGTTAGAAAAAAGTTATGGGTGTTTTTTCTCTAGTTTATTACGTTACTCTTTGGTATTTTATTTCAAGGGTAATAATATATTTATACATTCTTACGTACTTGTTGCCATGTCCTTTGTGGGGTAGGCAGAGAGAACAGAGTTCCAAAAGGCTATATTCTTGCATACATCTCTCGCTTCCTTAACGTTCATAATTCTTTTCATACACGCTCGCCGGTTTTGAAGACTCCTGACTCTACCTTCCTTCAATACATGACCGATTTGGTCTAGGTAGGTGAGTCTCGGTCTCCCCCTGTATCTACATCTTTCCACTTTCGCATTGTATATCTTCTTAGCCAGTCGCTCGTCCGGCATTCTTTCCACATGTCCGAAACATCGGAGCATTCCCTTTCGCATCTTTACACCAATACTCTCTTTCATACCTACTCGCTCTCTTACTTCTTCGTTACGAATGCGGTCAGTCAGCTGCTCCACAGATTCTACGCAGAGATCGCATTTCGACCGGATTAATTTTATTGTCATGCTCCTTTTTGCATACCCAACTCTCGTTTCCATATACTAACAGTCGTCCAAAGCCTACTAAAACCTATCTATATCAGTGTTGTACCTTCCATCCCGACTGAATCCACATCCAAGATATACAAATTCATCCACTTGTTCTAGCACACCATTGTCGATCGTTACTCTAACGTTATGGCTCCTTCTCTTCAAAATAAGTACAACAAAAGGCGAATTTACAGTTTACGCTGAAGTTTATTTCCTAAAGTTATCGTATCTATATCATTGCAATCTAAAATATATCCTTGGTGTTTTCGAGTGTTTACCACACATAAAGCAAAGATATCTTAGAACGAACAGATAAGTTCAAATAATCCAATTAGATAACGGACTCGATAATACATTCATTTACAACCCATATTTACTTGTACATAAGCTTTAAAATATTAACGAAGAAGAAGCCTAGCATAAGGCTTGTTCTTTGGAATCAATATTGTATAACCCTAAGTTGGGCACGTACCCCCTCGACAATAGGAGAAGAGGCCTCCTAATACAACACTGGCTAAGTGGTCCTTATTCGCAGTGGTATTTTCAGCTTAATTTAATTTCCATTGTCGGCTCCACATTTGTAGAATGGAATGATACTAACAACACCGTGTAATCAAAATCATAGTCTATCCACACTCACAAAAAACATTACGCGTCTCTTGCGCAATGTTCAAGATTCTGTAAGAACTCGATTCAACTTTGAACTTAACCAGATCCGCTTATTTACGGTGACGTAATAGTGAAGGCCAAGGGCCGCTTGCCACTACAGGTCTTCATCAACTGGTATTGGTGGACAGTCTATGATCTTAAGGTGAAATCGAGCACACACTAAAAGCAGTCGAGTACAAACACACTTTTGGATTGCCGCCTGTTAGAGTGAAGAACCCGGACATCAAACCACTGCTTGCGCGTGATATTGCGGTGTTAAACCGCCGACTGCTAGTGTATAAACCCAGAGCCCGCTAAACGTTAAACTAACCATTCCATCCATCCATCAGCCTTTCGACGTCCACTGCTGGGCATAAGCCTCCCCAAGAAATGGGGGATAGTGCCGTAATCGCCACGCTTGGCAGGCGGGTTGGCGATCGCAGTGGATGTTGTTAATACTTGAGGGAGTGCTGCTGCCCACTCCCCCGGTATTCCCTCAGTCGGCTCTTACGACTCCCATGGGTGGAGAGAGGTGAGACAACTCAAAAGCCGGCCCCAAACGACCATTGTCAGTAGGCAATAATCGCTGTGTCCAAAGTTTGCATAGCTCACAGTGTGTGAACTATGCTAACACACACAGTTTGGACAACAAGCCGCCTTATAGGACCAGGGACTGCATGCCAACTGTTAATGTGTGGGGCCTTTTAGTTTGATCATATTAGCAACAAATTTTATAATCAAATCATTGTTGTAACTGCCTGGTTCTATTTCTAAAAGAGACCATAGTTCAGGCATGTACAATCACAAGTTCTTTACACATAACCAATAGTCCGAATCTCATAAGAGTAAGGGAGAGAGACAGCATTTGTGTTGGAGCACATACACGTGCTCTATATCTCCTGCGTTAGTTAGGGTCTGTTGATACTAGCCGCCAAGACAAAAATCGGTCTGGATATTATAATTTTTTTTTACATCTCCAGTACATTGCCTTTATATAGTCCATCCATCCATCAGCCTTTCAACGCCCACTGCTGGACATAGGCCTCTCCAAGAATGGGGGATAGTACCATAATCGCTACGCTTGGCAGGCGGGTTGGCGATCGCAGTGGATGTTGTTAATACTCGAAGGAGTGCTGCAGCCCACTCCACCACTATCCCTCAGTCGGCTCTGACGACTCCCATGGGTGGAGAAGGGTGGGACAATTCTAAAGCCGGCCCCACGCGGCAGCTTTATATAGATATACATCAAATTCTTACTTGGTTTTAACTCTGCCCACTGCTCGTTGGAAAGGCGACGGTCTTCAAACTCCTGACCACCGTATGCCAGCAGAAGGCGGCAGCTCTCACCCAGGGCCCTCACTTCAAAGTAGTGGAACACATATTTCGGCATTTTACTGTAAATATATTAATAATCTATACTATTATAAAACTGTAGGTAACAGAGCTTTGTACTTCTGTCTTTGTGTTTCTGTACATTAAATTTAGACAAATAATTTAGAAGTTGATAAACTTCTAAATTATTTGTTCGTATGTATGTCTGTTTATATGTCTGTCTGTTTAAGTGAGTACACATAAACAGACAGTAGAAAGGCACTTAAATTTTTTTTAGACTTAAATTACTGGTATACATTTTCTTTTTATCTCGCTATTACATTGGGGAACCTGAGATAAAACGTAAAAAAATTGGCATTATAAATTTGACAAAGAAGTCAATACGTTTCAAAGCATTCTTCATCTTGTTGATCAATCCAGGGTAATAGGTTGAAGTTATAAAATTAACGTAATTCAGAGAAAATTAGGTGGAAAGATTCTGTCACATTGACGGATAGATAACTACTCAAAGCCAAGGTTCGATTTCTGCTCGCACTAAAGTTTTCTTTTTCCTCATTCACAAATAATTTGTACTTTAAAAAGTAGCTAAGCATGCCAATTGCTAGAAAATATAGATCAAAAATGTATAAAAAATCGCGCCATCAAATAGTATGAATATTAATTGCAAAATTAAACTTACTATATTGGATTAACGCATGTACATGCATTCCGATAGATGGCGTTGGTCGTAAAGACAAATGTGATGAGGAGATTGGGATGGCCGAAAGGTCGGTGCGGTAGCTCAGTGGCTTAGAGCACTTCCCCAGATTGGAAGGGACGTGGGTTCGATTCCCGCTCGCACTAGTTCTCTTTTTCCTCATTCACAAATAATTTGTACTACCAACTAGTTATCGCCGGCAAAACTATTAAAACTCTAAAGAGTACTCACTAATTATTTTGGTATTAGGCGTAACACCACAAACAGTTGCGCTGACACAAGCAGAGTATGCACCACTCACCAGTGGTAATGTTCAAATAAATTTTATTATAGCACACTATATATTAGCAAGTTACTGGGAGACTTAGCTAGCAGTATATAACTCGCGCCGGCGGGTATAGCGCGCGAGGCGTAAAATCACATGCGTCGTACAACAAGCGCTACTCAGCACTGATTCAGCACTCACTAGCACAGCACAGCCATGGCACGCTTCGTTATCGTTCGTTAGTACGCGTTTAGCAGGGCGCTACTTTAAGCACCGAGTGACAATCATTATAGCAAGCGCTTTTCGTTCAGAAAACAAATAGCATGCTATGCTAAGACTATGTGATATATTAACCATTACTCGCGTCACCAGTACGTCATGGCACCCTCTCGATTGACCTTACCGATTAGCTGATAACTAATTTTATATATATTGTTTTTTCAACTCGCCGTAAGGCTTTAGAATTGTCCCACCCCTCTCCACCCATGGGAGTCGTAAGAGCCGACTGAGGGAATAAGTACCGGGGGAGTGGGCACCAGCACTCCCTCGAGTATTAACAACATCCTCTGCGATCGCCAACCCGCCTGCCAAGAGTGGCGATTACGGCACTATCCCCCCCTATGAGCGCACAGGACCGCTCGTTGTGGCGTTCTCTTGGGGAGGCCCATGTCCAGCATTGGACATCGAAAGGCTGAAGGATGGATGGATGTTTTTCAACCCTTTTTCTGTCATACTATATGCCCAATATAGATCTCCTCTCATGGTGCGAGGGATTAGACCATACAACACACTGGCCTAATGCGGGTTGGTAGACTTCATAAGCCGTCGAAAAAATCTCTTAGGCATGCAGCCTCACTATGTTTTCCTTGATCGAGCCGTAATAAATTGAATTTCAAGTCTGTACCTCAGACTCGGGATCGAAAATGATACCACTGCCTTTGCAGTCCTTGGTTTTACCGCTAGGCTATCACTGCTATGCTAATTTTGTTATAATATCGTTATATTTTTTGTAGATGAATGTATAATATTATTGATGGTATGTATGTGATGAGAAAATGAGAATTGGTCACTAACGTTAAAAAATGTCATTTGATGTTATCGTGTTGCATTATGTAAGTATCTCTACAATAAATTAATAAAAATAAAACCGCCGTCAAAAGACACCCAGGAACTAAAAAGCAAAAAATAATTGGTATTTACAACCTACGATTTCCGTGGACACACCTACTGATGTGTTTGAAGGCGGTGCCGAAAATGATGCTAATGTTATTAATTTATATAGGTAAGTACCTATATATACGAGTATGTACATATTTTTTTGGTGTTATGAGTATAAGTATTATTTTGGTTCTTCAAATACATCAGTAGGCGTCCAGCACGGAAATCGTATGTACTCGTAAATACCAATTATTTTTTGCTTTTTAGTTCCTGAGGATTTTATGGCAGTTTTTTTTATTTAAAAATAATTTATTTTTTGCTTTTTAGTGGCTTTTTATAAAATAGAAGCATAGATTAGAGTTGGTGGTACATGATGGGGAGGTCTTCCCTGAGTGCATCTCATATGAAAAGGCGTCGAGAAAAATTTGACAATATGTTAATAATGTCGAAAATAGTTATCTAATAAAATAATACAAGTATCTAGGAGTCAGATACAAAAAAAAGTATTAAACACAAAGTGAAAAATGTGAAATCGAAAGTAACAGTCACGAGCAGGATTTGAACCTGCATCTCCTGGATACCGTCCAGATGCTTTGCCAATTCAGCCATCGTGACAATCGCTCCTGACTGCTAATTTCGATAACACATTCATACTTAACGTCTTTGGGTGACGCCTGCGCCATCTGTTGGAAGTATTTTCATACATTATACCAACCAGGTAAACTTAATTTTACAATTAAGGTTTTTACCTAATAATGACGACAAATATACAAATTATTTGTGAATAAGGAAAAAGATATTTTTTGTACGAGCGGGAATCGAATCGATGATTTTAATAATGATTATAATTCCTGTTCAAAGAGTACCTAATACGTATTACTCATAGATTTAGGATTACATAGATGGACAATGTCAACTACCGAATGAGGCCAAAAAACAACTATCTATGCGTGTGTGTGAGTCGTCAATGTGTGCATTGAAAGTGCTGCGCATGAAGTTATGATTGTTATCGACATCGATAGTAGTGTACGATACTTAAAAATACTTTTGAATAGGTTTTGAGAGTAACATAGAAGTCGAATAACATTTCCTGTGTATTTCCGTCAATCTCGCAGGTGAGACGATCGGGAATTGTTTTTGTTTTACCCGATCGTTTAATTAATCTTGTTGGTGGACGAAAGGGATAATTTTATTTCAAGTCCACAATTTCAGATGTTGCTTCTAGCAAATTACAAAGACTCCTGCAAGCCTCTGCTATCTTAGTACTATTTGGCTCTTTGCGTAGTGGGTAGTGTAACCGACTTCCGTGCACGAGGTCGTGGGTTCAATGCCCACTCAGGACAATTATTTGTGTGATGAACATAGATATTTGTACTGCGTCTGGGTGTTTCCTATCAATTTGTGTATGTATTTACAAAAAAAAAATATGTATTAAATCCGTAATCTGGTCCCCAAAGAACAAGCATCAAGCTTAGTATGGGACCAGAGGACGTTGCGTGAAATGTCCGTGAATATTTATATATTTCGCCAGCTATGTTTAAGTCCCACGTAATAGGGGGCGAGCCTATTGACGTCTACCGGGCATATTTCCAAACTCCGGGCTGCTGCTGAGAATTTTTCTTTTTAGGAAAAAGCTCTATAACATTGCCCGACCCGGGGATCGAACCCGAGACCTCATGATTAGCAGTCGCATACACTACCGCTACACCACCGAGGCAGTTAATTGTTATTTATTTATTTAGATACATTTATTGTAGGTAAGTAGGTACATTAGATAAGCAGTAACTTGCAAGACCAGTAGTATAAACACAGACATCGAAGGAAATTGCATAAGTTACATAAAGTAACAATATTTTCCCATTTGCTTACACTAAAATGTTAGTGAAACGATTGTGAATTTAAATTTAATATATTCGAGTATATACATCTATAGTATTACTAGAAATTCTTGTTTAAAATAATGATAAGGTACTCTGTGGATTGGACATACATCAACTATATAAGGCCAAGGCCTTAGACGAAGAATAATATAGACTCGCTACTATTTTGACATTAAGGATGAAGAAAAGGATGCACATACTAGGTTTTACCAAGAGTGAGAGAGACACAGGTATAAGTACATTTATCTTTTTCGCGTATGCGTTAGTTGTATTTGGACCCAATGAACTGGGTCCAAACAATAAGGTGGCCAACCGTCCCCATCATCAGTATGTAAGCTTGTTTTTGTATTATTGACGTAAAAAAAAACCTTTATTAATTACGTTATATACGCAAATAATACATGTTCTAATACATTTTAAGCAAAATATAAGCATAACTGCAATTTCTTTTGTCCTGTCATTCTTTTATCCGACTAAAACAGGTAGTACATTTTTAGTCCACAAAGTTATAATCATAGTTATCTTTTAAAATTATTCTTGTTATCTATAGCTATCTCGACACTGCATACGCTGATAGCTGCTGATAGCTTGTCTATAATATCCTTCGTCTAAGGCCAAGGCGGAGTTTTGTCGGGAACACGAAGAAGATCATGTCGTCGCTCTGCATTATTTTCCTAAACTTGTGTTATCTATACTTATAATAAAATTGTAGAGAATTCAATTCTGTACATTGAATATATATTCAAAATTAATATTGGAGGATGAACGGTGATCGATACTGATGCCAAAAATTTTTTTGTCTGTCTGTCTGTCTATATATGCACGCATGGCTCAAAAACTACTGAAGAGATTTTAATCAAACTTGGTACGATTGTAGTCCATACTCC
Organism: Leucoma salicis; assembly: GCA_948253155.1. Classification (NCBI taxonomy): domain Eukaryota; kingdom Metazoa; phylum Arthropoda; class Insecta; order Lepidoptera; family Erebidae; genus Leucoma; species Leucoma salicis. The sequence continues at coordinate 4,667,972 of OX411819.1, read as the reverse complement.
TAGGCAGGTCATAGGCTATATAACATAACGCTAAGACGCATAGGAGCTGAGCAGTGACGATAAATTTGAAGCAAGTCGGATGAAAATGCGCTTTCGAGCTCTTATCCTCGCATACGTTGATCTACACCAAAAGTATGTATTACAAAGATTGTAGTCTTCAAAAGATCTACAAAAAAGTCCTCAATAGATATATATAAATCTTTTAAAAATTAGCCACAATAACGTGCTTAATCGTTAGGCATTTCTTCAAAGTGTATTATTTAATACATAAATATATTGTAATATATCTATCGGCGCAAATACAACAATTCATCTGCTTATTATAAAAATGAGAATAATTACTTTTAATATTCTAAAAGTAATTCATAAACTATTGATTACTTTGTGTTTATTATGATGTTAAATTAACGTTAAACATTATGTCATTATTTCTCTTATAGTAATTTCAATACTTTAAAATATGAACTCGTGCACGTGCGTCGGGTCTTATAAATACGGTCACACTATCGGCACTTGATCATTCGTGCACAATGCACAAGCCGTCGAACAGTACATACCTCTCGCGGTCGTCGTTACGTTGCTCATGGAATATACGAAGCTCACCAAATATTTGTGAAGTTTTATTTCAAAAACCTAAACATGAGTCATCATCAAGTAGTCAACGATTTTGACATCAGCAATACTGATGTCACACCTTTTAGAAACACCATGGAGATATCTCCTCCGACATATCTTTATCAAACTCCCATATTCAAAAACTACACTTTAATATCTATTTTATAAAAAAAAAATAGAAATCGGTTTATAAACACACAAGATATAGATGAAATAAAACTTCCAAATCTCGCCGCGCCAGTATGGGTACGGCTATACGGTTGATTTTGGTTTAATGCGCGAAACGGCCATCCGCTGCATCTATAAAAAGGCGAGGGCGCTCACGCGCCGACTTCAAATCATAAACGTGGGAAATCCCACTTTGCCAGCAACAACCCGAGCCGAGATCCTTACCCCACAGGGGGTGCCCTCGGGTAGCGTCGCCTAAATGTTGGTTGGAGAACCCTCTGCGCTCACCAATTGTCCGGGTAAGGTCATATCCATCTGAAGCTAACAACAAACGTCAAACACAAAAATATAAAAAATAAAACGCGCCGACTTCACTCACATTGTCACTCAAAGAGAATGTAATACCTACGGTAGTCACTCGTAATGCGAACGGACGTGGTTCTTATCGACTCTTCTCCGAATAAGCGCGTTTTAGATTTAAAAAATACATAGATACGTAGTTTTTAGATATAAGTTTAAAGTAGGTATTAGATAATAATATAATTAGTTTGTTTAGTGTTTTTGTTTGTTTCTCCTTCTTTTCTTTATATAATATAGTTGTTAAGTTCAACGTTGTAAAGGTCAACGTTGTAAATATATTTTTTCATTTTGTGTATTTATCTTATTAGGTTCTTTTTATTTCACCTACGTTGCCACCTAAAAAATGGTCTTCCTTATCTCGAAATCGAGAAATGCCAAAAGAATGAGAGATGCGCGTTCTCAGGAATCGTCAAAGGAAAGAGCGCATCGTTTAAACTCTATGAGAGTTAATAATGCAACTGCACGAGCACATGAAAGCAGTTCTGAGAGAGATGCGATTAACTTCTGACAGGGAAAGAAGAGCTAGACAGTCAATGAGTTTTTAAGAAGAGATTTTGGTATTATTAGGCATATTGATACGTTGCAGAAAACAATACTAAATGAAATGAATGCAGGAAAGCCTACATTAATTTATAGTGTACACTTTTAGTGCCTAATTGTGGATTTTCTCTGTTTTATACTTCAACTGCCTCGGTGGTGTAGCAGTAGTGTATGCGACTGCTAATCATGAGGTCTCGGGTTCGATCCCCAAGGTCGGGCAAAGCTATTGAGCTTTTTCCTAAAAAGAAAACTTCTCAGTAGCAGCCCGGAGTTCGGAAATGTGCTCGGTAGACGTCAATAGGCTCGCTCCCTATTACGTGGGACTCAAACATAGCTGGCGAGTCGTGGGTGTGTAATACACCTCTGCCTACCCCTTCGGGGAATACAGGCGTGATGCTATGTTTTGAAAATTCTCAGTATTTAAAAAAAAAGTTAAAATCGGTTCAGTAGTTTCGATGTGCATCCCGGACAAACATCGTGACACTGAAATTATATGTAATAGATAGGATACACATACACTTCAATAGTTTTATAAAATCGCGGGTAAAATAGGAGTCGAATTTAGAAAGTAAAACTTTAACGCTGGCGAAGTCGCGGGTATCAGCTAGTTTCAAGTATTAATGTGTAAAAGTGGTGGCCTTTTGCTTATTAACTATTTGTGTATGTGCAAAGTGTTGGCAAGTGATGTTGTGCGACATAACGTATACGTGTTTGACAGTAAGTAAATTATAAATATAACCTCGGAAATTGTTTTCACTATAACATTTTTTCCAGATTACCAAATAATAAAATACTTACACAGTGGTTTCAAGAAATGCCAATAGTTAATTTAATGCACGAAACATCATTGTACAACGCCTAACAAAAAAACAAAGTGACAGGTCATCTAATGTATGGAACGTTAGCATCCTTCTTTCTTTCGTTGACTCCGCCATTTTCCGTTATTATAAATTTCAATTTTCTACTCACTGCTGTTAATATTTGATATTGGCTACTATCCTATTCTTATATTATTTCATGTATTTTATTATTCTTACTTTTGCGACATCATTGCGACACCATTCCGCAGTGGAAGCGTTTGTTAGGGGGGGTTATATATAGAAACACAATGTTCACGTTACGCCATATTTATTAGAAGTCAATTCAATTCAATTCTTGATTAATGGCGTTGTTAGACTTATAGACAAGGAAGTCTATTATTTAAATCTAGGTGACATGCTATTATAATTTTTTTTTTTATTTTATTTGTTTTAAGGCATTGGCAGAACCATCAGCCTAACAGTAACTTATAAACATCATTATTCTCCAAACTAGATTAATTCATCAAACAAGTCGTAGTTGAAGTCAGTCATATAAAGTCAGTCAAGTCAAAGTCACGCTACAGTAAAACGATGGCAACCTTACTGAAGCTTCTATGGAGTTTTGGAAACAACAGGAAGAAACACGTTATGTCGCATTACATCACTTGCCAGCACTTATGCACATACACAAATAGTTAATAAGCAAAAGGCCACCACTTTTACACATTAATACTTGAAATAACACAAGTTTAGGAAAATAATGCAGAGCGACGACATGATCTTCTTCGTGTTCCCGCCAAAACTCCATGCTATTATAAAATATCTACCATAAAGTTTATAGCAGGCAACGTCAACCTTACATAACATTATTCAACACATAGTAGCTTCAGTAAGGTTGTCATCGTCTTATTGGGGCGGGACTTTGACTTGAATGACTAATTTTATATGACTGACTTCGACTACGACTTGTTTTATGAATTAAACTTACGTGTGATAAGAGAGTTACGATGTTTATAAGTTACTGTTAGGCTGATGGTTCTGCCAATGCCTTAAACAAATTAATAATAATACAATATATTTGTGTTGATATCTGAGTTTTTGTTTATATAAATAAACCTATTACCTATATTATATATATATATACTTATTCTTGGCAATTTCTAGATTTGTTGTGTTGATAAGATAAGTCAGTTTTGAGCTAAGTAGTAATTATTATAAAAAATTGGTATTGTGTAAAATAATCTAAAGGTAAGCATTTATTTGTAACTACTTGTTGTTTTATGGCGATTGTAGTAATATGTCCACAATGTTTCCAATTATAATAATAAATCAAAGCAGAGCTTAAGTCTGTTAAATAAAAGCTTGCTTCAAAACTTCTTTCAATTCCAGATCTTTAGTCACCAATGCCACTTAACATGAGTGCAGTCAACAGGTCGATACATGATGGTATCAATGAGAACCATGTAAAAGAATGTGTTCGATATATTTTGTGTCGAGAAGGCAGTAAAGTACCAATTCCACAATCTGATATTAAAATGCATCTGGACAAAGTTTTTCCTAATGATAAACCATCCATGAATTCAATCATAATTGAAGCTGTAAGAGTTTTAAAAGAGGTAAGTAATGCTTAGATTTGCAAAACTAAAACTATGTTTACAGTATCTTATGCTTTACAGCTTTTGTGATTGTGAATAACGTCACTGCTAAAAACAATTCAGGGACCCACATAAAAAAACAAAAAAAACATCAAAATAGTTGCTAATTCAGTACTAAATAACATCGGTATAGAAGAATTCAATGTATAAAGTTGAGGATTTGCTACTCAGGACTTTCTGGAGCTTATTCCAATTGCATTAACCAATAAACTACTGTGAATAAACACATTCAGCAAAAACATTTTATTCAAAATTCTTATATCTAATATTTAAAGACCTCATGTTGGAAATATACATAATACCATTACTTACTTAGTCGACATATATCATTTCACAAATGTTATATGAGCTGCCTTTCCAGCCCTCTAAGTGTGTGTGTGTGTGTGTGTGTGTGTGTGTGTGTGTATGTGTGTGTACACCCAAAGCTGTACAAAAGGTAATCCAATCTGAGTAAGGTAGTATAGTAATTTTAGTTTTTTTACCACTGTGTGACATATGCACCTTCCTGCCTAGCAGTGTAATATTTAGTAGAACAATATGCATTTCAGATCTATGGTTATGAACTGATTAAAGTCACAGTAACAACCAAACAAAGCAAAAGCAGCCCAAAAATGTACATATTAGTACTTAATGACAATGAAAGTAATGAATCATCATTGCTACCTACAGTCACGGATAACTTTCAGAGGAAATTGTTAGTAGCTGCACTTACGCACATATTTATGAGTGGAGGACTTGTCAAAGAGGGTTGGTATTGATCCGTTTCTTTAATTCAATGTTGTTTTTTTACCTCCATGTGGTGACGGACCGAGCGGGTTGGTACCACCATCTCCCGTGTGACCGGCCATGAAGCACATAGTTGCGTTTTGGCTGTAGCAGGAGATAGCCGTTTATATTTCATTTCATATCTGTGAAATGAATTGTTTAGCAGCAGCTTGACAATACTCTCGGTATAGTCGAGACCATGGGCGACGGTTACCATTTACCATCAGATGGACCGTGGCTCGTCGGCTACTACATACGATTAAAATAAAAAATATGATAACATTGTAATTTTATTAATAATTGAAATTAACATACCACATTCTCTTCATTTGATATCTATAAACATTGGCGTTAAGTATAGTTTTGACCATCTTCACTGATATTATAAATGTGTAAGTAAGTTAATTAGATTGTTACTCTTTAACTCCAAAATTAGTCAATTGATAATCATGAAATTTTACATAATGTACCATAGAGTAGCAATTTGACCCAATTCTGAAGTCACAGAGGGTGGATTCGTGAGCAGAATGTAGTTGATTTATAAAATTGAACCTGCTCAAAGACCTATGGATACTTAAAAGCACAGCGAAACCACTACCTAAAGAGCGCTTAACATCATCATGAAAGAATAGAGTACATTTGTTATCTTATCATACAAACAAAAACAGCATAAAATATTAATGTAATGCAGTGCACACTCATGCATGTTTTTGCACGCATCATAAGCGAAGCGTTGAGGTGGGTACTACTCTCGCTTCATACAGAACAACTGATTTTTGAAACTTAAAATGTATCTATTTGTCATTATACTGCACTTGTACAATAATATACCTATACACACACATATCAAGAAAAAACACTATTTTTAATACTCATGATATTTTTGATGCCATTTAAACTAGTTAAAAAACTGTTTAAAAAAGTTCTGTCTTGGACGTCCGTATGTCTGTAGGTATGTTCGAATAATGTATGTTAACACGATAACAACCGAAATACTTTACTAATCCAGTCTTGTTTTTTCTCTTACGCTTCATTATAATTACGAATAGAGCCCTATCACTTTTCACGGTCTGATTCGATGTGGTTTAATTGTTTTTAAATAAACTAAAAAATAGCGAATATTTACGCTCGGTTCGATAATACAGTGGTACACTAAAACCAGCGCTATACCTTATGTGAGAATTACTTCTATAGACCAATTTTAAGAAGTAGTACTATCTATAGAATTACTTCTATAGATCTATAGAATTACTTCTATAGATAGTTACTTCTATAGATAGTACTGCTTCTTAAAATTAGCGCTAGGTGGCGTATAAAACATGAGAACCACATTAGTACTTTTTGAAAGTATGTGATTTATTAAAAACTACTTAGTAAGACCAATACATTATTAGTTACTTATCAAATAATCAATTTTATTGTGAAAAATGAAGATTATGAGGCGTGCACTTTTGGATTGGTTCGGCGGGCTGTTCTCTACAACTCCACGTCTGAGCGCGTTTTGCGTGTGAAGTATTTTTTTATTGTCTATGGTGGTACACGACCCACAGCCCACCTGATGGTGAATGGTAAGTGTCACTCATGGACTCAACAATACCGGGAGTATTGTCAAGCTGCTTCTCAACATTTCATTTCACAGATATGAAATGAAAGAATAAAGGGGCAGTGCTACAACCAAAACACACTTATGTGCTTCATGGCAGGTCACAGGGGAGATGGTGGTACCAATCCGTTCGGGCCAAGTGAGTACTCCCACTTGGTACCCAGGCCTAACACCAGTATTGCAATGGGTGATAATTGCTTACTTCCATTAGTCGCCTCGTATACGACACCCGTGGGAAACAATGGGGTGGTGACACTTGTATTATTAGTTGGTTGCCACACGGACATAGCAATGTCATCCAGATTTCCTTAACAATATTAACTTTGTATTTTACCAGCTACAGGTTGAGGTAAGTATTGAAAAATGTTGTAGTATTCTACCTACTTTAGTTTTTATTTGAATTTGCAGATGATATGTGGAAGTTTTTAAATGATGCAGGATTAATTATCGATAATGATACTTATAGTCGCAACTTACTAACGAACAAATTTAAGAAACAGATGTATTTGGAATATAACAAGGTACCATGTTTTTTATTTTACACATAAAAAGGTTTGTGACTGGAATTAATTATTAAGTTCCTTATGAGACTGTGAAATACATAAAGCAAGTAAATAGGTAGTATAAAAATATAATATAACTGTGCATAGTCTAGTGGTAAAATCAAGGGCTGCCAAAACAGTGGTATCGAATTCTATCTCCCCCTCGCACGGCGCACACCTCTAACTGGTCGAGGTTTTTGGGAAATTTTGTATATTATTAAAATTATGAAGAACTAGCGTCGCATTGTCTGCGGCTCCGCCGCAACTAAAAGCTCGGTTATACGTTATATCTCAGGTTCCCGATATAATAGCAGAATAAAATGTATACCGGTTTTTAAGTCTAATCAAGAACTATCAAATAAAAAAAGTTGCATCTAAATCCGTTAAATAGTTTTTGCGTGATTCGCGAATGAACAAACAGGTAAACAGACAAAAAATCTAAAATGTCAAATGCTAAAAAATATAGATCTAAAATATTTAAAAAATCGCGCCATAAAATAGTATGAATTTTAATTGCAAAGTTAAACTTACTATATTGCCGATAGATGCGTGGTCGTAAAGACAAATGTGATAAGGAGATTGGGATGACCGAATAGGTCAGTAAGATAGCTCAGTGGCTTAGAGCACTTCCCCGGATTGGAAAAGACGCAGGTTCGAAAAATATTTTGTACCGCGTAAATAATGTTATTTTATACAAAAATCATCAATATGACAACCCACTTTGGCACTGCTGAGCTCCTCTAACAGCTCATTTACATACAGGTTGAATAGAATAGGTGAGGTCAACCCCCCCTGTCTCACCCCGCATTCCAACCCATATGGATCTGATTGTACCTCTCCCCATCTCACTCTATTTTCCTGGTTTCTATACCAGTATTTAAAAATATTTATGACCGGAATGGGCAATTTGCACTTCTCTAGCTTTTGCCATAATAAATCATATGACACCGTGTCAAAAGTCCTGGAAAGGTCAAGAAAGCAACAATATACCGAGGTTTTGCGCTTCGTTTTTTCGGACGTTTGACATCGCAGTTTGCAGAGACTTGTTACCACAAATCGCTCTGTTAAAATATAAAAATAAGAAACATTGAGTTTAAAGCGTGTTATAAATACAGCTTAAGCCATAATAAACAATATATATTGCAGTGAACACTTTTAAATTAGTAATTACAACTAATTAGCGAAAATACATTTACAAGTGCATGATTTATTGTTGGGATACCCACTTGTTATTTTGTGAAAAACAGCTGACTCAATTAACAAACAATTTAATTAGTATTTATCATTTAAACTTTTCCTCTCCAGTAATAGTTAGTGTTATAGTATCAAATCGTGTCTGAGAAATAAGTAAATAAACGATGGCTAAGTGCGGGGGTTGAGGAAAGTTCATCTCTACAGCTGATGCCGCTAAGGGTCAGAAATGCAATGGGATGTATCACAAGCCCTGCGTAAATTTATCAGCTGTTGGTACAATATCACCGTCTTGGCGTTGCCCGGAGTGCACGAAGAATGTCGTAAGAGATAACAAGACCGACACTCCTATCAGAGGGCGAGCGCAGCTGGTGTCAAGTCCAGGCGAGGCGGATAGTTTGATGTGCAACCTGGCACAACAACAAAAGCCTGAGGACCTAGTGAGTAATTTAAAACTGCTTAGTGAGGAATTGAGCACAGTTCGGGTTGAGCTTCAATTGTTTCATGCAGAGATGTCGGATCTTAGATCTTCGTTAAAAAATGCACCTACCGTATGGACGGCCTAGAATCGCGAGTCGCAGCTCTCGAGCAGCTAAAGGAGTCCCCAGTTCAGAGGTGCCGGCTGTGGACAAGGTAATCGAAGAACTTCGCCAAGAACTCAATGAACGTGATCAAGAGCTTTAGAGCAATGACATAGAGATTGGTAACTTTCCGGAGGTGAATCGTGAAAACCCAATCCATCTGATCATGCAGATCGGTGCCAAACTAGGTGTCGAAATAGATAGCGGGACATTGTTAGCGCGGCGCGCGCGGGCGCGCATCGTGTCGACGCGACGCGCTCCGCGGGGCCGCGCCGCGCGCGCCCGCAGGTGGTGCGCCTGGCGCGCCGCCTCACGCGCGACGAGTTGCTGCGGGCCGCGCGCGTGCGCCGCGGCGCCACCACGGAGGACCTGGGGCTAGCCGCGCCACCCACGCGGTTCTACGTCAACGAGCGCCTCACCAAGCACAAGCGGCAGTTGTTTCGCAGTGCGCGTGAAGCTGGGAGGCGACTCGGGTGGAGGTACGTTTGGACGAAGCGTGGCACCATCTTGGCGCGGAAAGAGTAGGGCGACCCTAGCTGCACCATTCGCAGTGAAACAGATTTGCTCAGAATCTTCGAAAGCGACACTAGTAACCATAAATAATCATATTCATATTTTATTTGTCATCTGGTTATCTATATTACAGTTTACAATTTTAAAACATACTATTATGCAATTAAGTTTAAGTTTAATGTTAAAATATACACACAAATTAATAAATTTAAAACAAAATTAACCTTCTCTATTCACAATACATAAATGCCTGACAATTATATACACAATAATCAGCATAGTTATGTATGGAATGTACTTATTACAATTTAAATCATAATTCTATAATCATATTTTCTTTTCCAGTTAGCATTTACAACATCTTAAGAACAATTTTTTCAAATAATATTTTTTTTTTAAACATTTAATTTTTTTGAATAACATGCCTAATTAATTACATTTTACTAAATTTTCACTACATAGCTTAGTTCACGGCTTGAGAAGTCTACATCTTGTGCACACTAAATATCTTGTTTCCTATGAGCAATAGCAAACATATCAAATTTGGTCTATTGAATGCTAGTTCTCTTGGTACTAAGCACGACGAATTCCTAGTGGCTATGCGCCGCCATTCAGTGGCTATAAATGAAACATGGTTGAGGTCAGGCCAGGAGGACTGGGCACCGAGTGTACCTGGATACAAACTGAAGCACATCCCCAGACCAGAGTCTGTTCGGTGTGGGCGTGGAGGTGGAGTTGGCTTTTACATTAAAAAAGGAGTAAATACACGTATTCAGGCCCACCCCATTTAGCCTAATCTTGAGCAGTTCTGGCTTAAGTTAAAATCAAATGGCAAAACAATTATTACTGGCACTGCATATCGTCCCCCGTGGTCTAACTTATCTACATTTCTTGAGGGCATAACAGAGAGTATATGTAGTTTAGGACCATACGATCATATAATCATTTTAGGGGATTTTAATGTAGATATGCTTGAAACTAGTAACTCTGGTAGCAAACAAATCCAAGAAGAATTCCTGAATTATCTAAATCTTGATCAGGTAGTTAAAGAGCCAACACACTTCATAGGAAAGAGAGTGGCACTCTGATAGACATCATTTGCTCAGATATGAAGTTTCAAAGGGTGTTTGTTGACCACATCAGTGAACTTGGTCACCATTCATTTATAATATGCGAAACTGTTATTAAGAAAGATAAGCCCAGACCGCATGTTGTTCTATATCGACCCATCAAGGACATCCTGGAGGATTATTTTGTTGTGGACAAAAACTTAATACCATGGGACACCATAGGTAGACTGTTTGATGTCAATGATATGGTACACTCGCTTAACTATTTCATTATACAATTATTTAATATCCATGCTCCTCTCAAGAAAAAAACATTTAAAGTCCGTCAAACACCTTGGATCACCGACACTGTCAGACTACTGTTCAGGTTACGTGACAAAGCCCGGCATAAAGCTCGCAGAACTGGACAGGATGTGCACAAAAGGTACTATTTAGATTGGAAGAGACAGGCTACTCAAGCGTTACACAATGATAAAAAGGACTTCACAGAGTACATTAACAAAAACATTAAGAACCCTAAGTCACTGTGGAAAAACCTAGAACTGGACAGGATGTGCACAAAAGGTACTATTTAGATTGGAAGAGACAGGCTACTCAAGCGCTACACAATGATAAAAAGGACTTCACAGAGTACATTAACAAAAACATTAAGAACCCTAAATCACTGTGGAAAAACCTCAAGTCGGAGGTTTTTCCAGATCACAAGGATTGTCTGTTGCCAGATTATTTTGATAACCCAGACACGATAAATGAGGCAATTCTAGATATACCTGGTACCTGTGTTAGTGACACACTGGCACTGTCTTCTTTTCAACAAAACCGGCTTAGTAACTCTACATTCAAACTACAGAATGTGATCAGAGTGCTGTGTTGAGGGTTGTCAATAGTCTAGAGTGAAATGCACAGAGTGTGGATGAGATTAGTCTGGATATGTTGACCCTTACACTGCCCAGCTCTCTTCAGGCCATGACTGATATAATAAATAAATCAATCAGTACATGTACATTCCCAGATATATGGAAATGCGCCATAATTCGTCCCATCACAAAGAACAGTAACCCTCAGAATCCTTTAGATCTACGTCCCATTAGTATTTTACCCATACTGTCTAAGGTACTGGAGCGAATAGTGCACTCCCAAATGGCAGATTATTTAGAACAAAACAATATTCTGCCAGAACTCCAGTCAGGGTTTAGAAAAGGCCGTAGTACTTCAACTGCTCTATCGGATATAGTGGAAAACCTTCTGGAGGCTCGTGATCGTGGTGAGGCTATTCTTGCCATGCTTGACTTTTCACGGGCTTTTGATGGAATTGATAGGAAATTGCTGCTAGCCAAGATGGTTTTTTATGGTTTCGATGGAGAAACTGTGAAATGGTTTAGTAGTTACCTCTCTAACAGATCTCAATATGTTGAGATACGTAAAGAAGACGGTTTAAGAGCGACATCTTCACCGCGTCACGTGAATAGGGGAGTTCCTCAGGGTTCAATCCTTGGGCCCTTGCTGTATATCCTCTATAGTGCTGACATTATAAATTCAATCAAACTGTCAATATCATATGTATGCAGATGATGTTCGGCTTTACATTTCGTTCAGGCCTAGAGACACACAAGTGGCAGTTTGCAAATTAAATGAAGACCTTGAGAGAATTGTCTCATGGGCTGAACGGAATGCATTGATGCTGAATCCACTGAAATCAAAATTCATGGTCCTAGGAAGTAAACACCAGATTAGTGCAGTGCTTTCTGAAAACCCAGAACTTGCAGGAGCCAGGATTGCCAGGGTTGACTACGCATGTAATCTGGGATTGATAATGGATCCAGAGTTACGCTTTGAGAGGCATATTAATCAGGCCTTGAATTCATGTTTTTACAAGCTCAAAGTAGTCTATGGAATTCGAGACTATATTAGCACACCCTTGAGAACACAGTTGATGAATGCTCTCATTCTGTCCAAACTTAATTACTGTGACACAGTGTATGGGCCATGTCTGCTAAAAAGAACTGAGTAACTGATTCAGAGATTACAAAATGCCTGTGCACGCTTCTGTTTTAGAATACCTATAAGAAGCCATGTTACCCCCTTTATAAATGCACACAATATTTTAAAGATGGCAGCTAGAGACAGGTACACTTGGCCGGCCTTGCCTTCTCTGTTATAACCACCCATAAGCCAGGCTATTTGTATAATAAATTGAAGTGGAAATATGATAACTATAAATACCCTATTCGGTCAAACGTGAACCCGCTGACTAATCCTGTGCATAGAACCTCTGCGTTCAGTGGTTGTTTTAAGTATGCCGCCACGCACTGCTGGAATGTTCTATGGCCACCAGGACGAACACTAAAAACAAAACAAAGTTATTGTACTAATTTGAAAAGACATTTAGTGAATTTAATAATAATAATAGTTTATTTCATTATCCACATCTACTACAATATACCATTATAGAGGTTTCCTTTTAAGTGTATTAAACACCTGTGTTAGGAGGCCCCGCTCTTCTAAAACAAATTACTTACAAAAGTAGAAGTGCAGAGAAAAAATAACTCAAAATAGACTGTGTGTGTGTGTGTGTGTGTGTGAGAGAGAGAGACTGTGGTGAGTGTGAGTGTGGTGTTAAGTGTGGTTTGTGAGTATGGTGTGTGTGTTTCTAATATATACTGTGTAAGAGAGTCTCAATTTCCTCATAGGTTTTTGGTTTTAACCAGTTTATTAAAGTGATTTTACATTTTTGGTAGGTCAAATTGTGAATCTGTAATTGCTTATTTATTAAATTATAAAGATAACCTGATTGTCTAGTGTATTGCCTTTTTGCATAAGTAGAATGAACGGTGATGAGTGGAGCTACCATATGGTTTCTTCTTTTTTTAGGTAGATTAGGGTTATAGGGCAATGTATAATGCAGTTTTAAAATGACTTTAAGAACGTATAATTTTCTAACTGAAAGTAGGCCACCTAGTGTGTATAGTTCATTAGAAGGAAATCTATATGGTTTGAAATACATTACTCTTAGTAAAGACCTTTGAGTACGCTCAAGTTCAAGAAACTTTATTTTGGTAGCACCACCCCATACGGGTATGCAATAAGTCAGGATTGATTGGGCTAGAGAGGTGTATACTTGGCATAAAGTTTTCTTATCTGTCACATGACGCAATATTTTAAAAATCCATATAAGCTTTCTAATTCTTGTCATAGTCATTTCCATGTGTAAATGCCATGAAAGTCGTTGGTCAACTCTAACTAAGTATCTCACGCTAGTTACTTTACCAATTTCATCACAAGAACAGGTGTTATTGTGGTTGTAAGCACCTCTACAAGAATGTATTTTTAGTGTTAAGTCCGAGTGTGGTTGAGTATTATTATATTTAGTAAATGTGATGAATTTAGTTTTACAGGTATTCAGCGTAAGTAAATTTGTAGAGAGCCAACCGGCAACTATCGCAAGTCCTTTTTCAGCGAGTTTTTGTACAGTTTCCCACGTGTCAGCAATGAAAGCAACAGCAATATCATCTGCATACGAAAATATTTGCCCATGATCTAATTTGATTTTGCAGAGATTATTAATGTAAATTAAAAATAACGTCGGACCTAAAACGCTACCTTGTGGGACGCCAAAACTAATATTTTTCTCCTCACTCGAGTGTTCTCCTATTTTAACCCTTTGTTTTCGTTCGTGGAGATAATTTTTTATTAGGGCTAAAGGTGTGCTTCTTATTCCGACGTTCTCTAGCTCACGAATTAAGATAGGGATAGAGACGGTATCAAAAGCCTTCTTCAAATCTAAAAAGACGGTTAGACACTTTTTACCTTTATCAACCTGTTTTACAATGTGCGACGTTAGTGCAGTAATAGCATCTTCTCTTGGCTTAATCGCCCGGACCGCGAGGAAGACAACCTCTATAAAAAATTACCCCGAATCTCAAGTTCTGGCGCGCGGCGAGGAGATGCATGGCTGATGGGTAGTTCAGTCTCGAGCGCGCCCCCAGCCAGGGTACCTGCGGACCCCCTGTGTTGGGTTACAAATGTACGCTTGCCCGGGTATTGGGAGCTCTGCCCGGGTGGACCTCCTTTCTCCCATACTCGTGGGATTAATATGGAAAATTGCACTATTAATAAAACATTGACGGAGTCAGGTGCAACATCTGGCACCTCAGCCGATAGGGGTCCGGCTGTAAATGCGGCCCCTACTAGTACTGCTGCGCGCAAAACGCGTGGCACTCGAAAGTCCCGAAAGGGGAAGAAGGTGACGGAAGGGTCCCATACATCTAGGGACGGCTCGGTGACGGACACCTCGGTGGGCACCTCAGCAACCGACATGTCTGCTGCTGAGGATGGCGTACCGAATGAGCCCACCACAGTTCAGACACCGCGGCAAGTAGAGGTTGCGGTCCTGGTAGAGCCACTCCCGTCGAGATTCTGGCGCAAGCGGACCCTATCCCAGGGGGGCGCTGCTTCGGAGTCCGACGGGAGTTCAGTAGAGATGCCACCCCCTAAAATAACAACGGCGGTAAGGGGTAGAGGCATAAACCGGCCGGGGACGCCAATCCCCCGCAACGTCTCGGCTAATAAGGCCGAGACCATGAACTTGAAGCGGACGGAGGCGGAGCAAACCGCAGAGGAGCGCTTGGGGATCCTTTCTGAGAAGCTCCGCCTTCCATTAGATCGCGACGGGCCTCCTACAGCGGCCCGAATCGCTGAGAGAGCCGCGGACAGCGTGGCAATCATTTCGACAGTGGCCACGGGCTCTAAAAACCTCAAAGGCAACTTTGTCCGCTGCCTAAAGAACGCCGCCACGGAACTGTCCGACGTGGTGGAGCGGCTGGTGGTGCGGAACGAGCGCCTGGAGGCGGAGGTAGCCGAGCTCGGGGCGCAGAATCGCCGCCTCGAGGCAAGTGTGGAGGAGATGCGTCTCGGCATGGCTGATTTGCGAGCTGAGCTCGGGCTCCCTAAGGCTGTCCCGGCAACTCCGGTTGCCACTGCGAGTGGTTCCTCTCCCCTGGCTGACGTATCAGAGGACCTGTTTCGCCAGCTGGTAGATCGAGTGGCCGCTATTTTCAACCCGCGGATCAACGCACTCGATGCACGGCTCCCTCCGGAGCCCCGTATCCGCCCGCCGCTGGCTGCGGACAAGAGGAGGGCTGCTGCATCCCTGATGCCAACGCAGCTGCCATGCCAGGGAGGCCGTGTTGCCACGTACTCCTCGGCAGCGGCGGCGCCGCCACCGGAACGTGCCCCGAGGAGAAAAAAGGGCGCCAAGGCTGGGCAGTCAACCCAGGCCCAGCCTCAGAAGTCTCAGGGCCGGGAGGAATTCCCGGTCCTGCCTAGCGCTGCTGGGCCCTCGCTGGCTCGAACAGCCGTATCCCGGGACCCACCTCCTACCCCCTGCACTGCTGTGCCTATCGATGATGGCTGGCAGACTGTGGGCGGTGGGCGCAAGTCCCGGGGTAAGAAGCGCAGTGGAACTGCAGCCCGAAATGCGGCGTCTACTGCATCTCCTAGGAGAGAGTCCGGTGGCGGAAAAAATAAAAATAAAAAAAAGAGGTCGCGCAAGCTGCGCAAATTAAAAGTGCCGAAGACAGCAGCGGTTGTCATCACGCTGCTGCCTGAGGCCAAGGAAAAGGGCCTGACGTACGAGGCCGTCTTGAAGCGTGCCCGGCGGGAGAAAAACGTCTCCGATCTCGGGGACGTCTCCGCTCGCTCCCGCCAAGCCCGGACAGGTGCTCGGATTTTCGAGTACCTGGGGCCAGAGGGCGCCAAGACGGCCGACGCGATGGCCGCGAGGCTGCTGGGCCTGTTCCCAGCTGAGAGTGGTGTCCGGGTCGCCAGACCCGTGAAGTGCGCCGAACTGCGCATTTCCGGGCTGGACGATTCCGTGACGGCGGAAGAGATCCGGGAGGCAATCGCCTCGAAAACCGGGTCTCCCAGCAGCGCCGTCCGGGTGGGCACCATTCGCCCAGGTCCAGGTGGTGTGGGTGCCGTCTGGGCATCGTGCCCTGTCGCGGCGGCCAAAGATTTGGTCGCCGCCGGTAGACTTCTGGTGGGCTGGAGCGCCGCGCGGGTAACCGCGTTGGAGCCCCGGCCTGCCAGGTGTTACAAGTGCATGGCGGTCGGTCACACCCGGCCGCTGTGCACCAACTGCTTCGACTGCAGCGGGCTTTGCTTCCGCTGCGGTCAGGCAGGGCACCAGGCGGCGACCTGTACTGCCACTCCACACTGCCCCGCATGCGCGGCGGGCAACCGCCCCGCCAACCACTGCATGGGGTGGGTGGGGTGCAGGCCTCCGGCCAAGTCAGGCCCTAAGAGGGGGGTGGGCAGCCAATCGGCCCCGGCTGCCCAACCCAGCGCGGCTGGACCGCCGCAGCGCATGGAGGAGGATGTCGTGGTCTAGTTTATGGACCACGACTCTATCCTCCTCCAAGGGAATCTCGGCCGTTCCGCCAGGGCGCAGGACCTCTTCCTGCAATCCATGGCGGAGCGGTCGATCGGTGTTGCCGTAGCTGCGGAGCCCTACATAGTCCCCGATCGCCCCAATTGGGCGGGTAGCGGGGATGGCTCCGTGGCGGTCGTCGGGTCGGCGGCGCCGCATTCCCCGCCCTTGTCAGTCAAAGACAAGGGCACGGGATATGTGGCGGCTGAATGGGGAGGGGTCACGCTGTATGGCGCGTACTTCTCCCCCAATCGTAGTCTGGCGGCTTTCGAGGTCTTCCTGCACAACCTGGAGACCTCGATACGGCGTATGGCACCGAGCCCTGTGCTGGTGCTGGGGGACTTCAACGCCAAATCAACGGCGTGGGGGTCCCCCAGGACGGACGCCCGAGGTGCGGCGGTCCAAGAGTGGGCGGAAGCGGCGGACCTCGTGTTGCTAAACCGAGGGTCCGCCCTAACGTGCGTGCGGCGCGGGGGCGGGTCGATAGTGGACCTTTCGTTCGCTAGCCCCGGTGTCGCCGCACGTGTAAGGAGCTGGCGAGTCCTGGAGGAGGTCGAGACCCTATCTGACCACAGATACATTCAGATAGAGGTCTCCCGGACCCTTCAGGGCGCCAGCAGGGGTCACGTGGCGGACAGAACTCCCGCTTTTCCGCGTTGGGCTGTGGGTAGGCTCGACCGGGAGCTGCTGGTGGAGGCGGCCATCTTTCAATCTTGGCTGCCTCCTCCCCTGACGGAAGATGTGGGCGCCGAGGCTGGCCGCATTCGCGGCATGCTTACGCAGATCTGCGATGCGGCCATGCCCCGCGTGCGGCGCCCGCCCCGACGGAAGGGGGTCTACTGGTGGTCCCCGGAGCTGGCGGACCTCCGTGCGGCCTGTATTCGTGCCCGGAGGTCCTACACCCGCAGCCGACGTCGCCGAATCCGCGACGAAGAGCGGGAGGGCCGGCTGTATGCGGCGTACAACAGTGCGCGCGCCGCGTTTAAGCTGGCCATCTGTCGCGCCAAAGACGCGAAAAGGCAGGAGATGCTGGAGGGTCTCGAGCGTGACCCCTGGGGACGCCCGTACCGCGCGGCGCTCAACAAGCTCCGCGCCCAGGGCCCCCCCCTTACGGAGACCCTCCAGCCGGGCTTCCTCTCTGAGGTGGTTGAGGGACTATTCCCTTCACGGGCGGTGCACACGCCCCCGGTCATGGCTCCGCCAGATGACGACCGGGAGGCCGACGACGGGGAGGTACCGCCCGTGACGACGACGGAAATGGGGGCGGCGGCGGCGCGTATGCGGAGAAGCGCCGCCCCCGGGCCGGACGGGGTTCCCGCCCGAGTGCTGGCCCTGGTCTTCGACCACCTAGAGCCCCGCCTCAGGGGACTGTTCGACGCTTGCCTGGTGTCCGGACGGTTCCCTGACTGCTGGAAGGAGGGGAAGCTCGTGCTCCTGCCGAAGCCGGGACGGTCTCCGAATACAGTCGCGGCCTTCAGGCCCATCGTGTTGCTGGACGAGGCGGGCAAACTGCTCGAGCGGGTTGTCGCTGCCCGCATCGTCCGGCACCTAGGTGCGGTCGGCCCCGACCTGTCCGATGCCCAGTTCGGATTTCGGGCGGGTCGGTCTACGGTCGACGCCATCCTGCGCTTGAAGGCTGCGGCTGCGGAGGCCGTCACCTCGAGGGAAGTGCTGTTGGCGGTGTCGCTCGACATCGCCAACGCCTTCAATAGTCTGCCATTCGGCTGCATCAACGAGGCACTCCGGTACCATGGAGTGCCCCTCTACCTAAGGCGGCTGGTGGCGGACTACCTCGACGGCCGCAGCGTCCTCTTCGTGGACCGGGAAGGGGACGTTGTAAGGAGGGCTATGTCGTGCGGCGTCCCGCAGGGTTCGGTTCTAGGGCCGCTCCTGTGGGACATCGGCTACGACTGGGTCCTCCGTGGCCGGCTCCCCCCCGGGCTGGGCGTAATTTGCTACGCAGACGATACGCTCGTCACAGCCCGGGGCGGGACCCTCGAGGAGGCGGCAACGCTGGCCACCTCAGGAACCGCGGAGGTGGTCAGGCGGATCGAGGCGCTGGGGCTTAGGGTGGCCCTTGAAAAGTCGGAGGCCCTACTCTTCCATGGGCCCCGACGCGGCCCACCCGCCGGCGCCTCGATAACGGTCAACGGTGTGGGCTTTCCAATCCAGGCCCACATCAAGTACCTGGGCCTGGTATTGGATGGACGGTGGCACTTTGACGAGCACTTCCGCCGTCTTGCGCCAAAGCTCGTCGGCACGGCGTCCGCCCTCGGGCGACTGATGCCGAATTTGGGCGGACCGAGTCTCGCGTGTCGACGACTCTACGCGGGGGTAGTACGGTCAATGGCACTGTACGGCGCGCCCGTGTGGGCGGAGTCCCTGGCCGCTCGCAATAGGGCCCTTCTGTGGCGTCCACAGAGGGTCGTAGCGGTCAGGGCAATACGCGGGTACCGCACGGTCTCGTGCGATGCAGCCTGCGCGTTGGCCGGAACCCCCCCGTGGGATCTGGAGGCGGAAGTGCTCGCCGACGTTTATCGGCGGGCGTCGACGGCGCGGGCGGGGGGCAGCCGCCCCTCGCCAAGCGCAATCTCAGCGTGGCGGGAAGATGCCCGCCGCGCCACCGTCCTAAAGTGGAGGTCTCGGCTGGAGGTGCCCCGGGCTGGTCTCTGGACCGTGGGGGCGCTCCAGCCGATCTTGGAAGAATGGGCAGGGCGGCAGCACGGGGTCCTCACCTTCCGGTTGGTGCAGGTTTTGTCGGGGCATGGTTGCTTCGGCAAATACCTGCACACGATCGCTAGGAGGGAGACGACCCCAGGCTGTCACCACTGCGACTGCGGCGAGGACTCGGCGCAGCACACGCTCGAGTCGTGCCCGGCCTGGGATGTGCAGCGCCGGGAACTCGCTGCAGTCATAGGCGTGGACCTGTCGCTGCCGGCCGTTGCGCGAGCGATGGTTGGCAGTGACAGGGCCTGGACCGCGGTCGCCGCCTTCTGCGAGGCTGTCATCTCGCGGAAGGAGGCGGCGGAGAGGGCCCGGGAGGAATCCTCCTTCGCGGACCCGATTCGCCGCCGGCGCGCGGGGCGGCGTGCGCGCGCTTACCTGCGCCTGATGCCGCCCTAGCCGAGGCTGCGGACGGTGGGGTCGGGGAGTACCCTGCCGTCCGCGGAAGCCTACCGCGAAGGTGTGACGCCCAAGTGCGCGGGGCGTCGCACAAGAGAGGGTGCCCGAAGGGGCTGCCGCCTGCGGATCGCGGAGAAACGACGCGGTTCCCGTGATCCGCCGTAGCAAGGGCGGGTGAGGGCGCACGGTGGGTTTTTAGTGGGTGAGAGCCCCACACTACCCCGTTGTCTCCCCGGGCAGCGGGGTGTGCGGTAGGACATTTTTGCCCACCTAAAATAAAAAAAAAAAAAATAAAAAAAAATAAAAAAAGTAATAGCATCTTCAGTTGACAAACCTAACCTGAAGCCAAATTGGGACTGAGCAATAATGTCATACTTATTCAAGTAATCAATTAAGCGCTTATTAATTATTTTCTCCATGATTTTAGATATTGCAGGCAAGACAGAAATAGGTCTATAATTATTTATATCATCTCTATCCCCACCCTTATGTACTGGTGTAATAATGGCTTGCTTCAAAGGAGCCGGAAAAATCCCTTTATCAAAACATAAGTTAATAAGATGAGAAATTATAGGTACAACTATGACATGTGCGCATTTTAAAAATTTTGATGGTATATTGTCCCAACCTGGAGCGCTCTCGGTTTTGAGGCTCATTAATACGTTATAAACTTCTATGGGATCTGTATGTAGCAGCACAAAGGATGACAGCTGTGATTTTGGTGTCGAACAACTAAAGCAATTTTGTGATACACCCTTAGACATATTGACTTCTGCGAGATTTTGACCTACATTTGAGAAGTAGTCATTTATATAATTGACTGACTCGTAAGGGGTAGCCCTTATGCCTAACAATTCAAGCTTTTGTTTTTTATTAGATCTATGGTGTGTGATATCATTTACAGCGTAATAAATAAAAAATTTACAATTAAATATACAAAATCTTCTTCTTCTTCTTCTTCTTTGTCTTTTGGCTTTGCGTCCGCAGGACTCAATTCCGCCAAAGTCCGTTATGGTAGTGTCGTAAACGGAAGAGAATGCAGCGGTTGAAGCAGAATTTGGTCAGTTTAATGGACAGGTTTAGATACGACCGAGGTGGTTTACTGAAATAAATGACAGGACAACATATAAGACAGCACATTGTTAATGGTTAGTAGAACAAACAAATTGATGTTAGAAACATGTAAAGTTAGTGATGACATTTATATATTTACAGTTTTATATTGTTTCTATTTACAAATTTACACAGGGCATTATTAATTGGCGGGGAAAAGATGTCAGAAAGCAGACATTTCAAAGAGATAGGACGAGGAACAGATCGGGGGAGGAGATCAAAGAGAGAAAAACGAAATTTGGGACAGGTAAAAAAGATGTGGTTTGCGTCTCCTTCGTCCAGACCACACTCACACAGTGCGGTGCTCCTAATCCTGAGCTTGGCAAGGAACACAGGAGTACAGGAATGGCCTAGTCTTAGTCGACATATTGTGGAGATAGCCAACTTATTGGACTTCCGGAATTTATAAAACCATGGAGTGTTGGGAATATCTGGTTGTATGTTTGCATAATGTTTGCCCCTCTCTACCTTTGTAGAGTTCCACATATTAGTCCATGATTTCGACATAATTGATTTGGCAACAAGACATAGGTCATGGGAATATGTTTGAAAATGCTCTAGAGTGCCATGGTGAACAGCCAATTTGGCGCAGGCGTCTGCTGTTGTGTTGCCTGGGATACCTGTGTGACCAGGTATCCAAGCGAGGACAACATTGATGTTGAGATTATGACACTCTAAGAGGACCAGCCTAATTTTCAACATAATGGGATACAAGGGAGCGGATCTAAAAGAGTTGGATAGGATTGATTGGAGGCAGCTCTTAAGAGTCTGAGAAAATGATGGTGTTATTAAGATTATGGGCTTTGACAAAGCGTATGGCTTCTAGGAGGGCTATGGCTTCACCAGTGAAGACCGAGGTGGAGGGAGGACACTTGAAGTTTAGGCAAATATTGCTGGAGGGGTGCACACAGCAGTGCCAACTGCACTTTCTGAGGATAATTTAGAAGCGTCAGTATAAATGTGATGCCACCCATGATAATGCTGGTTAAGGCGTCTATTGAACGTGCTTCTAGCATCGGGACCCTCTTTGTCAATGCCGAAGTACAGAAGGACGTTTGGACGAAAAACTAGAGCGTCATATGGGATAAGATACAGTGGGTTTGTTGAGTACTGAATAACCGGGTTGGGGAGTTGAGAGAAGGTTTTATAGCTGAGAAGTAGGGGAGGGAGATTATCATGATTCTGATAAAGACTGAGAAGTTTTTGGAGTTTAGGGAGTAAGGGATGGTTTGAATTTTGAACAATCTTGAAAAGAAACCTATCGGCCAGGAATTGCCTGCGCACTGACAGAGGGGGATCGCCACACTCCACCTGCATTGCGTTGATGGGGGACGATTTCATTGCTCCTAAGATAATGCGAAGGCACTTGGATTGGATTTTGTCAAACTTATCCAAATTTAGTTTGTTACAGGGGGATAGTAGGAATGAACCATAGTCGAGGTGGCTTCGAATTATAGCATTATACAGAAGTTTCTGGGAATAAGGGTGGGAGCCCCACCAGATTCCGGAAAGGGAACGCAGGATATTAATGTTTTTTTCACATTTCTCAGATATCATTGAGAAGTGATGGAAGGCGGTCATTCTAGAATCCAACATAAGGCCTAAAAATTTAACAAAGTTGCATTGGGGGATCTGAGAACCTTGGACTGAAATGTTTAGTGGTGGGATTTCTATTTTTTTTGTAAAGACAATGGACGAGCTTTTAGACGGAGAGAGGGATAGACCATGATCATCCAACCACTCGTTAAGGTATCCCAGGGCCATATTAATACGGGAGGAGGCTTCTTCTATACAAGATGAAGTGACATATAGCACAAGATCATCAGCATACTGCAGGACTTCGCAAAAGGAGTCAACAGTTCGCTCAAGATCGTGCGTATATAGGCTGTAGAAAAGTGGACTAATTTCAGTGACGTTCAGTGACTTTGCAAAGAGTTGGGGATAGAGCAATGGGTCTATAACTACTAGGATTAAGAGGGTCCTTACCAGGTTTAAGAATGGGGATAATGATTTGGGATTTCCACTGATCTGGGACTATTCCAAAGTCGAAAAAGGAGTTAACCAGGGAGAGGAATAGTTTTTTTGATAACTCAGAGGATTTCGTCATAAAGGAGTATGGGATGCCATCAATGCCTGCAGCAGAATCTGAGAGGCCCTCAAGAGCAAGGGTTAATTCCATGGTAGTAAAAGGGGAATCAAAGTGGTTTGTTGAAGGAATGAAAAAGAGAGCGGAAGGGACAGAAGAAGAACAGGGAACAGAAGGGTGGGCAAGATTGTCCGAAAAGGCCTCTAGCCATGATGAAGGATCATTGGCTGAAGGATTATCATGGTTGCAGGAGCCTTTAAAACGCCTAATTTGTTTCCAAATGAGGGATCTCCATACGTTCTGGGGGATAAATTCTCACAGAAACCTAACCATCCTTGACGTTTCTTTCTTTTCACTAGTCTTTTGAATTTTGCCGCTAAATGCTTATATGATTGGAAATTTTCTACAGACATACACTGACCATACGCTCTCTCAGCTTCGCGACGTTCAATAACTGCTGCTGTACATTCAGAATCCCACCAAGGAGGGGAGACTCTGAAGGCTTTTGCAGGTTTCTTGCGAGGGATGTGAAGGTAAGCACAAGAAATAATACAGTCAATATATGTGTTGTAGGAAGAAAGAGGGGAGTTAGACACGATCTGGAAACTAGCCTCCAGCTTACGGTCTAGGGTATCTGAGTGAGCCACCTTGGCCTTTGCTAGTACAAAAGCCACTTTGATGTTGGCAAATTCATCAATTACACGGAGAAAAACTACATCTGCAAAACCACGTTGAGAACTATCTGCAAACCCATGAATTTCGCACGATTTGATGTCAGGTACGAATAGATGACGCGGAATTCTAAGGTTCTCAATTAGAGGTAGTTCCTCAGTATAGCGACTCCATTGTTGTTTGATATCCTCTGGAGGATCATCATCCCAGGAAATGCAAAGAACCCACAACCTTTGAACTAAATACTTTGCAAAGAACGTCAATGGTGATAAAAAAACCACATGGGTCATAAATTCTGGCCAGCTGGCTGAGAATCATATGCTTAGTACAAAAACGATCTTGTGGTTTAACTTCGAAAGTGAAATAGTCTGAACTAGGTTCCCACTTCAAACCCAAGATTTTAAGTATATTGGACTTCTCAACATCCAAAGATACGTTGTTAGTGAGACAATGTTCAGGGGAAGGATCTGCGAGTAGCCTAGAATCGTTACTGGCCTACTTGCGTAACTCCATCTGACCACGTTTGAGAAGCTCTACGATTTCTGTCTTGGCTTTAATGGCTTGATGAAGATCTGAAAAACCAGTAACTACGTCGTCTATATACGTGTCGGTCAGTAGAACGGATCTGCCGAGGGGCAAATCAGAGCCATCATCGTCAACCATTTGCCTGATAGTACGACAAGCGAGAAATGGTGACGAGGAAACCCCGTATGTGACCGTGTTCAATCGATATTCCAGTAGCGGTTCAGATGGATGAAATCTCCAGAAAATCCTCTGGTACTCACGATGCTCCTCATGCACAAGAATTTGACGGTACATTTTGCACACATTGCTGAAAAAACAACGGAATGAATACGAAACCTTAGAAGAATTTCTAAAATATCAGTCTGCAACTTGGGACTGATGAATAAAGTTTCGTTTAAAGATAAACCTTTCACAGGACAACGATTTGACGCATCGAAAACGACCCGTAATTTGGTGCTGCTGCTCTCCGGACGCAGAACACCAAAGTGAGGTATGTAATACTTACCTTTTTGCAAGTCTTTAGCGCACACAGGGCTCATATGACCGCACTGAATATATTCCGCCATAAATGATGAGTATTGCTCCCGAAGGTTCGAATCAGAGGTAAGCTTACGTTCTAACGCATGAAAACGACTAAGCGCTGAATATCGCGAGCCAGGAAAGGACGGTATCGTGTCCTCTTTGAAAGGCAAAGCGACACTATAACGCCCGGTTGTATCACGAGTCGTAGTGTCACGATAGATTTGATCGCAAAGTTCTCCAGCTGCACTTAACTTAGTAATACGGGGAAGATTATCTAGTTCTCAAAATTTCTTGACTTCCTGAAATAACAGATCATCTGAAATAAAAAGAGATTGGACTGGGTACTCAGCCAAGGATTCATCTACCTGTCCTATAAGAAGCCAGCCAAAGACTGAATTCAAAGCTGAAGGTTGCTTTGGTCTTCCACTTATACACCCAGGTCGAATAAGAGAAGGAAAGATCTCGGCACCTAACAGGACATCAACTGGACCAGGCTTATCGCAGTCTGGATCTGCCAGATTGAGGCCACGAAAATGAAGCCAAGAAGATTTGTCTAGTCTACTGCTAGGCATGTTGCCTCAAATTTTAGACATAGTTAATGCCTCGATGTCAAAGGCCACTTGACCGCTGATACCTATTTGAAGGCGAACACTTCCGGTGATGGAAGCTGACGATTGACCCACCCCACAGACTTGGCGTGATGTCACACGCTTCGTAAGTCCAAGGAGGTCCACTGCACGTTCTGAAATGAAATGAGCCTGACTACCAGTGTCGATTACACAGTGAAATGGCTGGTAGTTGCCCGACGAATCACGAATATCTATAACGGCAGTACAAAGAAGAACGACCGAATTATTTCCTGAGCTCGTCAAAGCTCTGACAGGTTCATAGACGGGCGCCTGCTCTCCAGTAGGGCACGCATCACCTTCCTGGTGTAGGAGAGTATGATGCCTTTGATGACATCGTTGACACGTAAACGATTTGCAATCGCGAACGGTGTGTGACGGTTTCAAGCATTTAAAACACCAACGATTTGTTTTTGCGATATCTCGCCTCTCCTGAATAGATTTTTCCAAAAATAATCCCACTGATCAGTTGGTAAGTGAAGACTTTTCAGAATTATTAAGTTTTCGTTAAAAAGGTCTAA
This sequence comes from Leucoma salicis, assembly GCA_948253155.1. Classification (NCBI taxonomy): domain Eukaryota; kingdom Metazoa; phylum Arthropoda; class Insecta; order Lepidoptera; family Erebidae; genus Leucoma; species Leucoma salicis. Next base: position 4,641,954 of record OX411819.1, on the reverse strand, counting down.
CGCACGTCTGAATTCGACAGGGGAGCTATTTTTGAAAGATATGTCTAGCATTTCTCGCCAACATGTAAATGCAAGTTCACAATTGTCACGATATCTAGCTACTAAAGTCTTTTTGGGAATGTACGAATGAGACCCAATGCATCCCCAGATAGACTGGCTCTAAGATACTGCATTCGATCCGAGTCGGATAATGATTTATTCAAATGAATGAGCGAATTGAAAGAATCTAAATACATACTAAAATCCTTTATGCATCCCGAAAAACGTGGTAAGTCGATTTTTGGAAGTCTCAAAGCTGAAGCAGATTGTACGTGCTCAGCAGATGAATTCTCGGAGACAGCAGGAACAAGACTGCGTTGCAACTCGAGCAACTGAAAATTACGTAAGACTAGCCGGTTCAACTGACTTAGACATGGACATCTTCCTGATTCCGCGTTTCGAAATAGCGTAAGACATGTTGAAAACAAAATTTCAAAATAAAATAGCAATAACAATATGGGTATGTAGGTAGTATCAATAATCGATAGGCCAAATGAAATCGTGAAACTTACAATATTATTATTCCCGACTTACGTTAAAATAATCGATACTATTTTTGGTACCAGAAGGAAACTGGTATGCGTATCGATACTGTGTGTCACTTCACTATTTCGTTATAAAATTGTAAGGTACCCACAATTTTACCCTTATAAAATAAATCAATGTATGTTAAGGGTATTATTATACGATAATAATAGCATTTGACTTTATTTTAAAAGGCTATAAAAACCTATGAGAATGATAATGACGAATGTGGTTGACAGTTAATTTGGAATAATATGTAAATGAATATGATACGGTTTAAATAGTACGATTGTGATCAGATTTACGAATTGAATTGATTTGTATTTTACGAATACGAATGTTCCATTAACAAAGTAGTTATTAGCGATTAGCTAAAATATTTGTTAAAGAAACTCAATCGTTATGATGATTAAGACTAAGTGTATGCGAAAGTACATGTACTGAAGAAATCGAATATTTTACATGTACTTACAATACACTTACCTAAAACGATTCTGAATAGTTAATACAAATCACTAAATGTAGGTATATGTGAGCGCAGCGGAACAGTATGTGAAGAAGGAATGCACAAACAACGATTTTGAATCCTAAGTTATGAATGTATACCTATAGGTTACCTATAACTAGGCTAACGGATTGGAACGTTTGTCAATTTCCTCTTCAAATTACGATAAGTGTGTATGATTTAATGAAAATAATTACACGAATGGTTAATCTGTTTTGTTGTTCATATAGTTCAGAAGAAAATAGTGATTAATGTTCAATAATAACGGAGATCTAAATGGATTAATGATGACCCCTATGCGTAGATCGTTTGTGGAAAAGGCAAAAAATGAACAAAAAGGTATCCTCTTCCCGGGTTTCGGCACCAAAACAATGTGGCAAGATTGCTGGTGACCCTGCCACAATGGGGAGGAAAACGCTGGTGGTTTCCCGGCGAGTGTGAAAGCACCCAAGACGGATTTTTAAATTATCAGAACTTACCAGCAAGTCTGTATTGTCCCGGTTTGATATCACGTCTTCGGATATATTTTGTAGCGAATGTCTCCTTTTATTATACTGTAATTATCGCATAACACACACACACACAGTACTTACAGTCGGGTATTTATCGAAACAGTTAGTGAAATAGGGATGCGACGCATCGCGTTCCCGTACTGATAAAATTCGATTTTCATAGTTTGTAAGTAATCGATTTGTTTTAGATTTAATATTCCCCCCAATGGCAGACTGCTGGCGCTTATCATCGCACTTAGCCTGATTCTTTAACGCACAGCCCAAGCGTTTCACACTCATTAGGGAAACAGAAGATATAGCCTAATGATGACGATACAACAACACATTCAACATCAAATATTATTTACTATTATTTTGTATATTTGCTCACTGGCCTTCTGGTATTTTAGTTTTTTGTTATGATACACACTTGATATCACTTATCAATAAATTATGTATCTTCTTCTTGTTTAATGGCTATTGTTGTGATAAATTATGTAATGTAACAAGTTATCAAGCAAAGAGTAAACAAGAAAACTGACGTTTGACAGTTGACACGAGCAACGAGTTGAAAAGTGCTCTGTGTGTTGCGTACACGTCATAGAGTATGCGATGTCAAGCGTCGAAAAAAGAAAAAGGGGATGAATTGAAAATCGGCAGCTGTGATGTCACACGACAAAACGGCAAATGCTGATTTTTTTCCTTTTTGTGTCACATAAGCCATACAGTACAGACCCATTAATGCATTTTTTTTCTTGTTTGTTATGGTTTTATTCTGTTTTTAATTATTTTTTATTTTTTTATTATTTTGATTATGTACTGTGATATATATGTGTGGCACAATTGGTTGTCGTGAAGTCGAATGTGTTTATTTAACTATACATTAAGCAAGCTGTCTAACACTTTCGCTATGACAGTGGCTAATGATATGGGCCTATAGTTAGATTTGTCGGCTAGATCACCGGTCTTGTTCTTTACTATAGGCAAAACCCACGGAGTATAGAAAAAGAGCGGAGGTGTTTCAAGGCAAAATCTCTTTAGGACGAAGCGTCGCTAAATGCGGGTGTTCGGGGGACGAGGTATAACAATATCTACCTCTAGATCAAAATCCATCTAGCGGTTCCCGCCTACTAAAATACTCTTTTTCCTTAATCACAAATTATAATTTGTACTTTAAGAAAATTTTTCATTAATTTAGTTTGTCTATTCACCACTACGGCGTTACAAGCACAAACGTTTGTTCCAGAACATTCCATATGCGTTAGTATGTCTGGACCACATTGTTTATACTAACTTACTTATCACCACGTCATCTTCCTTGCGGAGTAGACAGAGATAATAGAGTGCCAAAAGGCTCTATTCTTGTATAAATCTCTCGCTTCCTCAACATTCATAATTCTCTTTATACACACTCGACGGTTTCGGAGACATCTGACTCCATCTTCTTTCAATAGATGACCGATTTTGTCTAGGTAGGTGAGTCTCGGTCTCCCCCTGTACCTACATCCTTCCACTTTCGCATTGTATATCTTCTTAACAGTCGCTCGTCCGGCATTCCTTCCACATGTCCGAACCATCGGAGCATTCCCTTTCGCATCTTTACACTAATACTCTCTTTCATACCTACTCGCTTTCTTACATCCTCGTTACGAATGCGGTCAGTCAGCTTCACTCCACAGATTCTCCGCAGAGATCGCATTTCGACCGCATTGATTTTATTCTCATGCTCCTTTTTGCATACCCAACTCTTGCTTCCATACAATAACGTTGGGACAAGCACTGCGTTGTGTATTGCGACACGTGCCTTCTGGCTGAGATGATGCCGAGAAGTTGTCCCAATGCTCCGTTCACTCTATTATAGTCTACTCTATCTCACGTTGTTTATAATGTATATAGATAATCAGTATTGGGCATAGACGCAATGATACAATATCATAGGATTTTTTTGTTACGCTCAAAAGACCAATGAAGCGTTGGAGTGAGAGATCTTAATCAAGTATAAACCGCTGCGAGAGTAACAGAGATTGCGATATAAAATGCCGTATGCCAAAGTATATCAGGATCAGGTGGATTTGTATGCACCTGTTATATAGGCGATAACTTTCCTATTAGATCTATAAGCGGCGTTATACTCTCGCTTATGTTTTTGGGATAAATTAACCAATCCTATTAGCACAATTTCCGTCACGCAGTCCTAACGTATACCTACATGCGGTTATAATTTCTGTATAAACAGGGAATTTAAAATGATAAGAAATAAATCAATAACACGATTTAAAAAAAGAAACAATTTAATAAATAACATGACGTTAATACTTATATTCGATAATGGGTTCGCTGGTATGACGCAAACTTTTTGTTATTAATTATTTCCGAATATTCACCGACAGATGACATGTAATTCTTTAATATTTTTTTCTCACATTTCATGTAACTAAGTAATAAATCTTTGAAATAAAGTACAAAATATTATTAATTGTGAATGAGGATAAAGAGAACTTTAGTACAAGCGGGAAACGAACCTGCGCCCCTTCCTTTCCGGGGAAGTGCTCTAATCCACTGAGCTATTGTACTCCCTTGCGGTCGTACCCAATTTCTTCATCACATTTGTCTTAACGACCAACGCCATCTATCGGAACGCATTTACATGCAATTACCCAAAATAGGAAGTTTAATTTTGCAATTAAAATTCATATTATTTTAAAGTTCTCTTTTTCCTCATTCACAATTAATAATATTTTGTACTTTAAAAGTAGCTGAGCATGTCGTGCTTAAAATATAAATCAAAATAATTTATAAATATTTTATAAAGGATTTTCCTTTATAAAAGCTAAATTTACTTATATGTGACGAAAATTCTTATAATTATGCTTTTATAATATTAGAGTGACGATATTGTGGAGTTGTAGGTATAATGCACTTGTCGACGACAGATGTCTCTTTGTAATCAAACAAAGAAAATGTGTTTTAAAATATAAATATATATAAATTTAAACGACTTACACATGAAATGATATGCCATCTTGTTTTAATTTTGCTCCTGAGCAATTTTTACTCCCATCAACAACGCGCTTCATTATTAAAAGACTTTAATACCTATATAAACGTGAGAAAAGAGCGAACCGATCGCAGTGACGGTTTATTCGACACTACACGGTTTACGGTACGGTTTTAGGCCCCGCCCACTGTGACGTCGTTGACCTATTAAACACAAAGGGAAAAATGTGTAATCGAAAATAACAGCCACGAGCAGGATTTGAACCTGCATCTCCTGGATACCGTCCAGATGCTTTGCCAATGCAGCCATCGTGACAATTGCTCCTGACTGCTAATTTCGATAACACATTCATACTTAACGTCTTTGGGTGACGCCTGCGCCATCTGTCGGCAGTATTCGTTGACCTAGTTGAAGGCGACATGACCTAGTTGCCTTGCGGCATCTCCGCTATTTTTCTGTACTCCGTGGCACAACCACTGTACGTAATATGGCTGCAGGCATATAACTATGTGTCATACAGAAAGAGTACAAGATTGCTAACGTTTTAGGTAGGTTTAGAGAGGTCCTGCATACCGAAGATGCTCAATACTGAGACCGTCATGACCCAGAGATTTACCCTTGGGCATAGTTTTTATAGTCTGGATAATATACTTGACCTCAAAACCAATACCCTTCCCCATTTCTCCCCCGCATCAGGAACAACTGTGATGGTTTCCGTTGTATAACAAGGTCTTTAAAAAGATTTGCAATGCCTTTAAGATCAACCATACCACTGACGCTCACAGGAAAACCTGGCTAATGTTTCAATTTATTTGTACCTTTCCAGAATGTGTGAAAATCTTTATTGACTATGACCGCTAATAATAATGTTTTGTATTGATAGCTACCAGCTGCAAATGGTCAACAACCCAAATATGAGTTCAAATGGGGTGTGAGAGCTAATTACGAGTTGCCGAAATCTACCCTCCTCGATAAAGTGTCCCAGGTACTGCACTTATTTCTTGTTTTTGTGAGGCGACAGGGAATGGTTGTCGAGAAACAGTTCCTTAAAAATTCATCCTAGATAGTTGATGGAATGAAAATTGCATCTCATTCCTGCAATCCCAATCTGTGGTATGACCAAGCCTTTTTGGGCAAATGAGTGCCCACTCATACAGTTGTACCTTGTCATTCAGGGATGGTAAACTAATATAGATTATAGCTTAGCATTTCTCTTAAAAATGCTGATATAAATTATGTTTTCGACTGTGTTTTGCACGCCTCATAAGCGAAGCGTTGAGGTGGGTACTGCTCTCGTTTCATGCAGAACAACTGATTTTTCAAACTTAAAATGTCTATTTATCATATATTGCACTTGTAAAATAATATATACACACACATATCAAGAAAAAACACTATTTTTAAAACTCATGATATTTTTCATGCCATTTTTGTTACTTAAACTAGTTATAAAACTTAAACACAAAGTGAAGCTAAGCGTGTCAAATGCTAAAAATATATATAAAAATATCTAAATAGTTATAAAACTGTTTAAAAAAGTTCTGTCTTGGACGTCCGTGTGTTGTAGGTAATGTATGTTAACACGATAACGACCGCAATACTTTACTAATCAAGTATTTTTTTCTTTTACAATTCAGTATAACTACGAATAGAGCCTTATCACTTTTCACGGTCTAATTCGATGTGGTTTAATTGTTATTAAATAAACAAAAAAAAATAGTGAATATTTACTCTCGATTCGACACTAAAACCAGCGCCTCCTTATTTCGTGAGAACTATTTCTATAGACCAATACTTCTTAAAATTAGCGCTAGATGGCGTATCCGTCCATCCATCCATCAGCCTTTCATCATCCACTGCTGGACATAGGCCTCCCCAAGGGAACGCCACAGCGAACGGTCCTGTGCCGCCTGCATCCAACGAATGCCTGCGACTTTGACCAGGTCGTTGGTCCACCAACCAGGCCGTCCTACACTGCGCCGTCCAATACGCGGTCGCCACTCGAGAACCTTTCTTCCCCAACGGTTGTCGGCTTTCCCCAGCGATGTGGCCTGCCCATTGCCACTTCAGCATGCTGACCCGGCGGGCTATGTCGGTTACTCCCGTTCTCCTACGGATTTCCGTATTACGGATCTTATCACGTAGAGAGATCCCAAGCATAGCCCGCTCCATGGCACGCTGAGCGACTTTGAGCCTTGATATAAGGCCAACATTTAGAGACCATGACTCTGTTCCGTAAGTCATCACCGGTAACACACACTGGTCATAGACCTTCGTCTTCAGACACTGTGGAATATTGGACAAGAAGATCTTCCTCAGCTTCCCGAACGCTGCCCAGCCGAGCTGGATTCGTCAATTGACCTCTTTCTCGAATTTGTGCCTACCTAACTGGACTGTTTGTCCCAGGTATACATAGTGATCGACAACTTCGAGGACGGCGTTCCCGACTAGGACCGGTGCTGAAATGACATGGTTATTGTGCATGACTTTCGTCTTGTCTATAAGTAAAAAAAATGTAATTAGTGCACTAAGTACCCCATACTTAGTGCACTAATTACATTTTTTTTACTTTTACAATAGACTCTTATATTAATAGTCTTTAATATTATTTTACAGGCTTTAGGGCAGTCACCCTCCTATTGGTGTGAACAATACAAAGAGGCGACTGAAGAGCCTAGTTCGTAGTGACACTTAGAATTACATCGACTATAGAACTTTACTGCCGCACAGATGGCGAACTGGTTCAGATTCTGACCCCATATTCCAAGTGTGCCATGTTGGATTCTAAAACACCACACTTCCTTAACACCACATATTATGTAATAGTTATAAAATTAAACTACATTTGTGGAATTCATTGTCATGTATTTCCGAGATTCCGTAAAAGTAATTTTGTTCCACATATAATAATGTACTGAATTTGGTGTGAAAAAAAAATCAAATGTTCATCAATTGTATGTTTGCAAAATCACCTGCAACATAGGTAATATCTTCTAGTGCAGGGTGTTGTTTTTTGTAAAATATTTATAATACTAGCTGTTACTCCTCGCGTACTTCGTCCATCCACGTGGGATTTAGATACGTCTTTTCCCGCGTGTGGAGCCCTAATTATTTTTCAGATATAAATGTAGCCTAAGTTATTCCTTATAACATTAGCTATCTGCTAGTGAAAGGCCCATCAAAGTCGTCCCAGCTGATTAGCCTAAACAAACAGATGGGCAATCATTAGTTTTTTTTGTTATACGTATTTGTATATATGTAGGTACTTTCATATGCATTTAGTAATAAGCTGTTATTTAGACATTACCAACAGGCATTTTTTTATTTGTATAGATTACTCTATGAAACTATTTATACACATTCTATATTTATTTGCAATGTCTGTTACAATGAGACTTACTTATTTTTTTGTCTGTTACAATCACACTGTTATGATATCGCACCTTTATGAACGAATGATGTCTCTAGAAGTAGAAGAGATAGTACTAATGCTAAGTAAACTAAACACTTATTATAACTCCGCTAGTCAAAGAGGCAAATATATTTTGTGGATTCCTCAATAACAGTCACCAAATTTCACGACGAAACCTGCTGTGTTGTATTAATTGTGACATCAAAGAATAAAAAGGAGGACGATTTAATCGTCTCGAAATTATTTGTAGCAGATTATGAAAAATATTCGTATTTGTATAAAATAATGGTGTAACATGCTATGTGAAAAATTAAATCATTTGCATTACATTGTATTTAGATGTAAACATAGTTTGCTGTTTTTTTTTTGTATGTAGCTTAAAGTAAAACACGAAAATCTATTTAATTTATAAATTCTTTAAAAGTTATTTTATATACAAAGATAATACAAACTAAACTTATCCTAATATAATAAAAATAAATGTAAACAAAAACTCACTTGAATGAACCTTAGACCAAGAGGACTAAAGCTCATTCAAGTGACATTCTACAATCGGTAACGTGCTCAAAATACTAGCGGCATTACCTCGCTGGATAGCAAGGCTAATCCTTTGGCCAAGGTAAAAACCAGCATTTTGGTCAAAAACACGAAAATAATTCAAATTCCATTGATTTATTTTTTATTGTTATATTCCTTTATTTTAGTGTATATTAATAAGTATTTTTATTAAAGAAATGTATAAAATATACAAAGGGAATGCCCACTTCTGGGCCTACGTGTACAGTAATTTTTTACGAGTAAATTATTGTTGTTTTATCATATAAAAAAAAAACACAAAAATATATATTTTTTTTAGACTCGGGTGAATATCAATAGCAATTAAGTACGTCATTCACTGATCATAATATATTACATATATAATTGTTAGTAGCAAACAGCAGCAACTGTGAATTAGCTATAATAAAATTAACAATAATTTACTGTAATATATATGGTGAAATCATTGGGCCTAAACATATATCATCAGGATGATATTAATTAAAATTAATAATCATTTATAGCGGATTTTGTTTCATATTATATTCGTCAGTGTAGTGAATAGTATATTCGTCAGAGTAGTGAATACTATATTCGTCAGTATAGTGAATGCTAATGAGAACATAATTATACTTCATACATTCTATAATTTTAGTAGATTTTGATGGAATAACAAGCGCACCCCATGACAAATCCCCTTATACTGCCAAATTCAGTTACTATCTAGTCACAGATAGTGTTACCTGTAGTAATGCTAGTATTTGTAATGTCTACTCATTTTTACTGTTTTGTGTGAATAAACAATATGTTACAAAAAAAATATTTTTTTTTGTATCCAAAGGATTCTCAATTTGTATGAAGATATTGTTCTTCTTGTTTTGAGGCTGTTACAGGAGTAAAGATATTTTAATGTATTTAATACTAAGTACTACTAGATTAAAAACATATTTTTTTATATTTCATGACAATATATCAAGCATGGCTTGATAGTGACAATTGATATTAAAATTATAACGAACATTGAGTAAATATTATTTATTAACCTGATAAGTGAAATAGTTTGTTCTAATTTCGCATACATAGTTGTTGACCTCAAAAAATCAAAAGCAGATATGGCGGGTAGTAAAACATTATGTGGTGTGTTGAAGTTGTTAGCTCTCGCTTGTATTTCCCGCTAGTAAAATTTCCTTCACTACATCACAATCTTGCGAAGATATACTATGAAATCTATAGACTCTATATTAAAAGACCGATAGACCATACGATCGGTAATCTAGATTGTAGATATTTTAGCATTACAGAAAATATATAATTTTCTGTAATGCCTGCCTAAACGGCATCTCCTGTTCCATTTCTTGCAGAGGACAACGTAATAATATCACCACACCGATGCCTACAGAGAGTAACAGAATTATGTAACCACGCCATTCCTTGAAATTAATCCAAGACTAATGTTCATACAAAGGGCAACATAATGTCACCAACCTATTTCTTATAGAAATTAAAAAGCTAATGTCACCACCACATTCCCTAAAGAGAGTAAGCAACTAATGTCTCCACTTCATTCCTTACAGGGAGCAACAGCATAATTTGACTAATGATCGATGCTTATTTTACCGAATCAGTATCAAAAACCAGAATAAAAATACATACTTAATCTTTCAGTACTCAGGAGACGCCTTGATCAGAGAATATCGTTTATTTCTGTTAGGCTGATGGTTCTGCCAAAGCCTTAAACAAATAAAAAAAAACCCACTGACACGTGTAATCTATATAGGTATGTCAAAGTCAATTGTCAAATTTGTCAACATTTGCTTGTCAAGTTCAGCTGATGTTATCGCTGGTTGCCGAATGTGGTTAGTCGGAAAAAAAGCTAAGGTTTACTGTGCCGCAAAAACGCGATAAGTAACGCTCGTTATACACCGCAATATAGTATAGTGCACAAATTTTATCGGATTGAAACTATTGTGTTACGAGTAGTAACATGGCAGCAGCACCGCCCAAGGAACGATACATACCAAATGCCCTGAAGTTCGCTTTCGGTGGCATGTCTGGGTAAATGTTTTAATTATTTTGAGAGCGTTTGTCCTTCATGTGAAGTCAATGTCAGTGAAACAGCTGGAGAAACTTTATTTACAAGTTGCAGCCACTGAATACTCGTTAATGTTTTCACTTTTGTTATCAATATCATTAATTACATTATGACCTTTGATTTAGTTAGTATAATTTTTAACCCATTCGTTTTTCCGCTATCAGTAACTTGGTACTCCAGTTTCAATGAACTAGTCAATCAATTATCAACATTATGTAATATGTTGCTAAACTTGGTATTCATATAATTCTATTTATTTAATATTATCTTGTATAGATCTAATCAGAGTAAAGATTAAAAGATTATTTAAGTTTGTAAACAATTATTATTAATTTTTTTTTTTTAGAAAAGACTGCTATTGCAACTTTTTGCACTAGACATAAAAGTTTTATAGATATTATATCTAAGTAGGTTTCCACTATTTGAATATTTTAAAAATTTACTATAGTACACAAGATTACCAACTGTACATATTATTGAAGTGATTATTGACTGAATTATATAAGTGTTCTTGTGCTAGTTGTACAGGGACCCATTATGGGGCCCTGTACATTAACTAGGTCAATAGGTCTACCTAGTGGGAGACCATCATACACTATGTCATGTTCGCACATACTATATCATCTCTTACCTGAGTAGTATCATCCATGTATTTAAACTATTATTACGGGACTTAATGCGTATCAAATACCTAGTTACTCCCGACGTTTTGACTGGGTTTCACCAGCCGTAGTCCACGGCAATAATAGTTTAAATACATAGTAATGAAACGCGATAGTTTAAAATTTTATAGTATCATCCCCAAAAGAATTGCAACTCTAAAATCGTTCTTATCAGGGCTGAATTTTCTCTAGGGTGAGTGTGGGGTTGTGAGGCTGTGAGGAGATAGGATTAGAAATGGTACCTGTAATTTCCTTCGTAGCTCTTGAGCAGTAGACCAGTAGATATCCTAGGCGCCCTTCAATAGAAAGCCGATCACAACCGATATAGTCTTTCACGAACACTTCCACAATATATGATTGACAGGTCCTTTATTATAGGTATAGATTTTAATTGCGGATTCTAATAGCGAATGGCGCGCGCGCTGCTTATAGGTTCGCGTTTTTATTGCTACTACGTTTGCTTCGATATGCGATGCGGTACACATAGGAAATGGGAATAGTAAGGATTTTGTATGAGTGCGTGAAGTGCGTGTGTGTACTTATAGTATAAATCACTATTTTCTTATTTAATATTTTAATTTAATTTATAATATTATGCGGCGCATACAACTTCCCCGGCCTAGAGGTTTCCTCTAAACATTTTTTTTTTTGTGTATATTTAACATAATTTTATTATAATTTATGTAAGATGCGATCTATTTAACTATTAAAATTAATTATTTTAATTGAGAAACTTATTATTTCTTTATTGCGTAGGCAGTGGGCAAAGTCGTACGACAGGCCGTATGTATGAACTTGAAGCGGTGCGCACCTTTACAGCGCGTATAATCTTATCCTTACCAGGAAAGATTTCTACCACTACTCCTAGAGGCCAACAAAGCGGATGAACGTTGTTATCTTTTATAACGACAACAGTTCCTAATTTTATTGGATTCGAGGGAGAATTCCATTTCTCTCGCTGTTGCAGCGAGGTGAGATATTCTCTACTCCATCTATTCCAAAAGGAGTGAGTAATTTTATTAAGTAATTGATAGCGCGATAAACGACTATCCGAGATGTCCGTAACATCTTCAGCGGGTAAAAATTTAAGCGGGGTTACATTTAAAAAATGATTAGGCGTTAGTGCTGTGATATCAGACGGATCTGAGCTTAGAACGCAAAGAGGTCGGCTATTTAATAGACCTTCAATTTGCACAAGAATCGTATTAAATTCCTCGTACGTGAGTATTTGCGAACCGATTACTTTAAATAAATGTGTTTTTACACAGCGTATATTTATCTCAGCGAGACCGTTAAAATGCGGGCCATAAGGCGGACTATGCTTAAATTGAATGCGTTGTTCAGTCAATTGTTGACTAATATAATTAATGTGCGATGTGGACTGTATAAAAGAGTAAATTTCATCTAGTTTGCGTTTGGCACCTATAAAATTGGTACCTCCATCAGAATATATTAGCGAAACGGGACCTCTACGCGATATAAAGCGTTTAAAAGCATTGAGGAACAAATCAGAACTCAAGTCAGAGACCAACTCTATGTGCAATGCTTTTGTTGTTAGACAGACGAATAAGCAAATGTAAGCCTTTTGACTTTTAATTCCACGTTTGCGAATATGCGTAATGAAAAATGGACCTGCGTAATCTACTGCGGAATGTACAAAAGGTTTAACTTCTGATACTCTAAATGCGGGGAGGTCTCCCATAGGGGGATATGTATTTTTTGGATTAAGTCTGAAACATTTATTACATTTATGTACTATTTGACGCACTACATTTCTAGCGGATAATATCCAAAATTTTTGTCTTATTAAGGATAATAATAAAGCGGGACCTGTATGTAAATTAATGAGATGATAATAATTTATAATTAATTCTGTAATACGTTCCTTGGGCGGGAGTAAAATAGGATGTTTCTGACCATAGTTAAGTTGAGAATGAGTTAATCTACCACCGACTCTCATAATATTGGCAGAGTCGATGAAAGGGTTAAGTTTAGCGAGATTTTTATTAACTAATCTATTCATTTTTAAAGCGGAAATATCATCAGCGAAATGCGTATTTTGTACGTATCGTATCAGATACAACTCAGCGATGTCTAAGTCTGCGGTGCGAATAAAACCATGCGTATTTAGGCGTTTAGAAAATCTTAATATGTATACTAAGATGCGTAATAATTTTGCATAATTAGAAGTGCGGCTTACTAACAGTTCAATCGAATGATTAATTAAAGGTTGATTTATTTGCGAAACTGAAAGTGTTACATTTTTAATTTCCATCCAATCGTGGTTAATATTGTCGTTAATCTGAAATGTTTTGATAGGCCATTGAGCCACGGGATATGAGAACCAATGCGGAGCATTAAACCATTGATTAGCATTTAACAGTTTTTTAGGTGTCACAGGGCGAGAAATTATGTCCGCAGGGTTTTCACGACCACTAATGTGGAACCAATGCGTAGCTGGTAATTTTGAAGTTATTTCTGTTATGCGATTTGCGATAAAAGTGTGAAATTTATAAGCGGGTGAATGTATCCAAGTTAGAGTTACGGTTGAGTCAGAGAACGCGTATACTGTTAATGTTAATTTTGCATCGTTTATTTAGTATTTCTGTAATAGCCGTAAGTAAGTTAGCTAACAAAAGCGCAGCGCAGAGTTCGAGGCGAGCTAAAGGCATTTTGCTGAGAGAAGCAACGCGAGACTTTGACGCGAGTAATTTTACAGAACCGGTGGATTGTTCATCAGAACTAACCCTAATGTACACGACGGCACCATAGCAGCGCTCACTAGCGTCTGCGAATCCAAGTAATGTCACATATACTTTGGAATTAATACCTACATGGCGCGGAAACTTTATTTTTTCAAGATAAGTGAGTTCGTTATGGAACTGTATCCATTTACTTTCAATATGCGGGGGAACCGGAGTGTCCCAATCTAACTGTTGTATCCAACATTCTTGTACAAGCAGTTTCATAAAAGCGGTTACAGGACTGATGAGACCTAAAGGGTCAAATAACCGTGCGGTTGCGGATAGAATTGTGCGTTTGGTGCACTTTAGAGAAATTGCGTTTATTTTAAAATTAAAATTATCTTGTGTAGGATTCCACTGCAAGCCAACGATTTTAGTGTTATAGGTGTCAGCGTCAAAATTTACGTTCTGTTGAACTTTATGCGATTGAGGGATTCGATTCATAAATTCAGGACTATTAGAGATCCATTTTACAAGATTAAAACCGCCTGTTTTGAACATAGCGACCATTTCGTAAAAAGTTTGTTCGGCGATTTCGAGGTTATCTAATGAACATATATAATCGTCCATATACATATGATTTTCAATTTCATAAGCGGCTAGCGGATATTTATCGCGATTATCAGCTGCAAGCTGACGAACCACCCTCATTGCAAGGTATGGAGAGCTAGATATACCAAACGACACTCTACCGAACTCATATGTACATATTTCTGGTTTGGAATCGAACCTGTATAATATGCGTTGAAATGCGTGATGTTCTTTATTTAACTTTATTTGAAAGTACATCTTTTCAATGTCTGCTAAGACAGTGACAGTAAACATACGCAAATTAATGAGTAAGTCGAAGATGTTGGTTTGCAAATTAGGACCCACATATAAGAGGTCATTAAGCGATTTACCAGATGTAGTTTTGCATCCAGCATCTAGAACAATGCGTATTTTAGTGGAAGATTTTTCAGGGCGATAAACAGCTCTGTGCGGTATATAGTAATGCGGAATATCGAAAGAGGGATTGTCACTTTTTGACAGATAATCTTTGTCTATATATTCTTGAATAACAGCGTTATAGTTTTCGCGGATCTTAAAGTCAGAATCTAATTTCTTCTCTAAATTAATTAAACGACGCTTGGCTATAGCGTACGAGTTTCCTAATTCGGAATATTGAGTTTTAAATGGTAATTGGACAGTATATATACCCGTACAATCGCGCGTGTAGGTTGCGTTAAATATTTGTTCACAGGCCTGATCGTCAGGGCTTATATGAACCTTTTTGGGAACCTCTTCCAATTCCCAAAAGCGTTGCGTAAGCGTTTCTAATGATTTATCATTCGCGGTGCAGCAGAAAGATTTATCTTGCGTATAATTATTAAATTTTGGTTTATAACTGTAACAATCGATGCAACGTGCATTACAATCTGCTCTGCCCATAGCAACATAACCGAGTGTGGTTTGTACGGCAACTACTGAAGAGCCAGGTATCGTTACCTTAGCACTTCCTAAAAGGAACGGTATTAACTCGCTTCCTATAAGGCAGTCAATTTCAGCTGGGGAATAGAACAATTCATCCGCCATAGGCAAGTTATTAAAGTGAGTTAGATTTGAGATATCTATTGATACGCTAGGCAGGCCGTCAGTAATACTAACTATCACACGAGCGTGAATAGTGTAGGAACAGCGGGCATCAAACCGAGAGAATATTTTGAGTTGTGTGTATCCTAAACAAGGGATTTGAGCTTGACCAATGCCGGTAATCGTTGAGTTCTCGGGAGTAATTTTTAAATTTAAGCGGTCGCAACACGATTTTGAAATAAAGTGACTCATGGAGCCACTATCTAGAAAAGTTCGAATTGTTACCGGTTTATTATTTTTATAAACGTATACAGAAGCGGTGGGTAACAATACTGTAGTATTATTGCGTTTATTTAAATTAGTTGCGGTCGTTGATAATGCGACTTCATTAGAATTTACGCGCGTATCGACTGCAGGCGACAGCGACTGGCTTGCGTGCATCGGTGTTGTAGCGGGGAGACAAGCGGGACGAGGCGCGGAGCGCTCGTTCGGCGACGGACTCACACGAATCGCGTCGATATTATACCTATGGTTCAGCGGTGCATTTGGCGCGTGTTGCGCTAGCGAGGACGTGCGTTCTAATTGCGTTTGCGATTTAAAATTATTTATATGTATTAGAGTGTGATGCTTCCGTTGACAAATAGAGCAAGTATTTGTTGACTTACATAATTCAGCGTTATGATATCCGAGGCAGTTGTAACAATATTTATATTTTTGTACCAAATGTAATCTAGCGTGCGGGCTACAACTTATAAATTGAGAACATTTAAATAGCGGGTGCGAAATTGCAGAGTTGCATATTTTACATGGAAAGCGTTGTAATTGAGAATTTGTATTGGTCATAAAAACATGCGGAGATTTTGACTGAGACCTTTTAGCGGTATTATTATTATTATTAATTCGGGAAGAAAACTGTGATTTTAAATAAGCGTGAGGGTTGCGTAATGTTTGCATTTTATTTTGTTCTTTTACGAATTTAGAGAGGTCTTCAAAGGTAGGTATTGAAATATGTCTATGCGCCTGTTCAAATAAATTAACCGTTTCTTTATCTAGTTTAGTAAGTGCGATATGAGTGATAATAAAATCAGAAAGGTCAATTTTTAGACGGCGTAAAGAAGCTTCTGCTGAACAGAATTGATCAATAAATGTTTCAATGGGTTGTAATGGTTTAAAATGAATTAACTGATTAATGCAAACTGAGGCTTGGACGCGTGTATCTTGATATCTTTCTAAAAGTGCGTTCCATATTATTAAATAATTATTAGCGGTAGGTAAAGTACCTGAACAAACCGTTAATGCTTTGTCAGACAAACAACCAATTAGATATTGCACCTTCTCGGCTTCTGACAGTAGCGGATTATCATGAATAAGACTTTTAAAATTTTCATAAAACGATGACCATTTACTCGGTGTTCCATCAAACGATTGTAACTTGAGTGGCGGGAGTTTGCGGTTAAATAAATCGAATTTACTTGTCTCACTACGTGTACTTTGTGTTTGATTTAGCGTAGATGCGGTTTGTTTTATATAACAATATAGCTCATCAAAGGATTGTAAGGCGGAGTAGTTCGGCTTTGCCGACGGATTTTCTCCCAATTTTGCAAGATTGTAGTCATCGAGACTATTCATAAAATTAGATCGCAACTCATCTAATGAATGTAAGCGTGACAAAAATTTAATTTTAATTTCTGGATCGGAAACCTTTAAGCTGAGGTCGTAAATATTTTGTATAATTTCAAAAATGCTATTTGTCTTAGACTGCAGTAACAAGCACTTAGCGCTGAAGTCTTCTTCAGATTTTGTTGTCTTTTTTTGAGTAGCCATTTTCAATAATTATTTAGATATAATTTGTAACTATTATTTTGTATATTTAGCGGTAACTAAAGTGTATTATTTTATTTTGTTTGAGTATTTTATTACATAAATTGCGGGTGATTTTAATAGCGGAATTAAGAACTTGTTAAGTTACTTAAAGTAATGAATTTGCGTTATAAATTAAGCGATTAAATTGAGCGAGAATGCGTGCGTTCCTTGTAGATATTACAAACTTACCTACATAAGACTATTATTAGCAGAATATTATTTATTTGCGTAGTTTAGCT
Organism: Leucoma salicis; assembly: GCA_948253155.1. NCBI lineage: Eukaryota > Metazoa > Arthropoda > Insecta > Lepidoptera > Erebidae > Leucoma > Leucoma salicis. The sequence goes on along the minus strand of OX411819.1, from coordinate 4,624,275 downwards.
AAAAGCGTGATATTTTTTATTATTTGCGTATATAGTAACTGTGTACTATTATTTTTATTTGAATAATGCGTGTTGAGTAGCAACCAGTTGATTATAAATGTGGTTTGCGGTGTGTATGTGCGTGGCCATGTGCGGGTAGGTATGTCGTTCTCGATATTGAACGATTTTATTAAAATAAGCGAAAGCGGTTTAAATATTACTTAATTATGTTAGTAAAACATGCGTATCGATTCTTTTTATAATAATTAGAAGATATACAGTTTTAAAAATTGAGATGGCATGAGATTATTATCCACGACGACAATGAGTAATGGCGGCGATGAACTACTATAATATTGTGAAAACTGTATTTATGAGTATTTATATGCGGTTTTCTATTTGTGGAGTGTATGTTGTATGAGTAATTGTAAAATCCGGCTCGAAGGACCAAAACCATGTGGGGTTGTGAGGCTGTGAGGAGATAGGATTAGAAATGGTACCTGTAATTTCCTTCGTAGCTCTTGAGCAGTAGACCAGTAGATATCCTAGGCGCCCTTCAATAGAAAGCCGATCACAACCGATATAGTCTTTCACGAACACTTCCACAATATATGATTGACAGGTCCTTTATTATAGGTATAGATTTTAATTGCGGATTCTAATAGCGAATGGCGCGCGCGCTGCTTATAGGTTCGCGTTTTTATTGCTACTACGTTTGCTTCGATATGCGATGCGGTACACATAGGAAATGGGAATAGTAAGGATTTTGTATGAGTGCGTGAAGTGCGTGTGTGTACTTATAGTATAAATCACTATTTTCTTATTTAATATTTTAATTTAATTTATAATATTATGCGGCGCATACAGTGAGAAACTTTATTTTTTTCCTCTGTTAACAAAACCCAGATTTTTTTATACATCTAATTTTGTTAGTGTTGATGTTTGTAGCATCCAATGCTGTTTTAGTCTAGTTGTAGGTTCCAATTAGTGAAATCACTACATACTCAGCCCAGTCTCACTATGATATTCTGAGATAATATGATAGAGAAGAGAGATTTCAATGACATAAGTTCTGTAAGTTTTATTTCTAACACAATTTACCCTTACCAAAATGTGATATTATATCTTATCTATACTATTATAAAGCTGTAACAGAGCTGTGTCTGTACATTGAAGATATTTGAGAAAAAATTACTGAATTGGTGTATCTAAATTTTTTAGATTTATTGTCTGTTTGTTTGTTCGCGCATCACGCAAAAACTACTGAACGGATTTTGCTGAAACTTTTTTTATTTGGTAGCTCTCGATTAGACGTAAAAATGAGTATACATTTTATCCCGCTACTATACCGGGAACCTGAGATATAACCCAAATAGTAGCTTTTGGCTGCGGCGAAGCCGCGGGCAATTATAATCAGATAATCAGATTAAAGATATTTTCAAGTATATTTTGTTGGTATTTTTCTTTAACAAGGGCTATATTTATTTCAAGCTATATCTAGGTAGATTTTGTGTAAGAGCCTATATTTATATTTAATAGTTATTTAGTTTACGTTGACATAAGAGAGTAGCAAGGTTGAAATTGTTGCGATAGTGATTCGTACGCTAGTACTTATTTATATGGGCGATTTTTTGTAAGCTCGCAACATTTTAATCGTAATTATATGTATATTTTAGTTAACACAAGTGTACCCTTACAATAAAATTAAATTTATTTCTGAGTTTTGATCATTAAAAAAATAAGATTTAGAACAATAATATCTTCTTTATCATAGGTAAATATATCTATGAATGAACCTAAATACCTACTGGGAACATATAACAATATTCTCAGTCATATCAGGATTATCGCCTACGATGGCCTACATCTAAGTAATGTGAAAATAATTTTCACCTTGTCATCACACCTCAAACAAACTTCCTTGTCGATATAATTATTCAAAGCAATATCGATACTCAATATTTTTTTGCCGACAACCTAACAAGAACGTAGTTTCCTATAGTATCGTAATTACGTCTTGTAAATATTACTTATGTTTTATGTAATTTTCGTATATTACCTTGCAATTCTATCAAAAGTTTAACCTGGACAGTGATTTGCAAGTTTATAGAGAATCGCCCATATCGTATCTACGTCATGTTGTTTGTTGCAAGCGCTAAACATTCACTTAACGTGTCTCTCTATAGAGGCCAAGGTCTCAGTTCAAAAATTAAAATCTCTGACTATAGATTATATCAATGCTCGAGTTCAGATTTTAACAAAGAAATCGCCATAATCAGTTACCATGATACATGCGCTTTTTCGAAAGAAATTATAAGTTGGTATGTCGTCATCCGCATAGCAGAATCCTTTGTCATGAGTTAGCAGCTTATTCAGCGTTGCACGGTAGAGTGACAGGAGCGATCACGGTTGAGACCGTTCAGCATCTCCTGCCTGGGTTCTAGCGCGGTAGATGACCAGCTTGAATTCGGTGCGCACATAGCGGTACGCCGCATACGGCTGACCCTCCCGCTCCCCGTTTCGGTTACGCCGCAAACTGCGGGTGTAGGACCTACGGGCATGAATGCACACTGCACGGAGTTCTGCTGACTCCTGAGAGCACCAATAAGAGAGACCTTTCCTGAGAAGAGGAAGTTGTGTGAATGCCCTGCGCATGCCGCACACCCCGTCGTTCAGTGCAACGAACAGGAAATGCGTCGTGTACCGTCTCCGCCTGCACTGGCGCACCACTGGAACTGTGTGACGTTACTTCAGTAGAAACCGAGTCGCAAACCTTCGTCATTGAAATACGGGATCGGTGAGCCTCGGTGTCCATCCCCACAGTCAGGGCTGGTGAGGACAGCCACGCTGACCGATGGCTGCCTCTGCCATTAGATCCCCATCGAGCTTGCCCACAGGTCACTGCGGAAACGCGGGAGTTCTGCGCGCTGCGTGAACCCTCCTGGAGTCCTAGAGGGACTGGGAGATCTCAATCCAGATGAACTAATGATAGGGTTCAAGTTCTCAACGTTCTCCAGGTCACACCAGTTTCTTGCTTGTACTGCGACACCGGCACTAGCTAACGTAAGGCCCACTATCGACCCGCCCTGTCGCCGCACGCACATATTGAAGTAACCCCTGTTTAGCAAATAGGAGCATCAATAATAATAATAATAATATTTATTTTATTTCAAATAAAAATCCATTTATGTTAGTAACAATTAACCTTATAACCTTTAATAAATAAAAAATAACATTTATAAACGTAAACACTTACGATGTCCTGATCAGTACGCTAACAAAAGATTTAAGGATATCGTAGTCATAATCTCCAGCTATTACTTACAAACAAAAAATTAATTAACCAGGATACTGTTGGAACTGCTACGTATTCTGCTTAGAAGAGACGCTGTCTTTTTACGTATGACAGCATGAAATCCATCCACTCTAGCCTCCGCAAACATGTTTGAAGCACTGCAATATCGTGGCTGTCCCAGCAACATCCTAAACACGTTATTATATTGAATGCGAAAGGCGTTAAGCGATCTCTTAGAACAACTGAACGACAGGCTACTCGAGTAGAATGATTGGCAGTATGATTTAAATAGGGTAATTTTAATTTCTTTACTACATCGAGTAAACCTGCGTGCCAGCATGTTGATGCGAATGGCCAAGGCCCTACGCTCTCGATATATAAGATTCAATATCTGTATTGTCCTCAATGCCGCCCGAGGACTATCTGCATACCATGCGATTTAAGCCCATTACAAAAAAACCTTTCTTTAAATGTCGAAAAAATATAGTTAAAGGTTTAAGTATTAAGAAAGAAATGAGAACTAATTATGAACTAGCACACAAAGTGCTAAGACGTGAAATAGAAATTGATAGTCATGAGCGGGATTTAAACCTGCGCCTTCTGTATTCTGTTCAGACGTAATTGGCCAAGTAAGTATGTCAAATGCTTTAAAAATAACATCATTATTATGAACTTTCGTGCTCTTCATAATCGGAACGGTTTATAACACTCAACTACTCGGTTTCATGCACTTAAAGTGTTGTAAAAGATGTCGTTATCCTTTTAAACTTTATTGTTCAGTTTTGTAGTTCGTTCCAACTACTGCGATGTGGATTTGAAGCCATGACTTTGGGGTAGTCTGTAGATATAGAAACTAAACTACGTCGAGTAGAGGCCGTCCTCTTTTAAAAAAGTTATTATTTATTTTTAAAAGATCTTGTTTTTTTCTAGCATGGCAGCGACGTGCGTCGTTCAGCCTTTAGACTTAATCAAAACTAGGATGCAGTTGAGCGGCGGAGGTCGTAGTTCATTCGCTGTGGCTGGAGAAATCGTCGCTAGGGAAGGTTTCTTCTCAGTCTATACCGGCCTCTCAGCCGGGTTGCTTAGACAGGCTACCTACACTACCACACGTCTTGGAGTTTACAACTACCTATTCGATTATTATAGAGAGTAAGTATAAGCATTTTAATTTTTTCTATGCATTTAATACTACCACTATACTCAACTTGTGGTTATCATGTAAAGTTTCAAAGGAGATTGGGCGTTGATCTGTAGCACGACCAGCTGCTGAAAGAACGTTGAGACCTCACCAAACTTATTACCATATCTGGAATGCGAATGAAGCGTCCAACAGTTCACACATTTTTTTTTTGTTTGGGCTGGAAAAAATGTTCCTAACCGCACCCCGTCGTTCGGGGCAACGAACAGGGTAGTGTGGGGCCTGCACCCACTAAAGAAACCCGCCGTGTGCCGTCTCTCCGCCTTTACTGGCGGGCCACTGGAACTATGTTACATTCCTTCTGTGGTCCGCCGGCGGCTTACTCTTTCGGGTACCCTCTACTGAGCGACGCATCCGCGCACAGAGCGTCGCACCTTCCCGGGAGGCCTTGCGGGAAGCGGACGTTCCCCGGCCCATCCACCCGCAGCCTCAGCTAGGGCGGCATGAGACGCAAGTACCTGCGCCTGCGCCGCCCCGGTCGCTGGCGGTGGTTCGGGTCAGCGGAAGAATCCTCCTCCCTGGCTCTCTCCGCCGCTTCCTTCCGCGAGATAACCTCCTCGCAGAAGGCAGCGACCGCGGCCCAGTTCCTGTCGCTGCCAAGCATCGCTCTAACGACACTCGGCAGCGAGAGGTCCCGCCCTATTTCTGCGACGAGTTCACGGCGCTGCTCGGCCCAAGCCGGGCACGACTCGAGCGTGTGCCGCGCCGTGTCCTTGTCACAGCCGCAGTGGTGGCAGCCTGGAGTCGCTTCCTCCCGGTCTTTGAACCGTAGGGGGGGGGAGCGCCCCTACGGCCCAAAGACCGGCCCGGGGCGCCTCCAACCGTGCCCTCCACTTGGCCATGGCAGCTCGGCGTGCGTTGCCCTACCACCTGGCCTGGCGGGAGGGGCGGACGCCGCCTACCCAGGGAGGTCCCTGGGTAGGGGGCGTCCGCCCCCCTCCCGCTCTTGCGACGCCCGCCGATACACCTCGGCGAGCACCTCCGCCTCCAAGTCCCACAGGGGGATTCCGGCCAACACGCAGGCCGCCTCCGTCGACACCGTGCGGTATTCGCGTATGACCCTGGACGCAACGACTCTCTGTGGTCTCCACAGAAGAGCCCTGTTCAGTGCATCCAGGGACCCCGCCCACACGGGTGCGCCGTACAGCGCTATCGACCGGACCACCCCTGCGTAAAGCCGTCAGCAAGCATTGTTGGGTCCGCCCATATTCGGCATGAGCCGTGCAAGGGGGGACGCTGTGCCAACTAGCCTCGGGGACAGTTGGCGGAAGTGCTCGCGAAAGCGCCACCGCTCGTCCAGCACCAGGCCCAGATACTTAATCTGAGCCTGCACCCCAATCTGGAACCCATCCACTGTGATCGAGGCGCCAGCAGGTGGTCTACGTCGGGGCCCATGGAAAAGTAGGGCCTCTGACTTGTCCAGGGCTACCCTAAGCCCCAGCGCCCCGATCCTCCTGACCACCTCCGAGGTCCCAAAGGTGGCCAGGAACGCCGTTTCCTCGAAGTTTACACCCCGGGCCACGACCAGCGTGTCATCCGCATAGCAGATGACCGCCAGCCCGGGGGGGAGCCGACAGCGCAATACCCAGTCGTAACCGATGTCCCACAGGAGCGGCCCCAGGACCGAACCCTCCGGGACACCGCACGACATGGGTCTCCTCACAACGTCCCCTATGCGGCTCTCATAGACGACGCTGCGGCCCTCTAGATAGTCCGCCACCAGCCGTCTCAGATATACAGGCACCCCGTGATACCGGAGCGCCTCGCTGATGCAGCTGAATGGCAGACTGTTAAATGCGTTGGCGATGTCAAGTGACACCGCCAACAGCATTTCCCCGCCAGTGACTACCGCTGCAGCCGCAGCCCTCAGACGCATGATCGCGCCGACTGTCGAACGACCAGCTCGAAAACCGAACTGGGCGTCCGACAAGTCGGGCCCGACGCCGCGCAGGTGCTGGACCATGCGGGCAGCGAGGATTCTCTCCAGCATCTTACCCGCCTCATCCAGCAGCACGATGGGCCTGAAGGCCCAGACCGAATCCGGCGTTCGCCCCGGCTTTGGCAGGAGTACCAGCCTCCCCTCCTTCCAGCAGTCAGGGAACCGTCCGGACGCCAGGCACGCATCGAACAGTCCCTTGAGGCGGGGCTCGAGGTGGTCCAGAGCAAGAGCCAGAGCCCGGGCGGGTATCCCGTTCGGGCCAGGGGCGGTGTTCTTGGAACGAATCCGCGCAACAGCCGCCCCCATTTCCGACGCAGTGACGGGTGGTAAACTGAAGTCAACCTCCCGGTCGCTACCTGGCGGTGCCATGACCGGGGGCGTGTGCTCCACCCGTCGCGGGAATAGGCCCTCGACCACCTCGGTGAGGAGGCCGGGCTGAAGGGTCTCTGTGACCTGTGGCCTGGGCGCGGAACTTATTCAGCGCCGCACGGTACGGGCGACCCCAGGGGTCATGATTGAGGTCGTCCAGCATCTCCTCCCTTTTCTCAGTTTTGGCGCGGCTGATGGCTCCCGCTCCTCATCGCGGTTTCGCCGCCGACTGCGGGTGTAGGACCTTCGGGCACGAATGCACGCCGCACGGAGGTTCGCCAGCTCCTGGGACCACCAGTAGAGCCCTTTCCTCGGAGGAAGACATCGCACACGGGGCATGGCCGAGTCGCACACCTGCGTGATCGCAGCGCCAAATCGGCCAGCCTCAACGTCCACCTCCTCAGTCAGGGCTGGTGAGGACAGCCACGATAGAACGATGATTGCCTCCGCCAGTAGGCCCTATCCAGCCTACCCACAGCCCACCGTGGGAACGCGGAAGTTCTGCGCGCCGCGTGACCCCTGCTGGGGCCCTGGAGGGACCGGGAGACCTCAATCCGGATATACCGATGGTCGGACAAGGTCTCAACCTCCTCCAGGACACACCAGTTTCTCACTCGTGCTGCGACGTCGGGGCTAGTGAACGAAAGGTCCACTATCGACTCGCCCCGTCGCCGCACACACGTGTTGACGGAGCCTCTGTTTAATAAACAGAAGCCCGTCGACGCCGCCCACTCAATAACCGCCGCCTCGCGAGCATTGGTCGCAGGGGATCCCCACGCCGTGGATTTGGCGTTAAAGTCCCCCACAACCAGGACGTGGCTAGGTGCCAAGCGCCGCAACGAGGTCTCTAGGCTGTTAAGCCAGACCCCGAAATCAGCCAGACTCCAGTTGGGGGAGAAGTACACGCCGTACAGCGTAACTCCCCCCCAGTCGGCCGCGATTTTTTTTTCCGTACCGCTGTCTCTGATCGACAAGGACGGGAAAAGAAGCGCCGTGGAGCTGACGATTGCCACGGAGCCATCGCGGCTGCTCGCCCAATTCAGGAACGCAATAAGGCTCCGCAGCTACGCCTATACCAATCAACCGCTCCACCATGGTTTGCAGAAGAAGATCCTGCGCCCTGGCGGAGTGGTTGAGATTCGCCTGGAGGAGGACAGCGTTACGGTTGAATGTTAGGCCGTAATCATATCCTCCGGTCGTCGGTCGGGTGTGTCCGACCGCCATGCATTCACCTCGCAGGTCGGGGCTCCAGCACGGTAACCCGCGCGGAACTCCAGCCCACGAGGAGCCTGCCTGCGTCAGCCAAGATTCTAGCCGACGCGACAGGGCAACTCACCCAGACGGTACCCACACCGCCTGGTCTGGTCCTAATGGAGCCCACTCTGATGGTACCGAGCATCCGGTTTTCGAGGCAATGGCCTCCCGGATGTCGTCAGCCGTCACTGAGTCGTCCAGACCGGAAACGCTCAGTTCAGCGCATTTCACCGGTCGGGCGATGCGGACTCCACTGTCTTCACCGAACAGACCTCGCAGCCTTGGCTTTCGTATCAGCCATTTTGAAACCATCCGCCCCAGGGAACTCGAGGATTCGAGCCCCTGTCCGGGCTTGGCTAGTCCGGGCGGCGACGCCTCCGAGGTCGGAGACGTCGATCTTCCGCCGGGCCTTCCTCAAAATGGCCTGATAGGTCAGGCTTCCGCCTCCAGCAGCATGGTGATCACCACTGCTGCCGTTTTCGGCGTCTGAAGCTTGCGCTTGCGCGACTTCTTTTTGGAGCTGGGCTTGCAGGCTCCACGGCTTGGGCAGCAGTCCCAGCCGCAGACCCCTCTTCTTTTTACCCCGGGACTTCTTCCTCTCGCTGTCCACAGGCTGCCAGCTCTCGTCAGAGAGCGCAGGGCCGGACGTGGCGGGTGGTGGGACTTGAGAATCCCAAAGTATGTTTGCTGGGGCCCGCGAGGGCTGGCCAGCATGCGGAAGGAGAGGGAATTGCTCCTTGGGCTGGCCCTTGGAGCGCTGCCCAGCCTTCTGCACCGTTTTTGGCTTACTAGCTTTGCCCTGCCCCTTGGGCGGCGTAGCAGCCGCAGCCGCGGAATATGTGCCCACGCGGCCACTGGCAGGGCAGCGGCGTTGGGGCCGAAGGCGGCGCGGCCTTCCTATCCGCGGCCAGAGCTGGACGGAGTCTTGGCTCCGGCGGCACCCTAGTGCTTAAGGAGTCGATGCGCGGGTCATAGATGGCACTAATGCGATCGATGACTTGGCGCATCTGCTCCTTTGTTAAGAGACCAGGGGCCGGAGGCTCCGCACCCGCCGTTGAGGCAGAGGTTTCCGGCCCGGCCTTGGCGAGTCCTGGGTTGGCTCGCCGGCCGGCGAGCTCCTTACGGGGCTCTGCCACCTCCGCCTCGAGGCACATGCAGCGACAGGGACCTCCAGCTTTCCGGTCCCCCCTGGCACCGAGTACCGTCGGAGAGACTCCATTACCCCGTATGCTACTTTAGTAGCATTGTTGAGGGCCTCCGAAGTTGCCCCGAAGGCTCCGCGACCCTTTAGCCACCGTAGAAACGACGGCCAGGGCATCGGAAACCTTCTGGGCAATCTGGTCCACCGTAGGCGGACCATCCGTGTCCGGAGGCTCCTCACGGAGCTTCGATGTGAGGAGGGTTACCCTCTCCTCCACTGAAAGCCCCACTGCCAACCCTGAAGTATGGACTCATTCGCTTGCGTCGAGGCTCGGGTCGCCATACGCCCGCTAGCGCCTCGGCCCCTCTTGGCCGACCTTCCTGGTCTTCCCGGCGGGGGCATCTCCGTAGAGCTGCCCTCCGACTCCGATGACGCGCTCGTCCTCCTCGAAATCGGGCGCTTCAGGAGACGCGCTGACTCGGCCGATGAGGTTGGCTGCTCCTTCGATGCAGTTGGCTGCTCCGACGTTGCGCCTGGCTGCTCCTTCGTGGCCGCGCTCTGCTTCGATCCCTGTTTCGGCAGGCATACACTTGGCACCTTGGCAGAACTGTTGCCGCCATCGGAGGTCTCCACGTCGGCGGTAGAGCTGCTGCCCATGGCAGGACTACCTGCGGGTGTGGGTTTCTTCCCACGGGTCTTCCCTTTTTCTTCTTCCCTTCTTTTTTTTCGGCGTTGGTTGTCCCCTCCGATACGCAAGGCTGACAGGGCCGGTCTTGGTACTCGGCCCTGTGAGGGATTCTCCGGACGCGTTGCGCCCGGTACCCTCCGGAGGTACACTTAAACAGGCCACACCTGAGGCACTTCGCAGGTATGACCTGTTGGAATTTATTCCTGAAAGTCATACCAGGTCAACGTATGAAAAATGAAATTAAAATAGAAATCTATTAGCAGTTCAGCAGCTAAATATATTTGAGAATGTCTGTGTACATCCTACATGCATATTATTGGCATACCTATAAGTCAGGAACACGAAAGATAGCCAAGGTCATTACAACGTGAAAACCAATCAAGCAAGCATGCCGGTGTATAAATAACCTATGTTGACGAACTTCTGATAACACGTTGGCGAGTGGAAGATAGAAAACAATTCTAGGCACTAACATTGTATGTAAGTGGCGTGATAGTCAACATTTTTGGGTGCATTCTATTCGAGCCTTGAGGTTTTTCACGTGAAGCGGTACAGAATACCTACTGCTGGATTAAATGCATTGAACTATAGTTAGACTGCACAGATGGTGGAGGCACAGGTTTAGATACCGGCCTCCCGCCCTAGTGTTGTGGGTTCGATTCCCACACAGGACAAATCTTTGTGTGATGCACAACTGGTTCTTCTGAGTCTGAGTGAACTTTGTGTCCGTGAAATTGTTTGTAAAATCCCCGATACAAGGATAATTCCTTAGTGCAGTGTTGTCTTTAAAAAAAGAAGCTTGTATTGACACTTTTAGACCAAATCTAACGATTTATGTACAATACAAACTTATGTGCAACACAGCGTTCGTTTTACAATTATAGTTTGTTTCAAAGTTTGTCCAATTGTCAAACTGTAGTTATAATCAGACGCGCGCCGTAGGATGTCTCTGTATGCCGCCGGCGGACCACCGAAGGAATGTAACACAGTTTCAGTGGCCCGCCAATAAAGGCGGAGAGACGGCACACGGCGGGTTTCTTTAGTGGGTGAAGGCCCCACACTACCCTGTTCGTTGCCCCGAACGATGGGGTGTGCGGTTAGGAACATTTTTTCCCGCCTTAACAAAAAAAAAGGATGTCTCTGTTTATATGTACGGATAAACTGTAACAGAGTTATGTCTGACCATTTAAAGATATTTAAGAAATATTTTATTAAGAAAAAGTACCTATCCGCTTTCAAAATTTACTAACTCATAAGTTTAAAATAAAACTTTATTCACTTCATTTTATATAACACGATACCTGATTTTCAAACAATAATTTAGATCCTATTACAAAACCAGTTCCAACCAGTTAGGAGACGCCTAAATAACATAATACACTCATTTTACGAACGTAGCATTGGAACAACTTCTTGGCAGTCATCACCTCAGCCAGAAAGCACGTGTCGCAATACACAACGCAGTGCTTGTCCCAACGTTATTGTATGGAAGCGAGAGTTGGGTATGCAAAAAGGAGCATGAGAGTAAAATCAATGCGGTCGAAATGCGATCTCTGCGGAGAATCTGTGGAGTGAGGTTGACTGACCGCATTCGTAACGACGACGTAAGAGAGCGAGTAGGTAAGGAAGAGAGTATTGGTGTAAAGATGCGAAAGGGAATGCTCCGAAGATTCGGACATGTGGAAAGAATGCCGGACGTGCGACTGGTTAAGAAGATATACAATGCGAAAGTGGAAGTATGTAGGTACAGGGGGAGACCGAGATTCGCCTACCTAGACCAAATCGGTCATGTATTGAAGGAAGGTGGAGTCAGGAGTCTCTGAAACCGGCGAGCGTGTATGAAGAGAATTGAATCAAGATGAGAGCCTCTTGGGACTCTGTTCTCTCTGCCTACCCCGCAAGGGAAATGGCGTGATGATAAGTAAGTAAGTACACTCATTTCATCTCAAATATCTTAAATTTACAGACACAGCTCTGTGTTAATTTTATAATATTTATGATAACTTGTGTTGTATGCGACTTCTTAAGGCGACCAGGCAGGTGGTGTTGTATAGAGCAAACAATATTATCTCATTTCGGGTACATGGGGTTATCGTTCTATCCCGGTTAGGGAGCAAGAAATCCATTGACCTTGGTCAGAAATACATACATTACAGCAAGATATTATTTACTTTTTTATTTGTAGAAACAACGCAGGCGCCGCGCCTGGTTTCGCCATAAAGACACTATTGGGTGTAGCTGCGGGATCCATAGGAGCCTTTGTTGGCACTCCGGCTGAGGTGGCCCTCATCCGCATGACGGCTGACGGCAGACTGCCTAAAGAGCAGAGGAGGAATTACAAGAACGTAGCAGACGCATTAATGAGGTACGTAAACACAATATAATATGCTCTGTTGAAAGTGACTTAAGAATATTTGTATGGTTCACAAGAATCGACTTAGAGAGTAAAACAAACATACAGTATAGTTGTCGTAGAAGAATGATGAAATGTAGCTACCATCAGTGAGACGTAAAAAAATGGGGATTTGATTCTGAGTGAGGATCCTCGCTGGTTAACAGAACCAAAGGTGTAAATGTTACTATTTTGTTTTACCAACCGTAGGATTAACCGAACAAACGAACCAAGAGTCGTGAAGACAGTGGTATAGAGTTCGATTCCCAGTCCGAAGCCCGAGGGCACGCGGCACACGGCATGCACCTGTGGCTTGCAAAATGATGCGTATATTTGTTTACAAATTGCGTTCCTGAAAATTTTGCTCGATGGCTTGTGAGTCTGCCTATCCGCACTAAGCCGGTGATGGACAACGACCTCATCTTTGTTTTGACTTTGTTTAATACCTCAAACGCAACCTTTTCCGTAATTATTTAGTCACATAGGTAGGCGGCGATGGAGCCCATGAACTTGGTTCTTAATAAACCAATATTGGGACGATGCCAGTCCGGTCAAGTTCAATGCTGTCGATTCAATTCTCAACTGAGAATCTAGGTTCGTAATTTTTAGATCCTAGTTTCACATGAACATCACATCTAGAAGTTTTTAGTCATACTTAACGTTATTATTTTTTTAGATTTAGAAAATTACTTTAGAGGCCAATTGTAGATACCCTTCTTAGGTTTACCAACCTTTTTAATCACCGTGAAAGCAGGTAATGCATCATTTTTATTTTAAAACTGTCATAAATTTCGACAGGCCGGAGATTAGCACCATATGACCCATATGACTGACCAAGTATTTCGCCACTGGACTGAACTATTTTATTAGCGGTATTTTTAACTAATACGGAAGACCAGCGCAGGTCTTTTGAGCTGCTGGTTTGCTGAGTTGGGGTCGTTTTGTAACGAATGTTAATTTTTTTTTGTTTATTTCTAAGTTTATTTATATGTATAATATTCTTTTAATAATTCGTTGCAATAAATATTTTCTTTCTTTCTTTCTTATAATGAATGTATTAATAAGCACTACAGGATCTTTTAATTTAAATTAAAATTATGATAGGCTTGATTATTTCTTATTTCTCTCTTCGAAGAGGATCATTCGGTTAGTCTGGTTTTATTGACAGCTGTCAGATATCATTTTGAGAAGCAAAGTGGCGGGAGTATTATTGATTTTTACTGTACTCGTAATCGTATAAACGAATAACAGTCGTTTATATTATTTTCTTCTTCCTAAATAATTACTTTCACAAAACTTTTTTTTAATAGGATCGCCATAATAGACTACAGGTCCATGTTGAAAAAAATATGGGTCATTTGAACCACCAGGTGACCAATCTAGAACGATATAAAAGCATAAAATAATAAGATTCAGCACTATGCATGCGTCACTTATAAGCTTTCCAACTGAGTGCAGGTGAGAATTCGAAAGTACATGTAGAGTGAGTACATTTTGGTCACATATTTTTTTACGGCATTCTTACGCCGATAGATCCATGAAAAATAATAAGAAAACGCGCAGTGCCGTAAAAAAATAGTGCACCACAAAGTCGGATTTTTTTTTTATTTTCCGACAATTACCAGGGTAAATTTGGTCATTTGATTTTGTACGGCATCTGTGTCATACTATTTCAATACTGCTTCTAATCCATTATTTCGCAACGCCGTACAAAAATCTTGCGACAAGGGGAAAAAATCGAGGGTTGCAATCCCCTCTCTTTCCGTAGCTGGACTACTAAACCACCTTTAACACAACATGAAATAAATTTATTTTGAAAGTATTTTATGCATAGATAATATTTTTTCATATGCCGTACATTTTCGTTGGTACAAAGGGGAAAAAAACTGAAAAAGAAAAAATCCATATAACTAAATGTAAGGTGAATTTTTTTTTATATGGCATTTAGATAGTTTATTTGTACTAATTTTCATAGTCTTTTCGTGATTCTAGGTTCCTAGTTAGAAACTATGTTAAATATGGGTTTGTATAATATCGATTTATACCAAAATATAGACATGTTGTCACTGATAATTTCAAAATACAACATATTTTTGAGAAGTACTCATGACACTGAAGTTAGCAGACACCTGTAAAATTTAAGCTTTTATTTCAGAAATGAATGTGGAACAAAAAATATTTAAAAAATTTGTACATACAGTTGTTTGAATTTTTTTTTTTAATTTTTTTTAAATATTTTTTTCAATTAAAAAAATCATAAAAATTGTTACATGTCTGCTAATTTCAGTAACGTAAGTACTCGCACATTTTCGGAGCGACGTTCTGTTACGACGTTTAGCATTTGTAGGGAATATCGTATTTTATTCGTACTCGGCTTGGACCCGAGTAAGGTTAAATAAAAAGGTAAATAAAAAAAATTGTTATTAAAAAAAATTCTAATCTTGTAAAAATGAAATTTAAAAAAAATTCGAAATTTTGATTTTTCAATATTTTTTTGAATTTTTCAAGTTACCGATATTAGTATAATTTATTCCGAAAATTTAAACGAATCTCAAAAGTTGATGTTGAAGTTGACGTCGATGAAGACGTTGATTCCGATAACAACTCAGCAACTGATTCCGATACTGAATAATTTAAAGAAAACCATATTTTTTATTATCATCATTAAATTTATCGAATTTTTCTAAAAAAATGACCATTCTTTTTATTATTATCATTAAATATATCGATTTTTTCTAAAAAATGATTGTTTTATTTATTCACATCATTACAATGAAACAAATCAATTATATGTATGTATCAATAATGTTTGAAGTATATATTAAACCAAAAAGTATAAAAAACTGTTGATACTGGGATTGACAGTTTCAATTCTTGGACATAATATACACACCGTTTCAGTTCAGTTAGACGTCATAGTGATTTTATCATATTATCAATTGTTCTCTTCAAAAATATGTTAATACCGTACTGTATCAGATGGCCATAAAGTATCCTTAAAATTGTAGCGTCACTTTCATCAGCCTAAAAGATATGGTCTGCATAAAAATGTACGGCATCATTTTTTCCTAATTTATCTATGTTAATACTATTTAAAACAAGGGATAAAATGTAGAAAACTGCTATATTTCATTAATCTATGATATTTAAACTTTTACAATAATTTGCAAAATTTCAGTTTTTGTATTTCTCTATAATTTTTTTTAGAACGGTTTCTTTTGAACGGCAATACTATATAACAATTGTATTTTACAATATCATGTTAAAAAAAAGTTCCCGTACAGGATCAAATGACTTTACAGCTCAATAAATCAAGGATACGATGAAATTAAGATAATTATTGATATACATTCAAATGAACAATCACTTTTTGACGGCATTATTTTTAATAGTTTAATGAACAATCACTTTTTGACGGCATTATTTTTAATAGTTTAATAGTTTGAGTGCTAGATAATGTTTTGTAACCGAATCCGTACTTTTTCAAATCACCCCCTGGACCACGGAAAGAGAGGGGATTGCAACCCTCGATTTTTCCCCTTGTCGCATGATTTTTGTACGGCGTTGCGGAATAATGGATTAGAAGCAGTATTGAAATAGTATGACACAGATGCCGTACAAAATCAAATGACCAAATTTACCCTGGTAATTGTCGGAAAATAAACTAAAAATCCGACTGTGGCGTACCATTTTTTTACGGCACTGCGCGTTTTCTTATTATTTTTCATGTATCTATCGGTGGTAAGAATGCCGTACAAAAATATGTGACCAAAATGTACTCACTCTACCTGTACTTTCGAATTCTCACCTGCACTCAGTTGGACAGCTTACAAGTGACGGCATAGTGCTGAATCTTATTATTTTATGCTCTTATATCGTTCTAGATATGTCACCTGGTGGTTCAAATGACCCATAATTTTTTCAACATGGGCCTGTAGTCTATAAAGAAGAACTATAATCGTATTACGTATTAATTACTCAACTTTTGACTGACTGGTCACCATGTTATTTATCAATATTTTATTGGTTGGTGCAATACTCGTATAGTAGAATATATACCCTGACATGTTGACTTCGATATTATCTTGTGATGGTCGAACTTTGCAGATTATCTTATTTTTATAATATTTCGTTGTGGGTTGTGTGTGTATGATTGGCAGTATGTTGGCTTGATACAAATATATTAAAGTAGGTACTTGTAGGATAATTCGACTTATATCACAGATCAATGATATTGATAATATATAGTAGTTATGTTAATGTAATTAACTTACAGTATTTATTGAAGCAGTTCACAATTAATACTCCATCCATCAGCGTTTCAACGTCCACTGCTGGACATAGGCCTCCCCAAGAGAACGCCACAACGAGCGGTCCTCCGCCGACCGCATCGAACTCCCCGCGGCTTTGACCAGATCGTCGGTCCATCTAGTGGGGGACCGACCTACGCTGCGCCGTCCGATACGTGGTCGCCACTCGAAAACCTTTCTTCCCCAACGGTTGTCGGTTCGTCGAGCGATGTGGTCTGCCCATTGCCACTTCAGGATGCCAACCCGGCGGGCTATGTCGGTCACTCCCGTTCTCCTACAGATCTCCGTATTACGGATTCGATCACGTAGGGAAATACCAAGTATAGGCCGCTCCATGGCCAGCTGAGCGACTTTGAGCCTTGATACGAAGCCAACATTCAGAGACCACGTCTCTATTCCATATGTCATCACTGGTAACACACACTGGTCATAGACCTTCGTTTTCAGACACTGCAGAATATTGGACGAGAAGATCTTCCTTAGCTTCCCGAACGCTGCCCAGCCGAGTTGGATTCGTCGATTGACCTCTTTCTCGAAGATGTGCCTACCTAACGGGACTGTTTGTCCCAGGTAGACATAGTGGTCGACAACTTGGAGAAGCGCACTCTCGACTAGGACCGGTGCTGAAATGACATGGACATTAGATATGACTTTCGTCTTGTCCATATTAATTTTAAGACCCACTAGTCGGGAAACCCTGCAGAGATCATTGAGTATGGTGCCAAGGTCGTCCAGCGATTCTGCCATGACTACGATGTCGTCGGCATATCGAAGGTGAGTGATGTATTCGCCATTGACGTTGATGCCGAATCCGGTCCAGTCCAAGAGCTTGAAGACATCTTCCAATGCAGTGGTGAAGAGTTTCGGGGACATAACGTCTCCCTGTCTAACACCTCTCTGCAGTTGGATCGGTTTCGTACTCCTGTCCTGAACACGGACTGACAAGGTTGCGTTTCTATACAAGCACTTCAGCACCTCGATGTAGCGATAGTCAATTTGGCACCGCTGAAGGGACTGCAGCACCGCCCAAGTTTCGATCGAAGGCTTTCTCATAGTCCACAAACGCCAGACACAGAGGCCGATTGTATTCCTCGGTTTTCTGTATAATCTGGCGTATGGATGTGGTCTATGGTACTATAGCCTTTTCGGAAACCGGCTTGTTCGGGAGGCTGGAAGTCGTCAAGCCTGCGCGTGAGTCGATTTGTAATGACCCTCGAAAACAACATATAGACGTGGCTCAAGAACGAGATGGGTCTATAATTCTTCAAGAGGGTTCTTACTTAATAATACTATAATAGTTTATTTCATAAACATTATCTTGCTAATCAAAAACTGAACTCCAACAATCATGCGGTCCCCATAATATTTGTCACACTACGCCCTGAAACACAGTCTATCGTGAGGAACAGCTGTTACAGGTTTACGCTAGCAGATCGAACTGACGTTAGTGCATTTGGAGCGCATGTAATTTTGCTTGCATAGACCTGTGCCCTGATTATTTAACTTTAAACGGCAACAAGCTTACAAACATTTTAGTTTTCGTAAATACGACGTAAGATAGACATTACGGTACGCCAAGTTAATGTTAAAATTAAACATTTTTCAAATAATTTGGTTTTGTAATTACACAGAAACAAATCTATTTTATTAGATTCATTACATACCTTTTTGTTGTTAAGGCGGAAAAAATTGACCTAACCGCACATCCCGTCTTTAGGAGTAATAGGCCCCCTTACTACCTACCCGCAGTGTGCCGTTTTCGTTAATTTAACCCAATAGCATAAACTCGGTTATGTTAAATCTGTTTATAAATAATTAATATTGCTATTACTTTATCTTTATTGTACTTAACCTTAGTGCACTTGATAAATAAGTCTAAAGTGCATATTTATTATGATTTAAAGAACGTTCAAGTTCATATCTATCTTTTAACTTATTTTGGTTTTTATTGTCATCAAATAATGCGCATGAAACTGGTAGGTACTGGTGACTCAAATAAATAATGAATCTACTCCGATAGATTCTTCAATAGCCGATGTAAAAGGTACGAAAAAACCGACGGGTTTTGCGGTTATCTATTAAAATGGTGACAGTGATCAAAATGTAAATGCGATAGTTCCTGATCATCAGCAAGCCTGGCACCAAAAACAAATCAAAGCAATAAATCAGACCAAGATGATAAACGACTAAAAGTTGAAAATAGTCCACAAAGAATCTAGCGCGCACATCCTGATGAGGAGTTAAAGAGAGAAAGCTAGAAATACTGATAGAATATTTATTATTAGAAAAATATTATATAGGTATATTAAAACTTGAAGCTACAACTAAAATTAATAATCGCACCCTCACGATATAAGTTAAAAACTACAAACGCATTTATGATAAACAAGAAGCACCTCTACACATGCAATTTATATAAACGCATTTTTATAAAAATTTACAAATTTACAAGATAAAACTCTTTTAATACAAGACTTGTAACGTTTGATAAACAGAGCACTGTATAAGGTCTACGTACAAAAGATGGATACCCACATTCGTCTTCTGTACGGAAAGTAAATGTATCTCTGTTTTAATTTTTTTGAAACGAACGAATTTTCTGAATTGTTTTGTATTTAATATAGGATAGTGAAAGAAGAAGGCGTCCTCAAGTTATGGCGAGGCGCTACGCCGACAGTTGCGCGTGCGATGGTCGTTAATGCTGCGCAACTCAGCACTTATTCACAGGTAAGAGGTATAACTAGAAAACGGAAGTAGGGGAATGCTCTACATTAGTAACTCAGTCGGTTGCAATCACAGTTATCGTATTTTTTTTCGATTTTATTAGTCTGTGAATGTTATCGCTACTAGCCAACAGATGTCACGTGAAGCTAATCTTAGAATTGACTCTTACAATTGGTTTGCCTGTCTCATCGCATACACTCTGGATATATACTATTATAAATTGAAACATGTGTTTTTTATAGCGCAATTTATCATAGACATGGTCTAATTACGTCTAATAGTTAAAATAATAGTTAATTAAATATATTAATAAATTGAAAATAGTGGTCTATATATATAGATAACCATTCACCGTGTAGTTATTTTTATATAAATATATTTTAAGCACAACATTTCACCAGAACACAAAGTACCAAAACGTGAAATAGAAAATGATAGCCACGAGCTAGGTTTGAACCGGTCTTCTGGATTACCGTTTAAGACGCTCTGCTAACTGAGCTATCGTGGCATTTGCTCGAGACCATCAAATACCCATATCACATTTTTTCCTACCGCCTTGGGTGACCGCGCCATCTTTAAGATATATTTGCGTACATTGTCTTAGGCTTATCTGGTCGAAACAAATTAATGTGATATGGAGATTGATAGCCCCGAGCGAAAGTCACGATCTCATGATAGCTCCTTTGGCTCCTCCTCCACCCCGCTCGTAGCTATTGCTTTCTATTTAATATTTTCGCATTTGGCGTTCTGATAACAGAGCAAATCCGTAAAAAAAAATTAATTGCGTTTAGTGGCAGACGAGCCACAGCCCACCTGATGGTAAATGGTAACCGTCGCTCATGGACTCAACTATACCGGAAATATTGTCAAGCCGTTACTCACCATTTAATTTCACAGATACGAAATGAAATAATTAACAGCTATCTCCTGCTACAACCGAAACACACCTATGTGCTTCATGGTCGGTCACACGGGAGATGGTGGTACCAACCCGCTCGGGCCCGACAGCAAGTGAGTACTCCCACTTGGTACCCAGCCCTACCACCGGTAATGCAATGGGTGATAATTGCTTACTTTCCTTAGTTTCCTCATACGACACATGTTAGAAAGAATGGGGTGGTGGCACTTGTATTCTTAGACCACCACACGGATAGAACATGATTCTAATATAAAGCTCCATCCAATTATACCATAGGAAGGATCGCGCCGAGCGTGGGGATTCCCCAAGGTGTAGTTCGTTATCACACGGATATTGTAGTCTATGGATTGTTTAAAGTAATAATGTTTGTTGCAGGCACGTGAGATGTTTTTGGGTTACGTACCAGATGGTATAATGCTGCATTTCTGCGCATCCATGGTCTCGGGTCTTATTACTACCATAGCGTCTATGCCCGTCGACATTATCAAGACGAGGTAAGTAGTGGCAGTTGCTTGCATTGTTGTATCAAATGTCGCAACCTCCTCGTCTCCTCAGCTTGTTACCTTGCCCAAAGCGCAAGTAATGCCTCCCCGTAAGAATGAAAACGAAACGTTACACAAAATTTCGTTTCGCTCCATTGTGATTCAGTCGACTAATCACGCGTCATACTTTCGACCAATCACAATGAAGCGAAACGAATGATCGTGTAACGTGTCGTTTTTCATTCAAAGCGAGGGCTCTTGCTAGTGTGTGCTAGTGTATAAGTTAATCATTCAAGGTGACGACACGACAAATGCTAATTGTTAGTGTAATCATTTGACATATTGATGACAAACATGACGTATTCTGATAATAATTCTGGTATTGCAAGTAAGTACTTCAAGTACGTATAAAGGAAGACAGCTGACCTTGTCCTCACGCTTGTCCCGAGCGATAGTGGCCACTTACAGTCATCTACAGTATTTTAATTACTAGATATCCTATTATATGCTCTAAAAAGAGCCAATATGCATGCTAATATGGGCAATCAAAAAACATTTTGACTTTTTCATATTTAACGAAACAAATATAACGTTTACACTACTTATGGAAATAGAATAAAAATATTTAATTTTCACTGCCACATGAATATTTTTCATAAATAATATTTGTTATATAAATATCGATATAATATTCAGTCAAAAGAGCACGTCCCTTCACCTTTTTAAAGAAAAAACTTGCGTCCATGTTGCATTTTTTGTCTATGTTATTTCCGATTTCACATTTTCCACGCGCTTATGTCAAGAGTAAAATAAATGGTCGAACGGAGTATAGACATAAATCCCTCTCAATGGGTTCTTATAGTTTCTATCCTGTGTATATAAACACAAGTTTCTGATATTATTAGGATGTTGATGGACTAACAAGAAATAATTCCATTGTTATCTTAAGAGTTGACTAACGCAATAAGATTAAGCTGTCATCACTACGACTACACGATAACTCAGAACAAATTACTAAGCTGATGAGCAGATGCCCACCCCTAGCCAAGTGACATAAACGCTAGTAGAATGCAATAGAATAGAATAATCAATTTATGAGAATTATATAAGGTTACGACAACGTAAGCGTAACCGACTGTCAATCCCATCAATCCTTCCACCAGCCCTTCAACGTCCACTGCCGGACATAGGCCTCCCCAAGAGAACGCCACAACGAGCGGTCCCGTCATGGGGAATAATGCCGTAATCGCCACGCTTGTCTCTTACGACTCCCGTGGGTAGAGAGGGGTGGGACAATTCTAAAGCAGGCCCCACACGGCCGTCAATTCCATACATTGATTATTTTATTCTATTCTACAACGTTTATGCAACCTGGCAGGAACGTTATATGATATTCATCTGTTTGGTATGACACTCCTCTGAGAGTAAAAGGTGATTTTTCATACTAAGAGGGTGGCAGACAAGCATACGCTACCTGTTCTGCTGTGCCATGACAAAACACAGTAACTTCAGATACAGTGTTTTGTGCTAACATGAATAAATCGTATTTCGCACATGTTTACATAGTATAGCATTTAAATTTTTTTATTATGTCTCAAAAATACTGAGAATACCGAAGAGAATAAACACTGTATTTCAAAAATTATAAGGATCAAATTTAATAAAACACTGCAACATCAATTACAGTGTTTTGTCAAAACACTGTAATTGATGTTGTAGTGTATAGTTGCCTGCTATCTATAAGATACAGTGTTTTGTCATAACAATCGGTTGGGTTGAAGTCAAATGTCGTTTATTATACTAATATTGTATCTCCATCATCCCCTTCAATATCAAAAAAAGAAACGAGATAGAGAATCTCAAGAAACTTTGAAACTTTTGAACAGCAACGGCAGAAGCATTCCGTATTGCAATCATGCAACTGCAGCAAACTAAAATCGTTTAAAATAATTAGACTATAGAAAATATAAATTTTCGCCCACACCTCAAAGATATAAAAAATTTATGCAGTAATTAGTATTCCTGACAAAGTATTCTTTACTGCTGATATGCAAAAAGAAATTTGTATGCCTTTACCTAATGACGAAGGCATATTATTTTTCTAGGAAACTTATTTTATTTGATGAAACTTGCTCAGCCCAGCAAAAATAAACTAGCTGTTGGTGTTTTATGGCACAAAGCAGAAAGTGGACAAAATGCCTTTAATATTGCTAGTGCTTATATGAACTTTTTGCAGAAGTTTTGCAGAGATCTCATTAAGTATTTTATCAATTTCAACGCCCAAAATTTTTTTTGTTCTCAGCTTTAATTCAACTGGTAAACGATTCCTCCACTTCGATTGAAGACATGATGATGACTATGATTTTACGGAAATTAAGTTTTTATGATCAATAATAGTTGATGTCTTCAGTGTGATGTTGATGGTGACGATGATAGGCTACTTTGTATTTCTGGAAAATATTTTTCTATAGATACAGTTTTATCTATAGTAAGTTTAGGTTATATTTCTTACGTTTAGTTTAGTTTCCAATCATACACATTGTGTTGACATATCACTGTAACTTTAAATACAGTGCTCTGTAATAACAAATGTTCTCTTTTTGTTAACATAGAGATTTTGACAGAACACGTTTGTAGGTCTAGACATAAAAAATAGCGTAAAATGTGTATTTTTTTTTACGTGGCCGATTAGAAGCTAATCTCATGATGAATATATCCAAAATTCAAAGAATTCCGACATATATCAAAGATTTTTTAACAAATTTTCCAAAAAAAAAAAACAGAAAAGCGCGATTTCTGAAAAGTGATATGTTTTTAGATACAGTGTTTTGTCATGCCACGGCAGTGTTATGGTAAGCGGTTACTTTAGCCTACAGACGTTAGCAACACCAGAAGCATCACTCGTGCGTCGCCTCTTTAAAGAAGAGAGGAGAGGAACGATAATAAGGAGGAAAAAGAGATGGTTTGGGTCTCAATCACCTTACGATACATGCAGTACCCAACGTTGTTTCACACTTACGAGTATCTTCTGTGAGGGAGTGGTACTTCCCCGATCCCATTCATGTTGGTGGGAGCAAGGCTCTACCAATGACATATTACGTATTATTTATTGAAGTTAAAGGTGGCTGATAAATAACGTCACGACGAAAAAGTCACTGCGATCAGTCGTTAAAATATGTCGCTGTTACTTAGTGCGAAGTAACAACGTTCCAAAATAACGTATATTGTTCCTACGAACTTCAGTAGTTTAAATAGGTACCAATAGTTGTCTTTGTCACTCACATCACGACAATACGTAACATGGAACGACCGAACGACCTTGTAACGAACACGAACGAAACTGCCCGAAGGGCCAATGCAAAAGTATCGCGTATTTACTGGAACAGGTATTAATACCCAGTATGATCTTACCAGTACGCATACTAGGTATGTAGTGAACGGGTATGTAGGTACGTACCCGACGGGTATTACGTCATCAGTATGGCGGGTATGGCAGTACGCGCGCTGTAGTACGCGGTAGCGCGCGGTCGGCCTCGTACCGCCTTGCCGAGTTTACCCGAACAGTTACGGGAGTGAGCAATAACTCAAAATTCAATTCAATGGCGTTACTGACCTTGAGTTTTTATCAACTTTCACCTATTGAACTTTCTTTTTTATGACAACTAAAATAATAATTGTAGGCTATTAGTATATAAGTTAGTAAATAATAATAGTTGATTATATTAGTTGACAGATATTATTGTAAATAAAAACTTACAAAGATGCCTACTAAAAAGTGTGGATTGAGATCATTTTATTGATAGGTATAAACAAGCGTAAATTGTGCAAAGCTATTTTCTCGTAACGATCAGGAGCAATAAATCTTTCCAAGTTCTTTTCATCTCTCAATCGTTTCTCAGGTTTTCTCCCATCATGAATACGCCCGCTCTATCGGGGAAGTAGTTACCACGCTCTCACAAAAGATCAGCCTTTAACAATGGTAGTTACTCCTACCGTTGAGTTACGTATGGTGAGTGAGAGCGCCGTAGGCCCAAATTCCCTCCCTCTCCTTATTATCCTTTCTATCTTCTCCTTAGTATCTTACTTTCCTATCCACCTTCTATCTATTTCCTTGGAGACGGCCATGCGCTAGTAACCGCTTGCCATCGGGCGGGCCGTAACTTGTTTGCCCCCAAGTAGTATAAAAATAATTGCTAAATTTGCAATAAAATGGAAATAATCTAAATATTGAAACATATCACGCATGATGAAAAAAGAAAATCATACTTAAAAAATGTAGGTACCGAAAACTCATCATAGAATTACACGGAACAGGATATATATAGCTGGAACAGATTTGTTATAGGTATAACAATAACCCAAGACAGAAACCTACAGGTATTTTGATACCCGGTTTCTGTACTGGGTATATAGCGATACCCGTACCTTATGGAACAGGTATTGAATTTTGCAGGTATGTCTCATGCCTAGTACGTATAACCAGAAAGTGACAGGTGTGACCGAGTAATCGACGTGACGAAATCACGTTGATTTGTCACTGTGACTTTATTGTCACAGGAACGACAGTCACGACGATCGAAAAATAACGCTTTTCCTCAAGTCTAATTTAAGTTATACTTCTAATGCGACTTCCAACAAGGTTGCGTTAAACGTTTAACGCTACCATGGAGGGGGTATGATCAGACACCTAAACTCTTAACATCGACTTATAAGAAATTTCAAAATTTTACTAACGCCATCTAGTGTCATTGGACATAATTACTTTATCTAACAAGGTATTTAAAAACATAACTGTCACAAGTTTTTCAGTTACGAATTTAATAATTACTTTATTTATTAATGATGCCAAAGAAGTATAACTTTTCACGCGCGTACATAAGTACACGCATTTTTTTTTTATTTATTGTCCTTGCAGTTCTTGGTTTTGCCACTAAGTTGTCACTGATATAAATAATTGAAATATATCTTTATATATCTTTAATTACAGAATACAGAATGCGGCTAAAGGTCAAAGTCAGCTGTCAGTAGTGACGGCTCTACTCAAGAACGAAGGTGTGTTCTCTCTATGGAAGGGCTTCCTGCCGTACTACGCCCGACTGGGGCCCCACACAGTGCTCACGTTTATATTCCTGGAGCAAATGAACGCGGCGTACTTCAGGTTAACATAAGAAAGTACAAGCTAGGGTAAGGAAATTTATTCATTAAATTGTCCAAAATTAAGTAACTACTACACTATCGAAGTTAATATCCTGCGCTAGGGAATACTTCCTATTAGTCCCTATATCGCGGGGACTTTACGAGCATACATTTGACGAACACAAAGTAAATGGTACTTCCATTTAGGGATCACACAAAAAAATTCTCCCCAGTGGTGAATGAACCCGCTAAACTTGCCACAGAGTATGCAGTCTACTGAAAATCTATTTGTGTAACATCTTTAGGCTCGTTTTGATAAACTTTCGTGTTTCTATCGATATCTTCTCTGCGAGTAGTGTGTATGTGTGTGGGTAGCGTCCGTGCCTGCGTGTGCGTGTGTGTGTGCAGGCGAGAATGTGTCTGTCAGACTAATGTCTACCATTTAATAATACCTTTTAATTAACTATAAAAAATAATGCTTTTTACAGTTAACTAACTCTTGCTCGCGACTACGTTCGCATGGACTTAATACGTCACGGTAAGGCACATTCATTAATGTACTTTTCCGGTTTTTAGGTTATATGTATGCGTAACGCAGCATTTAAAAGTATTCGCATTTTTTTACTAAGGATATATCGTATCAGGTCTGATCCATTCCGCGACAAATTTTGTGCCAATAATTATGTTGTTTAATAGGAATGCAAAAGGCTGATGATGATGATGATAATAGGAATGCTATTGTAATCGTTGAAACTATATAAAATGTATGTCATGCGAGATAAGCAATCGATTTAAAATTTAATAAAGTTAAGTAAGAACCCATGATCAAATTTCTTTCATGATAATATTGGAGAGTGTGATTAATCGAGTTATGCGTATTGGATGGTGGGCGCCAGTGGGGTAGAGGATACACTAGCAAGTCCAACGTAGCTAAGCAGCTGTAATTTTTTACGTTATATCTCAGGTTTCCGATAGTCCGTTGCTGATATAATAGCGAGGTAAAACATCCACCAATTTTAAGATTAAGCAAGAGGTAACAATCAAAAAAGTGTCATAACTGCTCTGTAGGGCAGCGTTAGTGTGAGAGACTGCTGATCATGAGGTCTTATGGGTTCGATCCCCGGGTCGGGCAGTGTTATTGAGCTTTTTCGTAAAAAGAAAAATTCTTAGTAGCAGCCCGGAATTTGGAATTGTGCCTGGTAAACGGCCCCTATTACGTGGGACTTAAACATAGGTGGCGAACCGTGGGTGTGCAACACCTCTACCTACCCCTTCGGTGAATACAGGCATGATGCTATGTATGTAAGTTTCATCCAAATACGTTCAGTACTTTTTTAGTGATGCGCGAATAAACTATATAACGAAAATCATCTAAAGAAATGTTTTGTGTTCAGAGGCGCCTGAATAAGCTAGTTCACCAGCCCAGTCATTCATTTTTAAATATCTTAAATGTACAGACACAGCTCAGTTACAGCTACTCGTATAACAGTAGATCGTCCAAAGCACTTTTTTATGCAGCCAATGCGTTGAATGAATGCATAATCCTTTATCTTATCTGTAAGAGTACTGTTGCTACCTGAGTGTTAATCGCAGCGTGACATATCAATTTCAGAAACTCAAACAATTTAAATGCGAATATTTCTAGTATCGTATCGTATCTTTTTCAATAAGACGTCAATAAAACACAAGTTATGTCGATAAAACTAATCACGTTTTATGTTTAGAATATGTGAAAAATTTAAAACTATATAGAGAATACAGAGTATTAGTAGTAACTGACTAGACTGCACAGATGTCGGAGTGGTTTATATCCCGTCTGAGTGTTGTGTGTTCGATTCCTACACAGGACAACTCTTTGTGTGATCCATAAATGGTTGTTCTGAGTCTGGGTGTACTCTGTGTCCGTAAAAATGTATGTTTGTAAAGTCCCCCGCGATACAAGGATTATTCCTTAGTGCAGGCTGTTCATTACTAGAGAGGATAGACGAGAGAAAGAAATTATGGCAGGTGAATTGTTCACTTCGGAGGTTAAAATCAAGTTGAAGGTTCTCTGATCAAATCGTAGATATATTTATAATTATGTAGTTGAAGTCGCGGCCAGCATATAATAATATAATAAAAATAAGACGTACATATATTTTTATTATATTAT
The DNA here is from genome assembly GCA_948253155.1 of Leucoma salicis. Taxonomy (NCBI): domain Eukaryota; kingdom Metazoa; phylum Arthropoda; class Insecta; order Lepidoptera; family Erebidae; genus Leucoma; species Leucoma salicis. Next base: position 4,596,297 of record OX411819.1, on the reverse strand, counting down.
CTTCTATTCCTAATTATACTGAGGCGTAAGAGAGAAAAAAAGTCCCGATTAGTAAAGTATTTCGGTCGTTATCGTGTTAACATACATTACCTTCAACACACGGACGTCCAAGACAGAACTTTTTTAAACAGTTTTGTAACTAGTTTAAATAACAAAAATGTCATCAAATATATCATGAGTGTTAAAAATAGTGTTTTTTCTTGATATGTGTGTGTATATATTATTTTACAAGTGCAATATATGATAAATAGAGACATTTTTAGTTTAAATAATCAGTTGTTATTCGAAAAATGACAGTAGTACCCACCTTAACGCTTCGCTTATGAGGCGTGCAATAAGACGTACATATATCCATTCATCCATCCACCAGCCTTTTAAAGTCCACTGCTGGACATAGGCCTCTCCAAGAATGGGGGATAGTGCCGTAATCGCCACGCTTGGCAGGCGGGTTGGCGATCGCAGTGGATGTTGTTAATACATATATTGTACAGTGTAATCTTAAAACTAATCTATTCTAAATTCTTCTAAAAAATAATAGTTATTATTATTTTGTTTCAGAACGAAGATTTAGAAACGTAACATTTCTGGAGTTTAAGGAAAAATGTGAATTTGTTATTATCAGTTATGGAATCATATTGCTCAGTCATGATAAAATGACACAACATTAAACTTTTACTATCAAACTACATGGCAGGGCTCGTCAACTATTGGCTAACTACCTAGTTATATGTGTACATGTAGCTACGAGTACGCGCCATCGAGTTGAATTAAAGTTATCACTCTGGTTGTCTAATATTTTAAATTACCTGCATTTTTGCCATTGCTAAATATCCTTTGAAAATGTAAGAAAACGGCTGGTTTACAGATTTTATTTTGTTCTTTAAAACAAATAATTTATGACACTGCGCCAATATTGAAGGTTGTCGACCTCTGCCTTGAGCATAGAGAATTTAATCATTAGAGATATTGCATACTGGCTACCAGCATTTTTGAGCATTATACAAATTATACATGAATGAATTTATTGATATTAAATTCACATCATGTAAATATTATTTTAGTTTAGTTTCGACTCCATCAGTTTATTGTTTTTAGGTGCCTTTTTCAATATATTATGTTTTAGTTCACTCAAGGACTGTACAAATGTTTAATATAGCTATATATTTATATTATTATAACTTTATTTATGTTGAATCACAATTTACTTTTGTACTTGTATTATTATTATTATTAATAAAAATTTGTGGTGATTATAAATGTATGCGGAGTAGAAAATCGATGGACGTATCACTATTATTTATGTGTCTCATATGGAACGGACATCTGTAATTTGTAGTTTGTAAATAGAGTATGAATACAACCCAAAAAACAAGTCTTTATTTGTCTATAGCTACTATCAAACGACATTGAAATTTACATTTTCTTTAAACCATTTTCATAGGAATATCCTTAATAATAAAAAACAAATTTGTTCTTCCATAAGGTTATTTACATCGCTTTTTAAGCTAAAACTAGCTTTAATTTCTTTTAAAATATTGGAGATAAGCAACACCACACGGTGTAAAAATAAGTTTATTTTTTATTCTAAGACTAATTGAACTTCGTCGCACCTATGATTTATTTCATCAGCGATTACCAATTCAAATCAATCTGTATCGTCCAAGTTTTGAATTAAGATTTGAATTTAAATGAAACTTGATATTAATTCAAATTAATTAGAAATGAGCTTTCATTCTGGTCTCTGACCATAAACAATATTATTTCCACCACTATGACATCTATAGAAAGTAATCCAAAGAGACGATTCGCATACAAAATTAGCTTTTCAATATTTCAATTGTTTTTATGGGATTTCCCCATTTTTTTTTCTTTTAAACCACCCGTGTTAGAGCGATTCAGTGAAACCGTTTTTGAGTTTTAGCTAGACTAACAAAGATCAATAGATTGTTATATATAAGAAGATGATAATGAGTTGAAGTTGTAAGATTAACTTTTTAATACATGCTAATTACAAATTAATCAGACATCAGGAAGTTCTTTAGAGTTTTAATAACATCGCTCTTAGTCTTAAAGCTTATTGTTGTTATCTATACGATCTACAACATTACCAAGGTGTCTTAAAATATTCTGTAGTTATTCGGCAGTGCCTATATTTATTTGAAAAACTTTTGTTACCCATTTTATACGGGCAGTTCCTAAATCGGAATCGCAAACTAGTAAGGAAGGTGTGAATCGTCCCAAAAAGTAAAAGTTTCGAGTGATGTATCGCACTATAAGCAGGTAATACGTTTTACTACAAATCTTTGTTTTAATTTATAATCGCTACTTATGTCTCGGTCGGCCTAAGCAAGACACGATTGTGATAATCATATAGTATATACGCTGTTATAGTAAGAAATATATTTTTATAGACGCGCTTTACATTCGTAACTAACATACAAAACAGTGCTGTTATAAATAAAATAATTGTTTTAATTGTTTTTGTTTTAATTGCGGCAGACCGCAGGAGGTTGCATACCTACTCTATTTTATAGCCACTACTGGGCACGGGTCTCCTCTGAGAGCGAGAGTGATTTAGGCAATACGCCATCACGCTGGCCCAGTACAGGCTGACAACTTCAAGCTGTGGAGAAAATCTCACTGACTTGCGGGGTTCCTCACGATATTTTCCTTCACAAAGCAGTGATAATTTAGCAACAAAGACACACAGTTTCCAGATAATCAAATGTGTAGACCTCGGACTGGATCAAACTATATATCGTCGATGGGTACGTCTGCAATCCTTAGTTACTGGCTAGGCTGGCACTGTTTATCACTAGTGCTACTGCACTATTAGTGAGTGTTAACTGTAACGAGTTCGATTCTTAAACGGAACAATTGCGTAATCTATGAAAATATTGTTTCGTCTGAATGTATACTTTAAAGCTGTCGAGACCTTAAGTTTATTAGTGGCCTTGCTTATCCTTTTTTTTCTGTTTAGGCGGGATAAAATGTTCCTAACCGCACACCCCGTCGTTCGGGCCAACGAACAGGGTAGTGTGGGGCTCTCGCCCACTAAAGAAACCCGCCGTGTGCCGCCTCTCCACAGATTATTATTAATAAAAATCTCTCGCAGATCACCGTGAGACTCATAGGTACTTATACTGTTGCGTTTCGTATGGTGAGTCGGATTGCTGGGTGCCCAAACCCCCCTTATCCTCCATTCTCTACTTATAATACTTCCTCTTCACCTTCTATCCCTTTTCTTATGGTTTGCGACACGTGAGTAATACCTCTGGCGTTTTGCTTCTATAGGCTACGGTAACCGCTTAAATCTAGTAAATAGTTTTCTTACTGACTAGGACAATATGTTTTCAAACAAACAATTGCAAAAGTCAACACACCTTATGACCTCTCGACGTTTTTTTTATTTTTGTAAAGATGGGAAAAAATTTACCTAACCGCACACCCTGTCGTTCGGGGCAACGAACAGGGTAGTGTCACCTCACCCACTAAATAAACTCGCCGTGTGCCGTCTCTCTGCCTGGTATTGGCGGGCCACTGGAACTGTGATACATTACTTCAGTGGTCCGCCGGGTAAGCTCTCGATCTTAAGCTGAGAATCTAATTCGATCCTTTGGTATTGAAAGTCCTTCATATTAAATGCAATATAATCGCAATATGAACATAATTTTTTATTTCTTAGGCAAACACGTTGAGATACTGGTTTCCCTTTTCGTCCATCTTTCTATGGCAACAAATCTCCTCCGAATGTTCTATCAAAAATATAATCATGTTACAATGCATATTAGATCGTATAGAACTCATGGATAAGTAAAAGGGTATCGGATATTACAGACATAATAGCTAGTACTCGGCTAATACCGCACTTGTAAGACTTCAATTAGCCATTATTGACATAGTTCTGCGAGACCAGGCAACGGTTACGTACATTTCACATGCTACGTATTTATTGTAAAAATCCAAATATCACGCAAAAATTTAAAAAAAATCTAAATTGTTATTTAACATAGTGTAGTACTGTTGTCTTATGAGGTATGAGTTTGGGCGTATAAAATCGCTTGCTTTGAAAATGTTCAACTTGTACCAGCATATGAAAGCGAATAGTGAAGGGAAGGAACAAAAGGAGCCAGAGACAACAGGACACGATAGATTTTACCAGGAACGCCCAAGAACTAGTTACAGGAAGAAGAAGCGCCGCGGGGCTTGTCGAAGGGCCCAGTCCGCTGCCGAATTAAATCCTGAGTCTATTGCAGCGGCAAATAAAAGAAATGCGTTCAGGATGCGTTCTGTATCTACTGACCGAGAAGAGAGTGAAGGTGGGTAGCTTCTTTCCAAGTTCTAAATCAACTAGAAATTTTATTTAGGTTTAATGTTTTTATCGATGCAACCGTTTATCAAGCAGGCCGCCATTTTGTAACGCGACATTGGTTTAAAATAGTTACATTAATCTTCATTTCAATTAAATATTGGTAACCTATTTAGATATTTTTATACTATTTTTAGCATTTGACATGCTTAGCCATAATATGTAATAATAACATATATAAATAATTTACATTAAACACAAAGTGTGGATGGTATCCAGGAGATGCAGGTTCGAATCCTACTCGAGACTGTTATTTTCGATTTCACATTTTCACACTTTGTGTTTAATATCGATGACATTTTAAACTCGTTTACAAATTCAAAGATATAATTTTTATATAGTATTAAAAAATATTTGTGGTTATATGCCGCGCTGTGTCTCTTGTCATTTTAATTTCAATTATCAACAAAAACTATTGCGTAAAAATTGTCTTATAATATTTTGTTTAAATTTTATTATTAAGGGAAGGGAAGGCAAAACGAACCACCACAACGGAAACACGAACGTAAGGAAAATAAACATTCGTATTATCTTAAAAACAAATTAAACATAATCTTTAAATAGGTAGGCAATGTATCTTTTAACTTGACTTAAATATAATCTCTAATCATAATGAAAGAAAGGTGTGAAAGAGGGGTAAAGATGCGAAAGAGAATGTTTCAAAGGGTTGGACATGTAGAAAGAATGAATACCGGAAAATTAACTGGTTAAGAAGATATATCTGCAATGCGAAAGAGGAAGGATGTAGGTACAGGGGGAAACCGAGACTCACCTACCTAGACCAAAGTCCAAATCGGTCATGTATTGAAGAAATGTGAAATGAAATGAAATGAAAAAATTAAATTATATTTATTGCTTGAAATATGGTTTCCAATTGCCTGTTGTTGTAATACAAAATAATGAGTTTCACATACTTCGTCGTAGATACATAATACTTACGACATGCAATAATGTACAGAATAAGGTATCATATATACACAAATGTCATAATTTATGCACCCTATATGAACTAGACATTATTAAATATTAAATCAAATTAAGTTTTCATTAATTAGCACATTCAATAAATAACACATAAATAATAAATAAACAATCCATACTACACACACACACACATACACACATAATTTATATCAATTTAATAACAATTAGAAAAATATGTCATTGTAATAAATCATTAACATTATAAAACCATTTCGAATTGAGTCATTCAAACAACTGTGTTTTATACTGTTGTACAGGTATTTTTTTTTAAAACTTCGGCACTTTGTTGTATCTATTAATTATCATAAAATAACGGTTTTTCTGATACAGTGCTGTAGAACAGCTGGGCGTTATCAATCTTGTTGGATCTCTTTTTTTTACTACAGAGTGTAGTTTGTCTCTAAATATGTCGAAATATGATCCATGCTCTTTCACAAAACACGCTGCCTGGAAAACATAAAGGCACGGCAGAGTCAATATCCTTAATTTTTTAAAGAGTGGTTTACACGTTGCTAATGCATGTACGCCACATACGGCTCTTAGAGATTTCTTTTGCACAATGAATGCTCTATTCATGTCTGGTGAGTTCCCCCATAGCAAAAGCCCATATCTCAATACCGAATCCATATCACATACCTGTAATAAGCTGTTAGTGCTGTATTTTGTCCAGAGGTACGCCTCAGACATTTAATGGCAAATGTAAATCTATTTAGCTTGTTACACAATTTATTTATATTGAGTCCTCCAATTACAGGTTTTGTCAATAGTAATGCCTAAGAAAACCGTATTGTCCGTCTGCTCTATCTTATCATTACGACATGTTAGATTTAAATACAAATTACTTTTATTATGACTATTGCAAAATTGAATGCATTTAGTTTTTGATACGTTTACTTTTAGATTGTTAGATGTTAACCAATTAACTACAGCTTCTATTTCACCATTAATTATGTCTTCGTATTTGTCACTTTTAGTTCTATTGTCTATGGTAATAGATATATCGTCCGCAAACAGAACGCACTTATATTTAGTAATATGTGGAAGATCATTGATATACAAAAGGAAGAGCACTGGACCCAATACACTGCCCTGAGGCACACCAAAATAATTTGACCTTTTAGTTGATCTATAAGGAGTACACAACCTCTCCTCACCCATATTTTCAATTTCCACATATTGTTCTCGCGATTTGAGATAACTTTCCAGCCAATCAAGTGATACCCCCCGAATGCCATAATATTCAGACTTTTGAAGCAAGGTATTATGGTCCACAAAATCAAAAGCCCTACTCATATCAAAGAAAATTGTTGTGACCGGTTCGCGTTTGTCAATATACTGTAATATATTACACACTAGTTGGAATGCTGCAAGAGTCGTAGACTTTTTCTTCTGAAAGCCATTTTGTTCCTCTTTTATTACTTTATTTATTTCTAAAAAGTCGCTGATACGTTTGTGCATAGCCTTTTCAAATATTTTAGTAAAAATTGGTATTAGGGTGATGGGTCTGTAATTGCTTAAATCCTTTTTACTTGATTTTTGACAAAGCGGTTTTACTACTGATAATTTAAGACGATTTGGATAAATGCCCTGTGTAAATGATAGATTCACTAGATATGTTAACACAGGACAAATAATAGTTACACATTCTTTTATGACCTTATTAGATATACCGTCAAATCCAACAGATTGCGTGTTGTTAAGAGATAAGACTATTGCACGGATTTCCGCGTCACTTACGGACTTTAAAACTCGGTACTACAAACATATTGATTTTTTGCACAGCTTCCATTAAATGCATGCCCTGAAGAAATGTTATTATTATTAGCAATATCAATAAAAAAATTATTAAACGTTTCAGCGATCTCCTGAGGTTTTCTAATTATTTTACCATTAAATTCAATTTCTTGAATACTACTACATGATTTTACACAATCCACCTTATCCTTTATAATATTCCATGCAGCCTTACATTTGTTTTTGGATTTTGATAAGTATGAGAAAATCATATTTGACTTGGTTTTGATTATACATTTTTTCAATATATGACTGTACTTGTTATATTTTTTCTTGACCTGTAATGTATTATGTTTGTAATATTCATATCTTAGTTCCCAATTAGTTTTTGATGAAATTTTAATTTCATTTGTAATCCATTTGGGCCCAGTCAAATTACTTTGAATTTTAATTTTTTTCATTGGAAAATTATATAGTAGACAAAATATGTCATGGAATGCATTGAATGCCTCGTTTATATCATTGTTATTGATGACGTCGGACTAAGTGAGATTTGTAAGATGATTAAGAAATATCTTTTTTTTTTGGAGCCAGGAGTCTCCGAAACCGGCGAAAGTGTATTAAGAGAATTATGAATGTTGAGGAAGCAAGAGATAATGCAAGAATAGAGCCTTTTGGCATCCTGTTCTCTCTACCTACCCCGCAAGGGAGATGGCGTGATGATAATTAGTAGTGGTAGAACCTTGCTTATCCCAGCACGAATGGGCCGGCTCGATCAGGGAAGTACCACCCTCTCACAAAAGGCTAGTGAGTAACAACGGTATTTACCTCATCCTACCGTTGTGTTTCGTATGGTGAGTGAGAATGCCGGAGGCCCAAACCCTCTCTCTATCCTCTCCTTATTATCCTTCCTATCCACCTCCTATCCCTTTCCTCGGAGATGGCGACGCGCGTGTAATGCCTCTGGTGTGCTAGCGTCTATAGGCTACGGTAACCGCTTACCATCAGGTGGGCCGTATGCTTGTTCGCCACCCATGTAGTATAAAAAAAAAGCAGTAGCATAATCACACATAATGTAGATATATGATATTTTTTGAATAACTCATATTGGTCCGTTTTGCCTTCCTAGGAGAGGCAAATCATCTTTCACATACGAGTACTGCCTAAGTCTTATCCAACATAAGTATAATATGCCTATAAGTGATTATTTCGACACAGCGCTCGTTCCAGAAAACATTTGAGAGCAATTAAGACAATGTAATTATCGCTGAATAAACCTCGCTGTAAGTGAATAAGTATATACCTTCGCATAAACTGTCAAATGCATTTCGGTTGGATTTTAATAATCAATTAATCATTAATCACCTTTTTTTTTTGTTAAGGCGGGAAAAAATGTTCCTAACCGCACACCCCGTCGTTCGGGGCAACGAACAAGGTAGTGTGGGGCCCTCACCCACTAAAGAAACCCGCCGTGTGCCGTCTCTCCGCCTTTGTTGGCGGGCCACTGGAACTATGTTACATTACTTCGGTGGTATCATTAATCACCTAGAACAACGAAAAAACCAATTCTATATGTAATTGAAACTGATATAATTTGCATTGACATAGCCTGTAAAATACGTTCCCCTTACTTGGTTGGATGGGCAAATTGAAATGTGTTTTAGGGTGTTTGTACACTAAATTCGTTTTCGATTCATGGTTTTATGTTTTTTTTTCGACCCTTTTTACTACCCCACTGTTCGGTCTCATTGCATAGTGAGAGTGATATCGCCGTAGAACCACCACGCTGCTCATTACGGGTAGGCAAACTTCTCAAGCCGTGAATAAAATGAGGGAAGAGGGCACCAGCATGCAGGTTTCCTCATGAGGTTTTCCTTCACCGAGCAGTGATAACCTTGGAATGGGGATCGAACTCGATACCAGTGGTTATGTTCGTAGGTACGAAAAATAAGAAAATATATAATAAGGTACCTATTTATATGCATTTAGAGACTATATACTGGATTCAGTCTTAAGGAAATACTTATAACTTCAAAACGACATGGACGGGCTTTCTTTTTTTTTTGTTAAGGCGGGAAAATATGTTTCTAACCGCACACCCTGACGTTCGGGGCAACGAACAGGGTACCTATCTAGTGTGGGGCCCTCACCCACTAAAGAAACCCGCTGTGTGCCGTCTCTCCGCCTTTATTGGCGGGCCACCGGAACTATATTACATTCCTTCAGTGAATGGACGGGCTCCCTAGGCCTTCAATTAATTACATTATGTCAACATGAATAATTATGAATGCGGGTAGTTACAATGCATATTACAAATGCCTAAACGACTCATCAGTCAATAGTTGGGAATTCGTGATTATGATGAATATAAATTAAATCGAAGTTAAATTGCAATGACCTTTCAATATTATTAATTAAAGTTTTATTATGTGTTATTAATATGTAATTTATTTTATAACTATCTTACTTCATTCGTACAGGTAAGTTTGTTCTTTTATGTATATTTATGTTTTGCATATTATATGTTTTTGTGTTCGCTAACGCAAGATGCTGGGAAACCTGACGATGAAGCATCATCGTGCGCGTGTAGCTCAAGTACATACTTGATTTTATTTTCTTCTTTTTTTATTATTTTAATGACATTTATATTCCTGTGTCATTAGGCCATTACATTTAGTGGTTATAAATCAGTATTTTAACGTATTGTTCTCATCTAGGCTACTCCTATCTACAGATTAAATATTTTTATCTTATTTTCATGTTTATTTGATTTAGAAAAAAAACGTAAGGCACATTTTATACAAATGGATATTTATTATTACGGGTTCGTAAACACGCTTAGATACCTTTTCATTATATTATGAATCTATCAGCAAATCGTAATCGTAAGGTGGCTACTCGCAGTGCGTACCTACCTATAAGTATGTCAATAGCGGTATCTTCCATAGATATAGTATATCTTCACACCGCGAGTACTAATCGTATTTTATTTAACTAAGAGCTATTTAGACTTAGGCTCGATTTACACTTCAATAAGTACAGCAGCGAGTTAACTTAACTTACGACATCTGCGAGATAAGTTGTTATCGTCGTTTAAACAGCAAAACTTTTTTAACTAAAAGTAAGTTGTTGATTTAAGCCGAGCTGAATAGAAAGCGATCCTATTTTTCGGCAAGCTAAGTGGGAAGCGGCATCCTCTCTCGCGACTCCCGCACCCCTCTAACTTAACTGGCCAATTTTGGTATAGTCCATAAGTTGGCACAGTGGTCACGGACACGTGTTATTTTTTTAACATTATAATATAACAATGAAGTGTTCCGTTAACACTTTTGCATTTTTAAAAGAATACTTCAAACATTAATGTTTGTTTAATTGTAACTAAACCTTTTTTTTTTTTGTTTTTTTTTTTGTTAAGGCGGGAAAAAATGTTCCTAACCGCACACCCCGTCGTTCGGGGCAACGAACAGGGTAGTGTGGGGCCCTCACCCACTAAAGAAACCCGCCGTGTGCCGTCTCTCCGCCTTTGTTGGCGGGCCACTGGAACTATGTTACATTCCTTCGGTGGTCAATTCTAACTAAACCTAATAATTAAAAATAGTATAATAAAAATAGAAATAAGGACTCGCTTATTCGTAAAGCATAATTATGTGTATTCAACTGTGTCTTCCTCGGAAAATTGCATTAGAAAGTTAGGTACCTACTGCTGGCACCATGTTCATTTCTTCCAGCAATCCACTTACGTTCTCATAATATGCGTTTGGATCTATTCACTTCCATTATTTTTCTATGTGTTGTACAACTATACACAGTATGTCACGTAGTATACGCACGTAAATTTGTATTAATTCAACGTCCATTTTCTAGATTAAAACAATTGTTTCGGAGGATCAGATCCCTATAAAGACAACGCCACTAGTCTTCTTCTCCGAACGGCAACTTATGTCTACTAACTTGCCTACGTTTGAACGCTACTTATTACTTACTACTTAACTGACTGATTTCTTAACTCGCTACTGTACTTATTAAAGTGTAAATCGGGCCTGAATTTGTACCTATTTAAATTAACTTAGTTTGCTCATTAAAATCGCATATACGTAGGTATATTTAATAATAGTAATCAAAATGTATATGAGCATTTGTAATTTGTATTTTTTACCATTTGGCATGATTACTTATTTACTAGAAACTGTAGTAAAACGATGTCTGTGACCATGATTTGAACTTCTGGGGACTACGCTCTAGCGCCAGCCACAAAGGTAACACAGAACAGCCCGCCTAGACAAGTGACATAAACGCTAGTAGAATAGAATAATCAATGTATGGGTGGTGATGGTATGTAAATACCTTATGTCAGTATAAAGGTATGACGACGTAAGCGTAACCTTATGTCAGTCCCTTGCCTTGTCTACAGGGCCTTGTCCAGAGACTTCAACTTCCAACCCACGCCTGATCTTATTAAAAAAGCAAATCGCAATGTTGCCAATATATAATCTATGAACAAACAAACATAGCATCACGCCTGTATTCCAGGTAGGCAGAGGTGTATTACACACCCACGACTCGTCAGCTATGTTTAAGTCCCACGTAATAGGGGCGGGCCTATTGACGTCTACCGGGCACATTTCCAAACTCCGGGCTGCTACTGAGAATTTTTCTTTTTAGGAAAAAGCTCAATAATATTGCCCGACCCGGGGATCGAACCCGAAACCTCATGATTAGCAGTCGCATACACTACCGCTACACCACCGAGGCAGTTAGTTATAATCTATGGTTTTTCCCAATTAATATAAAATAATAATTCTAAACTAACTTATAGAAGAGAACTCGGAGCGCGCTCCGCTTGTGGCGCAGAAGATAGACTCGCTCGCTAAACTGTTATTCAACAAATCCTTCATGGGCTCCGGGTCAGGAAAATCGTCGCCTATGGACCCTCCAGCTTCTCCCAGGTAACACTAATACGCGACCAAAAAGAGAAACCTTTATTTCTTTAAGACCGTCTACTTTGAATACCTTTATCATTGGTGTGGGTTATGCATTATACTTATATTATTAGTTTTATTATAATAAAATAATACACAATGTATAACTGGTATTTGTCCTAATAAAGAAAAAATAAAGCTAGGCGGGAGCCTCCTTCAACACTCTCTAAAACTTCGTTTAAAAAATGTACCTAGTTATGTGTAAAAGTTCGGTAACGTTTTCCAATATTCTAAAATTATGATATTTTGTTCTCTAGATACGAATCAATGGAAAGTACAGCTGCATTAAACATTTGTACGGAATACTTGTCACAGTCGACGCGGTAAGTCTGCTAAACTAATGGCTATCAAGTTAGCAAACAATTATTTACTGCACCTACCTCATACTATGCTAATTTTGTAACAATTATAATTCCATAATTTAACCACGCCCATTTATTGCAAAACGGAAAATATTCACTAATTTCTTAAGTGTAAACTCTTTCGCCTTTTGCAAATAAGGAACCTGTCTAAAATCATATTTAAAAAAATACTAAGTTCCAATCATTCAAGCTTATGATTCAATATCCCAATCCAAAGTTTATCCGTGTGGTGACGGACTAAGAATACAAGTGTCACCACCCCATTCTTTCATTTCCACGGATGTCGTATGAGGCGCAATTATCATCCATTATATATAAGTAAGCAATTATCATCCATTGCATGACTGGTGGTAGGGCTGTGTACCAAGTGGGAGTACTCACTTGGTATCGGGCCCGAGCGGGTTGGTATCACCATCTCCCGTGTGACCGGCCATGAAGCACGCCAGTGTGTTTTGGCTGTAGCAGAAGATAGCCGTTAATTATTTCGTTTCATATCTGTGAAATGAAATGGTGAGCAGCGGCTTGACAATACTCTCGGTATAGTCGAGTCCATGGGCGACGGTTACCATTTACCATCAGATGGACCGTGGCTCGTCCGCCACTATATGCAATAAAAAAAGTCCTAACTATTATAAAGCTGTAACAGCACTATGTCTGTATGTGTCACCTCGTGGCGTGCTCGGTAGTGTAACCGACTTCCGTGCACGAGGTAGTGGGTTCGATTCTCACTCGGGACAATTATTTGTGTGATGAACACATATATTTGTACTGCGTCTGGGTGTTTTCTATCTATTATATGTATTTATAAAAATAAGTAATATATTTATTATATCCGTAATCTCGTACTCATAGCAAAAGCGTTAAGCTGTGTAAAATGACCGTGAATATTTATTTATTTAAGATATTTGAGAGAAAATAAATAAATGGTAGGCTATTTAGGCGCGTCTGAACATAGGTAACTTTTTTTTTCGAATTTTCGTCTATTTATTTGTTCGCACATCATGCAAAAACTACTTAACGGATTTTGATTTAATTTGTTCTATAGCTCAATTAGATTTAAAAACTTGTATAGGTACATTTTATTCCGCTACCATAAGGGGAACCTAATATATTACCTAAAAACTAGCTAGAAATATTAGGTAACTAAAAACTAATCGCGAGTCTGGAGAAGCCAGAACAAATTTCAGAGTATCAATAAGCAATGGTGTGCTAGAACAAGTGGATGAATTTGTATATCTTGGATGTGGATTCAGTCGGGATGTAAGGTACACCACTGATATAGAGAAGGTGGAATCAGGAGTCTCCGAAACCGGCGAGCGTGTATGTAGAATATTATGGATATTGAGGAAGCGAGAGATGCATGCAAGAAAGCCTCTTGGCACTCTGTTCTTTCTGCCTACCCCGCAAGGGAAATGGCGTGATGATAAGTAAGTAAGTAATCTCAAATCCTAAAGTTAAACGGCGTGCGCCTACTATAAGATTTTGCCTTGGTTCAAAATTGTAGGTCCGCGACTCCAAAAGCCTTAGCCTCCTGGTTTAGCATGTGTGTTTTTTTTTAAATGATGGCACACAAGGTAGCTGATAGTAAGGGGTTACCATAGTCTGTAGATACTAATAACAACAGAGACATCACTCGCGCGTCGCTAATTCGAAGGAAAGAGATACGGGGTGAAGAGGAAAGATAATATGGAGAGGAGAGTGAGAGGGTTTGGGCCTCCAACGCTTTTGTCGCCTTGTTCTAAATCATTCAAAATTCTTATAACCTACATAATCTTCTTTCAGATATAACTTGCTGTCGCCTCTGTGTGCTATCGGCTCTCGCCCGAACAAACATTGGTTCGCAATACATGATAACTCTATCAAGACAGACAGACTATTGACTCTGGTGAGTATCTGCCCACTATAAGGATTTTATTTTCCACTGCCTATTAAGATTGTGGACGGAGCAATTGTTAAATTAAGAGCTGGTCACTAATTCTTTTGAATATTGTTAGGTATTTTAAACACAAAGTGAAAAATGTGAAATCGAAAATAACAGTCAAGAGCAGGATACGAACCTGCATCTCCTGGATACCGTCCAGGTGCTTTGCCAATTCAGCCATCGTGACCCTTGCTCCTGACTGCTAATTTCGATAACACATTCATACTTAACGTCTGGGTGACGCAGACGCCATCTGTCGGAAGTATTTTCATACATTATACCGACCAGGTAAACTTAATTTTACAATTAAGATTTTACCTAATAATGACGCAAACCCTATAAATATTTAGAGATTTTTATATATATTTTTAGCATTTGACATGCTTAGCAACATACATTAAACACAAAGTGTCTGCGTCACCCAGACGTTAAGTATGAATGTGTTATCGAAATTAGCAGTCAGGAGCAAGGGTCACGATGGCTGAATTGGCAAAGCATCTGGACGGTATCCAGGAGATGCAGGTTCGATTCCTGCTCGTGACTGTTATTTTCGATTTCACATTTTTCACTTTGTGTTTAATGTATGTTGCTAAACATGTCAAATGATAAAAATATATATAAAAAATCTCTAAATATTGTTAGGTATTGTTCGGTATTGTATGGCCGTGTGTGGCCGGCTTTAGCATTGCGCCACCCCTTCTCTACCCACGGGTGTCATAAGAGCCGACTGAGGGAATACCGAAGGAGTGGGCAGCAGCACTCCCTCGAGTATTAACAACATCCACTGCGATCGCCAACCCGCCTGCCAAGCGTGGCGATTACGGCATTATCCCCCATGACGGGACCGCTCGTTGTGGCGTTGGGGAGGCCTATGTCCAGCAGTGGAAGTTGAAAGGCTGATGGATGGACGGATTTTTAGGTACCAACTAAAAATGTTAGTTAGGAATGCAAATCACCTAGGTACTTATGAAATACATAGGTATTGTGTTTATCAGTGTGATTACGTGAGGCTCAGGAGGGAGTGGGTTCGGAAAAAGTCACGAAATATCACAATTAGTGAGAGTAGCCCCGTGTTAGGTATTTATGTCGTTGAACACTCGATTTTAGAAAGTTGCTAAAAAAACATCACGTAATATTAAATAAAGATTATTTTTAACGACCACCTATTATAATTTACTTACTTTCAAATATTTCTTTAAAATAATATAGATTTGGGTAAAATATTTTACCATTTTTGTGTCATTATATATTTTATTAAAATATACCCGGAAGAAACCTTTCACTAACTATAACTAGTTGCTCTAATTTTACTATAAACTTTAAATAAATAATTATCTCAACAGTTGATGTAAATTAAAATTCACTCATTTTTGCATGTTTTTATTTTTACTTTCCTTGTATTCGTAATGAAAAGCACAGTGCTTACCTCGGGTTAAAGACTTATTTAGTCCCTCGAACTATGAAACCCCGACTCGTGACTAAATAATTTACTTTCACCCCTAGGGTAACAATGTACCTACTATTGTTTTAAGTGAACACATAGTGTGAAAATGTGAAATCGAAAATAATACCTAGTCACAGGAAAATAGAGCAGGATTTGAACCTGCATCTCCAGCAATAGGTCCCACATGCGTTGCTAATTTAAAATTAATATAGCTAAGCATGTCAAATGCTTCAAAAATTTAAAAAATATCAAAAGAAATTAAGATTTATACGTTATTTATTTACCTTAACAGCTTTAACAGAGCTATGTCAGTTATGTAAGATATTTGAGAAAAAAAAACGTTGGCTATTTAGGTGTTTAAACACAAAACATCTTTTTTAGAATTTTGACTGTCTGTTTGTTTGTTCGAATATCACGCAACAACCACTGAATGATTAGACTTAAAAATTGGTATAAGCACATTTTATCCTGCTACTATATCGGGAACCTGAGATACAACCTAAAAACTAGCATTTGGCTTTGGCAGAGCCTTCGCCAGGGCTATGAGTAAATATACCCATTCTATTTCTTAAAAAAATGTATCCCCTCTGTGGCTCTAGCGGTATTGCCTAAATCCATGAGCGTTTAACAATATTAACATTTATAAAATGTTATGTACATGGAAAATATTGCCGATATTTGGAATAGTAACCTAGGACCCTATTCACAGATGCCCCTTAGTAGCAAGTGCCCGATAGAACAGGGGGAGCGCTCGAAGACTCTGATCATGGAGTTGTTCCGTGCACTCCACCACCCATACATCTACCCGGTGTTGGATCTCGAACTATGCAACGGACACGCACTTGCCGTACTGCCTTTCAACGCTAGGGGTAGTTTAAAGGACCTCATCTATAAGGCAAGATCCATTATTCAAATTTTACTCAATTTTACTGATGGTAAGGTTTGGTACCAAGTGGGAATACTTGTTATCGGGTCTTCTGTGTGACTGATCGTGAAAGACCTCAGTGTATTTTGACTGTGTGAGATACTCTTATATTCATTCGTTTCCCACCTGAGAAATGAAATGATGAGTCGTGGTTTGGCAGCGTTTCTAGTTTTCGCGAGCCCATGATCGACGGTTACCATTTACCGTCATAGGCCGCGGCTTATCTGGCACCATAACCAATAAAATAATTACCGAAAAAATACTGTCTTGTGTCATAGTGTCTGTGTACTGATCTTCTCATCCCCTTTCCTTCCATCCGCTTCTTCATTCTGTTTCTGTAATTTTTCTTTCCAGCCTCTTTTCCTGGAGTTTGCAAAGCAAGTGTTGTTAACCTTACCATCAGTCGAGCCATAAATATGTTTGTTATCTACCCTTGTAGTATAAAATAATAATACTAACTTCAAAAAACTGTTTACAGAGCACTTGGAATGAAGAATATACCCGTAAGTACGGGTCAACGGGTACAGGCTTGCCCGCATGGCAAGTCGCGAGGTTTGGACGTCAGATACTAGAAGGTTTACTATTCTTAAAGGAAAAAGGCTTTCCACCGTTTAGACACTTGCATTCTGGCAACGTTGTCGTACAAAATGGTGTGGCGCGGTGAGTCACATTTTTAGAATGACTGAGTACTGTACCTGTAACGAAGAATTCTGGGGTGTAGGTACTTTACACGGCTCTGATGTTTTGAGGTTATGAAATTTGCAACCATGTTGCAGACATTAAGATCTATTTTAATCGATTTACTTATTCAAAACCCTCAAAACATCGACATAAAGACTAGGATGTTTATATTGAGATGTTGTAGATGTCAGATAATTATCAGTCGCTTCCTGACAAACTGATTCTAAATTATTCTTCAAATCAGGTTAAAGTAGACGGTTCTATGATTTAATAAACTATGTGTTAGCTTTTTGGAAAGCTAGCCAGTTCTAACCTAAACACGTCACCCTCTGGCACAAAACTAATCGGTACACAAAAAATTGTCTGTTTCCTGTTCAGAATATGCGGTTTAGAGAACACGCTAATAGGCGCGGAGCCGCGATGTCCGACGGCCCTGGCGGCGCCGCCGGAGCACGTGGGCGCGCTGTCGCTGGGCCGCGTGCTCGCCGACATGTGCGGCGCACACGGCGCGCACCTCGACCTGGCGCTGCTGCCCGACCTGCTGCCCGAGTATGCGCACGTACGTGGACACGCACTAACTACACTGAGCCGCTGGGCCGCGTGCTCGCCGACATGTGCGGCGCACACGGCGCGCACCTCGACCTGGCGCTGCTGCCCGACCTGCTGCCCGAGTATGCGCACGTACGTGGACACGCACTAACTACACTGAGCCGCTGGGCCGCGTGCTCGCCGACATGTGCGGCGCACACGGCGCGCACCTCGACCTGGCGCTGCTGCCCGACCTGCTGCCCGAGTATGCGCACGTACGTGGACACGCACTAACTACACTGAGCCGCTGGGCCGCGTGCTCGCCGACATGTGCGGCGCACACGGCGCGCACCTCGACCTGGCGCTGCTGCCCGACCTGCTGCCCGAGTATGCGCACGTACGTGGACACGCACTAACTACACTGAGCCGCTGGGCCGCGTGCTCGCCGACATGTGCGGCGCACACGGCGCGCACCTCGACCTGGCGCTGCTGCCCGACCTGCTGCCCGAGTATGCGCACGTACGTGGACACGCACTAACTACACTGAGCCGCTGGGCCGCGTGCTCGCCGACATGTGCGGCGCACACGGCGCGCACCTCGACCTGGCGCTGCTGCCCGACCTGCTGCCCGAGTATGCGCACGTACGTGGACACGCACTAACTACACTGAGCCGCTGGGCCGCGTGCGATGTCAGCGAGCACGCGATGGTCTTCAAATCCGACTTTTAGTTTCAGAGATTAGCGCGTTTAAACAATATTTATTTTTATTTATTATCACGCCATCTGCCTTGCTGCGTAGGCAGAGAGAACAGAGGGCTCCCCAAGAAATGGGGGATAGTGCCGAAATCGCCACGCTTGGCAGGCGGGTTGGCGATCGCAGTGGATATTATTAATACTCGAGGGAGTGCTGCTGCCCACTCCCCCGGTATTCCCTCAGTCGGCTCTTACGACTCCCATGGGTAGAGAGGGGTGGAAAAATTCTAAAGCCGGCCCACACAGTGGGATATAGGTATATCTCGGGCATTGTATACAGGTATATCTTCTTAACCAGTCAATTGTCTGGCATTCTTTCCACATGTCCGAACCATCGGAGCATTCCCTTTCATATATTTACACCAATACTCTCTTTCATACTTACTTACTCTGTTACGTCGTCGTTACGATATTTTCATCGTGATTTGATAATAATTTCCCCAGTCATTAATAAGCACTACTTACAACTAGTAATTAAGTTGTTTATGGTCAGGTGGTGGAGATTATAGAACAGATCTATGGCTCGCGAACTCCGAGTCTGCACGAGCTCCTGTTGTGTGAGTTGTTCCGAAAGATTGACCTGCGGGAGATGAAGGGCTCATGTTTACCGGTAAGACAAATCATTTAATATATTCTTGCCTTGTTATTTTATGAATATTAGCATGGATAGTTCATTCTTGTTGAAATTAATTCCAAATTATCCATAGAAATTATAAACTACAAAACACGGGACAACGAAACTTTATTGCTGTTAATATACACATCAAAAAAGTTTGAGATCACTAGCAAAAAATACTGTATTTTTTAAATTTCACCCTATAAACGTGCTTACGTAATATCTTTTTTAAAAATAAAATAACTTTATTGAAAGTAAAATATTAACTACTAGCTTTTGGTTGCGGCTTCGCCGCCAAACCAAAAGCTGGTCTGTGTCCAGAGGCCTCCCCAAGAGAACGTCACAACGAGCAGTCCCGTTATGGGGGATAATGCCGTAATCGCCACGCTTGTTAGGCGGGTTGGCGATTGCAGTGGATGTTGTTAATACTCGAGGGAGTGCTGGGCAGCAGCAGCTCCCCCGGTATTCCCTCAGTCGGCTCTTACGACTCCCGTGGGTAGAGAGGGGTGGTACAATTCTAAAGCCGGCCCCACACGGCACACTGGGGATACCGCGTAAAAAAAAAACGCGCTTATAGACTCTATCTCATAAGTGGCGGGGAAAAAAGTTAGCTATGAATAAGTAAAGTTGTAGGTAGGGATTTAACAAAAATTAAAAAAAAAATGTATTTACAATAAAAAGAAAGATCATAAAACTAAGTTAAACATTTCGTTTTGACCGGATTCTCATGAGCTCCCAGTCAACTTTGGAGCGCTGTAACAGCGTTTTAAATAAATGAAACTAAAAAAAATATAGAGGAAAATTTTCCGCAAAAGACCATCTACAAGATTGGTCTCAGGTATTTTTTTTGTCCATCCATCCATCCATCAGCCTTTCAACGTCCACTGCTGGACATAGGCCTCCCCAAGAGAACGCCACAACGAGCGGTCCTGTGCTGACCGCATCCAACGGCTCCCCGCGGCTTTGACCAGATCGTCGGTCCACCTTGTGGGGGGCCGTCCTACGCTGCGCCGTCCGATACGTGGTCGCCACTCGAGAACCTTTCTTCCCCAACGGTTGTCGGTTCGTCGAGCGATGTGGCCTGCCTATTGCCACTTCAGCATGGCAGCCCGGCGGGCTATGTCGGTCACTCTCGTTCTCCTACGGATCTCCGTATTACGGATTCGATCACGTAGGGAAATACCAAGCATAGCCCGCTCCATGGCCCGCTGAGCGACTTTGAGCCTTGAAACGAGGCCAACATTCAGAGACCACGTCTCTGTTCCGTATGTCATCACTGGCAACACAAACTGGTCGTAGACCTTCGTTTTCTTTGTAAACTGTATAAAAAAAGTTAAAGAGCAAAAAAGAAAAATTTATATAAATTTTCTCACTTTTTTGCTTAAAACTTCTTTAATTTAAAATTTAGGGCAAAAAGTTATATGAACATATTGTAGGCAAAGCGATTTGCTACAAATTATGTCTTACTGATTTTTTGTAGGACGCATAGTTTCCAAAATATCGCGAAAAGGTGTTTTCCAAGATGGCGGCCGGGGGACAAGGACGGCAACCCCACAATCTTGGGGCTAAGCTTTTATAGACATGTCCCAAAAATAAAATTGCGTCCTCTAAAAATGCAATATTAGGTCCTTAAATTGTAACATTTCAATGGACTATATAAAAATATCTAAATACATATAGGGTTTGCGTCATAATTAGGTAAAATCTTAATTGTAAAATTAAGTTTACCTGGTCGGTATAATGTACGAAAATACTTCCGACAGATGGCGCAGGCGTCACCCAAAGATGTTAAGCATGAATGTGTTATCGAAAATAGCAGTCAGGAGCAATTGTCACGATGGCTGAATTGGCAAAGCATCTGGACGGTACCTATCCAGGAGATACAGGTTCAAATCCTGCTCGTGACTGTTATTTTCGACTTCACATTTTTCACCTTCGTGTTTAATGAAGAATCATAGACATAAAATTAAAAAAGTTTCACCATACTGCCAACAAAAATATTTCATATTTTCAAAGTAATCTCAAACTTTTTTTGATGTTGTGTACTTTGACAAATGATACAAGTTTCTGGCAAGACATTAGGTTACTGCTTATTATATGGTAGGCTGTGATTCGTCCGTCTTCTTCCATCTGTAGATACTATTATAAAGCTGTACCAGGTCTATGTCTGTACCTATATGTGAGATAATTGAGAAAAAAATAATGTATAAGGCTATTTACGCGTCTCTGAACACAACAATTGTTCGGGCATCACACATAAACTAATGAACGGATTTTGATGAAACTTTTGTTTGATAGCTCCCGATTAGACTTAAAAACAGGTATACATATCCCGCTACTAAATCAGAAACCTAAGATATACGGGTAAGTAACCTAAAAACTAGATTTTAGCTGCAGTGCAAGTTAGTAATAAAAACTAGCTTTTAGCTGCAGTGCTAGTTAGTAATAAAAACTAGCTTTTAGCTACAGTGCTAGTTAGTAATCAAAACTAGCTTTTAGCTGCAGTGCTAGTTAGTAATAAAAACTAGCTTTTAGCTGCAGTGCTAGTTAGTGTATGATGAGTGAGAGCACCGGATGCTTAAGCACCCTCCTCATTCCCTTCCTGTACTTTTCCCTGGGGATGGCAACGAGCCCGTGATGTTTCGGTGTTGCTAGTCTATAGGTTACGCTTACCATGAGGCTCGCTTACCATGAGGCTCGCTTACCATGAGGCTCGCCTCATGGTAAGCGGTTATGCCCGCCGGTTATACCGTGGTAGTAGACAATAACGAGCGGTGGTGCCGTGCACAGAACTTCAGCCAGCGCCTGTCGCGCTCGTGCCTGTCGCTGCTGGGCGAGGTGGCGCGCCACACGCCGCCCCCGCGCCGCGCCTCCCCCGCCACCCCGCCGCCGCGCAGGTAACGTCTCGCCTAATCTATATATAATATATATATATATATACCTAAGATATTGCCTCCGATATATTGACTCATCACGATATCTCTAGAACCATATGGCGTAGAGACTTGACATTTGGTAGGAATATTCCTTTCGCCGAGTAGAGGTCAGCTAATAACGGATTTTACGAATCTCCTATCTAAAATATATATTTTTATCTGCTATCGTATTTAGACTTCTACACTCATTATCACAACAACACAAACTACATGTCAACCATTGCTATGGTAACCATTGATGTGGTTAATTAAGTACAATAACATCATGCTAAAAGTTGGTTTTAACAAATTAATTTTAGTTATGTTTATGTGTCTTTAAGTATTATGGCATTAGTTTAATAGTTTTTTTAAAGACTTATTTTAGATATGCCGATTTCTATAATATTTCAATTGGCATTAGTTTAATAGCTTTTTTTTTATTACAAATTATTTGTAAATGTGGAAAAAGAGAACTTCAGTGTGAGCGGGATTCGAACCGCGTCCCTTCCAATCCGGGGAAGTGCTCTAAGTCGCTAAGCTATCGCACTGACCAACGGTCATACCCAATCTCCACATCACAATTATTGTCTTTACCACCCACTCCACCTATCGGATGCAACGTATTTTGACCAGATCGGAGACGCTCTTAAGGAAGGCCAGGTTAAGAGTACTCGAAACCAACGAGCATGCATGAAAGCGCTGATGAAAATAGATAAAGCGAAAGATGTGTGTCAGGAGAGAAGTGGTCTCTGCCTACCCCTACGGGAAAAAAGTGTGACAATATGTATGTATGATTTTATAAAATAATAACAACTTTTAACTGCGTGTGTGAGCATAATGACACTATTCTGAAAGAACTAGAGAGAAAAAGAGACACTAAATGAGTTTTTCAAAAAAGATTTTGGTATTATTAGGCATATTGATATGTTGCGGAAAACAATATTAAACGAAATGAGTGCAGGGAAGCGTTATCTGCCCCCTTAGAATGCAAAACGAAACGTTAGACGAACTTTCGTTTCGCTTCATTGTGATTGGTCGCCTGAATCACGCGTCAAAATCTCGATAAATCAGGAATCACGCGTCGGACTGTTGATCAATCATAATGACTCTAAACGAAAGTTCGTCTAACGTTTCGTTTTTCATTCTAAGGGGGCTGCACTAATTATTTATAGTGGACATTTTTAGTGCCTAATTGCGGATCTTCTCTGTTTTATACATCAACTGCCTCTGTGGTGCAGAGTAGTAGTGTAAGCAACTGCTGATTATGAGGTCCCGCGTTCGATCAGCGTTGTTGAGCTTTTTCGTAAAAAGAAAAATTTTCAGTAGCCGCGCGGAGTTTGGAAATATGCACGGTAGACGGTAATAGGCTCACCCTCTATTACGTGGGACTCAAACATAGCTGGTTAATCGTGGGTGTGTAATACACCTCTGCCTACCTCTTCGGGGAATACAGGCGTGATGCTATGTTTTTATTTATACATCAATGTTTACAATGTTTATAACGCATAATATTATACTAGGCTGTACGGCTTGATGGTGAGTAAGACGGTAAGTTTGCAACCCCCTGAGTGGTTGGCTTGGTTGGCATGGTAGCCTATGGACCAAAGGCAACCTTCGCGAGTAATCCCAAGAAAAGCTATAGGACATGAAGAGGAATGTTGATATAGAGATGAGGAAGTGGTCAGTTAAAATAATAGGAAGGGAAAGAGGGGGTGGTTTGGTAGATTTCTAATTTAGAGATACATATTTAGACTTTTTTGGATTAAGAATGTTAAATTTCATTTTATATTTGATATATGATACACATACATTTCAATGGTTTTATAAAATCGCGGGTAAAATAGGGGTCGAATTTAGAAAGTAAATCTTTAACGCTGACGAAGTCATGGGTATTAGCTAGTATGTGTTATATCCGTAATCTGGTACCCATAGCACAAACGTTAAGCTCAGTTTGGTACCAGAGGTCGTTGTGTGAATTAATGTCCGTGAATATTTTTTATTATTTATTTTAATATTATATTTATAATAGCATTATAAGTGTGCCATAGCAACGCGTGTTCGAGTCTGCTAGTATATACCTATATAAAGAAACATTTTAAAATTATAGGTATTAATCGTAATTGTTATGGCTATTCATGAATTAGTACAGGAGCCGCCGCCTATTTTTTTAAGTAATTAATAACAGGTTCAATCTTTGTGAGTAGGTTTCGTTCGAGGAGACGCCCAAGTTTTTCTCTGTGAAAAAGCTAATAAAGAGCGCATGTATAAAACATTTCGATTTGGTGGGGTGTCGAAATTGTCTGACTAACAGTAAGTTTAAATGTTAAGGTAATTGGATAATAAACTCGAAATAACAATTATCCTACAAAATGGGTGGTTTGACTGGAGCGTGCTCCACTACAAATATAGAGAGACAAATATAAATAAAGAGGTCATTCAAATTATTATTTTGAATGGAGCTTTGTAAATATTTGTATAATGAAATGGCCATATAGTCCTACAAATTTAGTGGTACGTTTTCTCTATCCCACGCTTGGAAGTTATCGAATTCACGGACACTTAATAGCTACACCACACCTCTTACAAGATTTTTCACTGAGAAAAATTTGAATGTCTCATCGAACGGAACCTACTCACAAATATTTAGCCTGTTATTAATCACAAAAAAAATAGGCGGCGGCTCCTGGAGCAAGTTACACATTTTAGGCAAAGGCGATAAAAATCCTATTAGTTCAATCTTTGTGCCCTAACTGTCATATAAAATCTAACCTTAAAGTTATACTTTTAATTCTTTAAACACAAAGTATAGTGCTAAGCATGTCAAATGCTAAAAATATATATAAAAATATCTAAATACTTTTAATTCTTTTATACTAAAGGTTTAATTGTGTAACGCAATATAAAATATTATTTTCATTTAGTGCCTATCTTCTGTACGATAGAGTTGACAACTTTCAACGTTACACTTAGTAAGGAACTCGTAGTAAACTATTAAATATCAATTCGATCCATGTTTTCAGGCGGCACTTCCCCATAGAGCAGGACTTCAATGAAGATTGGCAGTGGTGATCAAAATGGTGTAAGAACTTACAATAAATAAGTACCTACCTAGATGATTCAAATGTTTGATTTATTGATAAAAATAATCGGCCTTTCAAGGCCAAATACATGCATTCGGACCAAGACTAATAGTCGGAGAGCTAAGGCTAAAATTTAGATAACGTGCTTTGCTCACATTAAAATAATAAAAAAAACAACACTATTACTATGCTATGGGTGCAACTGGAATGGTGAGTTTAGTAGAGATCTTGCGATTATTTCGCCACTGTGCAACCTTTGCAAAACAATAAACCCAAAAAATATTCTTTAGGCATCGCAAAATTTTTTATGGTCCTATATTCAATAAACAATTTTAAAAATACATGTCAATGATGATGCCAGACGATTTGAACGGTTTTTAACAACCCCCTGACGTAAATAAAGATTTTAAATAATTGCAACAAAAATACTTAGATATAATGTTGTTGCATAGTAATAATGTTGTTTTATTATTTTAACGTGGGCCAAACACGTCCTCTAAACTTGTCATCAGCTCTTAGACTATACGTATATGACTTTCCACCTCGATGGTCTAGCGGTATTGTATCCGACTGCTGATCATGAGATCAGGTTGGAATCCCGGGTCGGAAAAATTGCTGAGTGTTTCCTTCAAGAAATTCTCATAAAAACTCACAAGTTAGGGAGACTGCGTGGCTCAGAAAGCACGTATAGTTGTCAGTCCTGCTCCTGATCTCTGTGGTTACGGCAGAGTGCCGTCCCTCGGCCTATCAGAGTGAGGGAACAGACAGTGCACTCCTGTTTGATGGCCGAGACTTTGGCTAGAGTTTTTGGACATATTTTGCCAGAACCGATATCTTATCATCAATCTTTTCGCGTCTTTAGTACTGAAGTAGTCCGAAGTATGTTATGTTGGACAAGTATATTGCTGTTGGAAAAAAAAAGATTTACGAGGTTATAATTAGTCCATCCATCCATCCATCAGCCTTTCGACGTCCACTGCTGGACATAGGCCTCCCCAAATTGGGGGTATAATGCCGTAATCGCCACGCTTGGCAGGCGGGTTAGCGATCGCAGTGGATGTTGTTAATACTCGAGGGAGTGCTGCTGCCCACTCCCCTCAGTATTCCCTCAGTTGGCTCTTACGACTCCCATGGGTGGAGAGGGGAGGGACAATTCTAAAGCCGGCCCCACACGGCAGATATAATTAGTACCAGCGCATTTTATCGTAGATATTTCGACAAATTTAACATTACCTATAAACATATCCCTCGTATTCCTAAGCAATTTTAACATCACAAACTCATGTTCTTGCAACAGAGTCGTAAGAGGCGATAAACGAAGTTACACAATATCAGTATTAGGGAACATAAAAAAAAATCCTTTGCTGAAATGTCTGAGCAGAGCGCAGCACCCTAGTGCCTCCCATTGTAGTAGGAAGGTGGCTTCCGAATAAAACAAAAACTTATTTTGCATAAAATATAATTATATTATTACTGGTAGGGTTGGATACCAAATGGGATAACACAGTTGTAGTATAAAAGAATGACAACGGCTCAGAATTACTGATCTAATTATTATTCGCATTTCTTTCATTAGATAACATTATTTTACTTTTTAACGACCAGGAGACATTTTAAAATATACACTATCTAAATAAAAATATTATAAATAATATAAACAGCTAGAAAAACTATTCAAATTAAAAATATTTTAAAACACTTTCCATATAAAATCCCTGCAGCTTATTTCGCATCCATACTTTCTAACATTTTTATTGTAAATAAATACAATATCTATAGTATAAAGAAATATTTTGTGAATGCAACGGTATATTAAGCTAGTGGGATGTTATTTAACGTTAGATGTGTGCATGTTTGATCCTAAAAATATTATTAGCCATATTTGAAATACAACGCGTTGAGCTGTTCTAAAAACACGAAACAGAGGACAGTATGGGGCCCAATCTTGCAGTATGTTGGCAGTAGACCGCTCCATAATGCTAAAACACCCTCGTTCTTGATAACTGACATCAGCACTCCGAACTGACTGGCACCTTTAGCCGAGTTCTGTACCCTGTAATTGACATCGAACTATAGTTGTAATTTAGGAGGTTCATTAGGTAAGTAAAAAAACAGTAATGAGTGTTTTATGGGCCCACACCCCAGTGTCACCAGAATGTTTTAACGAGGGCGTCAACCTGCCTAATGTGACGCTGATCTATTTTGCGTCGTTAGATAGAGTCCTTCTTCTTCAACCTACTAGCTTATTAGGTAAGGCCATTTCTTATAAACTACAAATTTTCTCAATTATAACTG
Source organism: Leucoma salicis (assembly GCA_948253155.1). Taxonomy (NCBI): domain Eukaryota; kingdom Metazoa; phylum Arthropoda; class Insecta; order Lepidoptera; family Erebidae; genus Leucoma; species Leucoma salicis. The sequence continues at coordinate 4,568,712 of OX411819.1, read as the reverse complement.
GACATAGGAAGATACAAGTCCAAGACGGACTGCAACCGCAAACTGCAAGCGACACTACTGGTTTCTATGAATTTCTATGAAAATTATACCGAGCGGCGCGACACTGCGGCCGCGGCGCGCACCGGTGGTGACGCGGACTGCAGAGCACTTACACGTGTCTCACACGAAGTTATAGAAACTACCGAGGCCTACTCAGCCGCGAGATGTGCGGTCTGCAGTCCGTCTCGGAATAGAAAAGGCTGCGACCGCAGGCACAATGCGATCGACTACAGCCGCAGACCGCAATGCCTTCTGCGCCTGCAGTCTGCGGCCCGTCTCGCACTTGTACCTTACCAGTCCTTAAATCAAGCTACATTAATATACTATGTGTGTATTTTGATGTTTTACATATTTTTTGACCAAGACATTAAACACTTATAGCGATGGCTGAATTGGCAAAGCATATTGAACGTGCTAAAAAATATGTGTGTGTATATTATGCGTACATATATATCCGCATAAGTTTCAAAGAGAGAGGTGCCCGTCGTACTTCAAACTCGAAACCATAGTGGTAGTGGCGGTGGGGGGCAGTTTATGAATGACCTACGTCACCCAACTGTTAGGTTTCGTTCTCAGGTCCCTGAGCTGAGGGCATCACTGCTCTCGTATCTTGATAAATACATAATATACTTATAATACTCGAGAATAACATTTTACCTTGTTTTGACAATATCAACGGGAAGAGAGCAGACAGACGTTATAAAGCCAGCGATCATGGCTGCCGCGAAGTGTAACGGGAATCCGTCACCAAAAAATGGCAACAGCATTTGTCGTGCCTGACGAATAATAAACTATAAGTACCGACATAACGCATTGCGTTACTAATATTCGTCTTTTTCTCATGACTTATGGAAATTTTCTAAAAGCGTTTAAACAAGGGGGAGAGGGTATCTCGTAGTGTTCCAAAATGTGATAATGGATCCCCCTGGTCTAAAGAAACGAAATGTTCGTAGTCAAATTATTTTTTTAAACGCAATGAATCATACCAACAGGCAAACTAATATTTATTTAAAAAGAAATACTGCAGAGATGGCGCAATGGCGGCGGGATTGTAAAGCACATAGAATGGTACAAGTAAGTAGGTATTGTCGCTACTACTGTCGGAGTAGAATCATGCAAAATTCCATATTGTTTTACTACGGATAGAGTAGATAAATATAATTTTTAACAAAACGCAGTTCTCACCACTTGGCTGATTATAGTCTATGATATAGTCTTGTTGCTTTCTATTTATTATGAGTAAGACATTTTCTCTAAACCTATTATATAGTGCCGGACTAAGAATACAAATATCACCACCGCCTACTTTTCGCGGATGTCATACAAGGCAACTAAAGGAAGTACCTAAGCAATTATCACCCATTGCATTAGGTACTAGTGGAACGTAAGGTTGGGTTGGTACCGAACTTAGTAACGGTAGTACCCACTCACTAAACGTCCGTTAAACGAAACACCTCGGTGTGGTTTGTTTGGAGCGGGAGATAGTCGTCCAATTTTTTCAATCAATTCAATTTAATGAAATGGTGAACAGCGGGTTGGTAGTATTCAACCAAAGCAAAAGATCAGCGTTAAACCCCCGTAAGTAATCCAACTGTTGTGTTTTGGAGGGTGTTCTTCGCTTGCCAGTGATGCCTCGGATGTTGCTAGCGTCTTTAGACTACGGTCACCACATACCATCAGACAGCAATATTTCTCACGACACTAGGATTATTTTCTAAGGCCTAGGACATTATTTCTTTAAGTACCTGTGTGTAGGTTCCAAGCTGTGCGCCATTGACGACAACAGCTCTGCTTACAGTCGCCCCCGTGCCTCGCCACAGAGTCGTTATACCTTCCTCGCGTGTTATCCTGATAAAAAATTACAATCACATTACGGAAAAAATAGTCTTAAGCACTTGATATACTTTAATTCGAAGTTACGCGTACCTTCCAAGAGCGTTAAACACATTTGTATAGTTCCTCCTCTTCTCCGGAGGCAGTCGGCCATCGGCAGTCATTCGGATGAGGGCCACCTCAGCAGGAGTGCCAATGAACGCACCAACTGCGCCGGCCGCCATACCCAGTACAACCTTCGCCGGAAAACTCGGTACTCCATAATGGCTAAAATAAGTTATTTAATTACTGTCTTAATTGAGAGAAGTTCACCCCGTGTGGGTTGCCAAACTTCAGAAGCTGTCAAAATACAACCACGAAAGCTTCCTGTTTTTTACCAGTGAGTAATGTGCGACATACCAAAATATTACCGATTTGATAATAATAATAATAATAATAATAATAGTTTATTTCATTATCCACATCTACTACAATATACCATTATAGAGGTTTCCTTTTAAGTGTATTAAACACCTGTGTTAGGAGGCCCCGCTCTTCTAAAACAAATTACTTACAAAAGTAGAAGTGCAGAGAAAAAATAACTCAAAATAGACTGTGTGTGTGTGAGTGTGTGTGTGTGTGTGTGTGTGTGTGTGTGAGAGAGAGAGAGAGAGAGAGAGACTGTGGTGAGTGTGAGTGTGGTGTTAAGTGTGGTTTGTGAGTATGGTGTGTGTGTTTCTAATATATACTGTGTAAGAGAGTCTCAATTTCCTCATAGGTTTTTGGTTTTAACCAGTTTATTAAAGTGATTTTACATTTTTGGTAGGTCAAATTGTGAATCTGTAATTGCTTATTTATTAAATTATAAAGAAAACCTGATTGTCTAGTGTATTGCCTTTTTGCATAAGTAGAATGAACGGTGATGAGTGGAGCTACCATATGGTTTCTTCTTTTTTTAGGTAGATTAGGGTTATAGGGCAATGTTTTATGCAGTTTTAAAATGACTTTAAGAACGTATAATTTTCTAACTGAAAGTAGGCCACCTAATGTGTTTAGTTCATTAGAAGGAAATCTATATGGTTTGAAATACATTACTCTTAGTAAAGACCTTTGAGTACGCTCAAGTTCAAGAAACTTTATTTTGGTAGCACCACCCCATACGGGTATGCAATAAGTCAGGATTGATTGGGCTAGAGAGGTGTATACTTGGCATAAAGTTTTCTTATCTGTCACATGACGCAATATTTTAAAAATCCATATAAGCTTTCTAATTCTTGTCATAGTCATTTCCATGTGTAAATGCCATGAAAGTCGTTGGTCAACTATAACTCCTAAGTATCTCACGCTAGTTACTTTACCAATTTCATCACAAGAACAGGTGTTATTGTGGTTGTAAGCACCTCTACAAGAATGTATTTTTAGTGTTAAGTCCGAGTGTGGTTGAGTATTATTATATTTAGTAAATGTGATGAATTTAGTTTTACAGGTATTCAGCGTAAGTAAATTTGTAGAGAGCCAACCGGCAACTATCGCAAGTCCTTTTTCAGCGAGTTACTTACACTTTTTTTGAATAAGTAAATCGATAATCTTTCAAGCTATCTGCATATTATTTACCTTGGCACTTTTTTTTATTTTGATGTACCCAATTAACCTCTGATGAAATATCGTCTAAAATTTCTAGAAACTTACTCCTTATACAAATCGAAAAAACCATTAAAGCATCCCAATCGTCCAGTGGTGTACGTGGCTTGTCTGAAGAGCGCAGCCGTTAGTCCTTTGTAGAAGCCGCGGACACCTTCTGTCTTCATGATGCCTCCAGCCACCGCCCCAAACCCAACTTTCTGACCGTCGGCGCCAGCGAGCTGCATGCGAGTTTTCAACAGATCCATGGGCTGCACAATGGCTGTACCCATCATGCTGGGAACAGAAGTTAAAAATTTATAAAATTGGATACAATTATCAGACTTTTATTTAAAAATGTATACCTACATAGTCAGAATAATCAGTTTACATTACGTCATCAATGCTGATGTACGACTGCTTAATAACATTCCCACATACGCGATAGTACGTTACTTGTTTATTGCATGTAGTGGCAGACGAGCCACGGCCCACCTGATGGTAAGTGGTAACCGTCGCTCATGGACTCAACTATACTGAGAGTATTGTCAAGCCGCTGCGCACAATTTCATTTCTCAGATATGAAATGAAAGAATAAAAGGCTATCTGCTGCTACATTCAAAACACTCCCGTGCTTCATGACCAGTCCACAGGAGACGGTGGTACCGACCCGTTCGGGTCCGATAGCAAGTGAGTACTCTCACTTGGTACCTAGCCCTACCACCAGTAATGCAATGGGTGATAATTGCTTACTTCCCTTAGTCGCCTTGTACGACACCCGCGGGAATGGATGGGGTGGTGACACTTGTATTCTTAGTCCGTCACCACATGGACATAACATTAGATGTATTCATCCTTTTCTAGACCAATATACCACTAACATAATACAAATATTTTCGTTCTGTCTTTTTCAATGATTCAATCGTTAGGAGTCATTAGCCGAGAAGATCATAGACGACTAACCCATTGATCTCTAACCCACACCACATTCATTTTCTTGCAAAGAGCTGTCTATTGATAGATTCAACAATGGATATGCTACACGCCAATGCAAACCATCTGGGACGGGATTCCAGGGGATGCGGGTTCAAATCCTGCTCGTGACTATTATTTTCGATTTCATGTTTTCGAACTTTATATTCGTATGGATTTACAAAGTTATCTTACCCCGCGGTGCCTCCTATGACAAAATTCAGCCATGTGGGAATTTGTTGTGGCTTGGGCGGTGCAGGCTTGTCCCCCATTTTAATAAACCTTTATAAAAATTGTTAAATATTATCAAAAGGGTTACGTTATAAAAAATGTCACTTAAAAATTAATCATTTTACACCAAAATTTATTATTTTTTTTGTTTTGCAGTAACATGGTTTTGCCAGCTATTTTTTTTTGATGGTTTGTTGTGTCATTGTGTGACAACAGAATTTTTTACCCTTCCAACTTCCAATAGTTCTATTTTTCGTTACCATGGAGACGTACATGTTATTTGACACTGGTGATATGAGCATGAAGAATATATATACATCGGTCAAAGGTTTTATTCATAACTAGCTGAACCAAGCTGACCCGTGCCCACTTCGCCGGTCAACATTTTTACTTGCGCTAAAATAATCTTGTGTTTAGGATTTATTTTACGTACTTATATTTTATTTACTGTTGGCTTAGAATAATAACGTTATTATTCTAAGATTGTTGGCTGCTAGTATGTATTGGGCGACTATGTTAATTGTTTAAGACTATTCTGATGTGCTATTTTAACTGGTAGCAAAATTTATTAGTTTTCTGAAGTTCCAACTCGAGATAAGCCAACATAAATGGCCGCAAGGTCTCCCGCGACGGTGCGACGCTCCGTGTGCGGATGCGTCGATCAAGAGAGGGTACCTGAAAGGGTAAGCCGCTGGCGGACCACTGAAGTAATATAAAACAGTTCCTGTGATCCGCCAATACAGGCGGAGAGATGGCACACGGCGGTTTATTTAGTGTGAGGGCACCACACTACCCTGTTCATTGCCCCGTACGACGGGATGTGCGGTTGGGTACATTTTTCCCGCCAATTATTATTAAATAATACATGGGTTTCTTTGATACTGTAGGTCAGTGTAGGTGATCAGTAAGAAAGGGTTTTACGCAGATCCCATCCAAAATAGATGTGGAATAGCGTTCAATAAATGAGCTACAGTAACTCGTAGCCTTGTTTGTTAGATCAAATAATAAATTGATTGTTTTTTTTTTGTATGATTGATTTTACTGATTGCTAAACATCATCGAGAAATTAAATAACAAAACAACTTAGGTATTTAAAATATTTATTTATCCATAAACCATACCGTAACCAGTATTTATATAAATATCCATTGACGAACGTACAAAATAAAACTTAATTACATAATTAATTGTAGATACATATAGACATTGGTTGATTTAGTATCCTTAGTTTTTCAAATTAAATGAACAAGTACCTGCCATCTGTCCGCCAATTATTATGGCTCTCGGGAAATGAAGTAGGTACCTAGGTACCTTACCTTGAAAAATGGAGGTTGGTAGGGCTGGTTACCAAGTGGAAGTATTCACTTGTTATCTGGCCTAAGTGGGTCGGTACTACCATTTTCCGTGTGACCGATCGTGAGTCTCGTTGTAGCGGGATAGAGCCGTCCATCATTGACTTCCCATCCGAGAACTGAAATGGTGAAGCGGCTTGATAGAATTCTCATTATATAAGAAGTTCTCAGAGTAGTGTTGCTTTAGTCCATGAGCGGTTAGCACATTACTTACCATCAGTTGGGTCATGGCTCATCTACCACCATAGTCAATAAGAAATTGTTTCAGTGATTACTACCATTACTAAATACCTAACAATATACTTTGTAATCGTAGATACTAAGGTACTGCAAAGGTCCTCGCACTTGCGCGACTAACGGCGAATGGTCAAAGTTTTGAGTCTCATACATATTATAACCACCACAGAAGAAATAATAACATAAATATCATATTTTAACCCACTATAATAACCCTTGTTTAAGTTATGTAAGTATAATATTATACCTATACTCAGTTGGAAATGAATGTCTTAATGATGATCAATGATCATAAGCAAAATGGACGCTCAAAATGTCAACGTTCCAAATTCAAAATTTTGCTGCCCATCTAATACTATGGAGACCGCTCAAATATTTTTTCAGCGGACATTTAGGAGCTGACGGTAGCTATATAAAAATAATATAATATTGCATTCTTAGATAAATAGACATATTATTAATCTAAGATTGCATTGGTACATAGGGCGACTACGAAAAAGAATGTTCTTTCTCACTAAATAAACGGTTTGTCAGCATTAATTTTGGAGGAGTCGTCACAGACAAAGTATGTATATACTTTTTTTAATGACTCGTCAACCATTATAAAGGTTGCTGGAAGTTAAATATTTTTTTAAATTACATTAAAAAATGGTTAAACATTTTTTGCACACAAACATTTTGAACAAAGTAATAACAAAAACATAACATTATTGTATTAGGAATTTCTCTTGTCTTCGTGGTCATCCATAAGCTACTTCCTCGACTATAGTTTCCCAAGAGTCCGTGGACTGCGTCTCCCAAGAACCATCATCTTCGTCTGCCTCGTCATCCTCCTCGTAATAAGCGAGCTGAAATAAAATTCATAATGATCATTAAAGTACTGTTAGGTTTTTTAATTTTTAATAGTGTAATTGGGATAGTACTATTTAATTATTGGCACCTTTTTGAATATTACGGAAGCACGTCATTTGACTAGTCATTACGAGTTGAGACATTAATTTGATTGTAGAGAAAGTAATGTTGGATTGTTGGATTAACGTGCTTTTCATTAGGGGATAACTTGCTGAGGAAAATAGTTCGGTATTACGAAAGTGTAATGTGATTATGGTAAAAAATATACATCTGTGAAGAAATAATTGTGTTTGACTTCCATACTGCCGAAATCTTTTAGTACCTACCTATATTATTAGTTCAATAAAGGCCGCGGATCGACTCAAAAATTTGAGATATGTAGATACCTACCTAGCTAAAAAAATAGGTAATGAGTTATTCGTAACATGCATTTTTCATTATTAATGACAGCCAAATTAAAAGTTACGAAATACCAGAAATGGGGCTTAAACCTACAACAACCTTTCAGAACTCCGTACTTGTCTTTATTTTCTTTTCACGGGTGTCGTAAAAGCTTTAGGCAGTTAAAATAAACAGATAATATCATTATGGGAGCAAGAAAAGAAACAAAGCCCTACCAAAGGGCATCCCATCTGGCGTCGGTGGCAGACGAGCACGCGGCCCACCTGATGGCAAAGGGCAACCTCTCATGGAAAGTCCACACCAGGGGCACAGCCACACCACCGCCTACCGTGAGTAACCTCGGAAACCTTGTTTAAAAAAGGACATTTAGTAGCGTTAGGGAAACACCGCAGCAGGAAGTTATTTCAGAGCTTACACGTACTTGTAGAAAAGAATGCTGAAAACGAACCGTTTTGGACAAGAACGTTTCAAGGTGGAGAATAGGCTTGATGACAGTAATCAAGTATCGCCAAAATATTGAAGTGATCTAATGAAATAGGCTTGCATTAATTATATTTCTAGATGGACCCTCGGCGTTGTAAACGCGTCAAAATAAATTGGGGAGAACTTTTCATCCCAATGCTGTTCTATGACTGTTAGTGTCAATCGTGACGTCACTTGACAAGGTCGTACCCAGGAGCATTAGTGCGTCATTTAAAATGTCCACGTGTGTAATTAAAGTGTGCCAAAACTACAAAAATCGGAAAATGAGCACTAAATATATCTCTTATCATCGGTTAGTAACATAATTTCATACAATAACTGGCTAAATAAGTCATTTAAATATTCCGAAACAAATTAATTTTAGTTCGTATTTTTTATGTGATAGCAGTTTATGAACTTAAATTTCCCGCTTAATCTTGCAAAAGTTGATGATATTTTATCGATAGAGCTTATAGAGAGTAATAGAAACATTACCTAACATCATTATTAGCGTTTTTAATGGATCCATAAAGCTGTCGTAATTTTCGGAATTAATTACAATATTACTATTTGTAATATTATTATTTATTTTAATGATGAAGATTGTTTACATTTTTAAATTTATAATTATCGTGGGTTATAGTAGTATTCTCATTAAAGAAGAGGTTATAATATAGTATATATTTTTTATAATATATTAAGATTATGAGAGTAAATAGAAAGAGATAATTGACTATATACCTACGAAATATTTTGTAGTACAATAATGTCTTGAATCTATGATAATATTGTAAGGAGTGACTAGCACATAAATCAAAAAGGTGTATTAAAGGCGCAGGCGCGCGCTTACGATGTCATTCGATCGGTGTCACTCGAAGCGAAGCGGTAACATCGTTGCAGTGCTGTGAGATATATAATTTCCATTTTATTAATTCCTTATTCGTGACAATTATTATTAGCTACATCAAAATACGATTGTTATTTTGTTCCATTTATAATTAATATTTTTAGGTTATAATTAAATTGTGTAGAATCTTAATTGGTATCCATTATAAAAAGGTGCCGTCTTGATCTTTTTATAATTACTTGTAGACATAGCTAAATATATAATTTTCCCATAATTTAATACTACTTCTGAAACTGGTATCATTACGCACGCACACATACATAAATTGCACAAGCGTAATGACAGCTGTCACGTACACTAGCATAATAATTCCCGCCCGATTTTTATGACGTTTATAAGAGTGACAGTGCATCTAGATGTATAATTTAATCTAAGGAAATAGGTTTCAAGGATTTCGAAATATATATTCATTCTTATTTTAATGGTGAGATTAATAATATATTTGATAAAATAAACCTACAAAATCCAACAATCCGCCATGATAGCTTAAACACCAATCAGACCGAAATGACGTCTCGTGCTAAGACGTGACGTCATTCGCTCTTTATATTCTCTTTGAATCTATTGTTTAAACTGTTGCCGTACTGATGCATGACGTCATGACAAATGGCGTGCGTTTTGAAGGTAGGTTTTGAAGTGTTTTAAATTTAAAATTAAATTTCATTTTACTGCATAAAAAACCAATATTTTTACAGAAATATGATATATTTTTTACTTATTACTTCTGAATATCATAGAATAGATTTTGAAAAACAGTCATCATGCCTTTTGATTATATTCTAAAGAACGGAGTGTAAGCCGTAAGAGGTCTGTTGAAATCTCGTTTAGAGATTAAAAAATCATTCAACTTTACGAGGCTCTAACCCCCTCCCTATCCTTTTCTTATCCTTCCTATCCTCTACCTAGTATCCTACCTATCCTCTCCTTAATATCCTTCCTATCCACCTCCTATTCCTTTCCGTGGAGATGGCTACGTGCCAGTGATACCTCTGGTATTGTCAGCGTCTATAGGCTACGGTAACCGCTTACTATGTAGCGGGCCGTATGCTTGTTTGCCACCCACGTACTTAATATAAAAATACATCGGTCTCCCCACTCGGGTTAGCTTTGATTAAGGTGATAATACGATGGTGCATACAATCCAACGATACCTACCTCATTTTCATGTAACCTGTGCACTGTGTGTACCCGAATCTGGAACATCCAAGCCCGGCCGAGCGCTGCTACCGTACCACTGAGCAGTAACGGCATACTGAACCGACATTTCCACGCCAGACCCATCAAGAATATGAACAGACTTTTGCGTCCAGTCATTTTCCTTTCTACCTGTAAATTAATCATAGGGAAATGTTGAAAAGTAGCTGGTTTTTTTATCTATTATGAGTCTGGTTGTACTTTGTTTCCATAAATTGTATCTATAGGTATTTTAGTAAAATCCCCCGCGATACAGGATTTATTCCCTAGCAGAGTAGGAGTCTTTAAAAAAAATTGGCAAGACAGCCATCCCTACAAAACCGGCTTGGTACCAAATACCACTGAAGTAAGGTCACATAGTTCTAGTGGTCTGCCTGAATACAGGCGGAGAGACGGCACACAGCGGGTTTATTTAGTGGGTGAAGGCCCCACACTACCATGTTCGTTGCCCCGAACAATGAGGTTAGGTACATTTTTTCCCGCCTTAACAAAAACAAGGCTTGAGTATCAAATGGGAGTTCAAACTTGTTTTCCATTTCCATTCACTTATTTCCTATCCGCGAAATGAAATAGTGAGCAGCAGATGCGCAGTATCCTTAGTATTATCGAGTACTGAAGCAGCGGTTACCACTTACGATCAAGGCTGTGGCTAGCCTCCATCTGTTTATACCTTTTATTACAAATGTAACAGAGCTCTATGTCTGTATATTTACAATCCTTCAGAAAATATATTAGGCTATTTACAATATAATAATTTAAGAAGTTTGTCCGTTGTGTTGTGTGTTACAAACAGGTCATTGATAGCTGTTTTAGGACTTATTATGATTAATTAGATATTGTAAAGAGCATCCCACACTTTTTTACGATGATTATTAGGTAGGTATTTATTATAGTATTGTTTTTTTACTTTATAATTCAATTAGCTAATAATGCGTGATTTCTTTTAGTCTTTTAAACTACAAGTTATTTAGAATTTCTGCCTGTTTGTTTGTTCATCACGCAAACACTTATGAACGGACTTTCATGCAGTTTTTGTTTTGATTGCTATTGATTAGACTTAAAACTAGTGTGGTACATTTTATCCTGCTACTATCTTTAAGAATATTGGGAACCTGAGAAATAACCTACAAAAATAGCTTTTGCACGCGACGGAGCCTAGAGCAGACTAATAAATAGATACCTATGTAATAATTTTCTCTATCAATCTAAAAGTTTAAAAAAAGCAGCGGTACTTGACGTACCTACATTGGGAACGTTTTTCATTTATACTATAATACGAACAAACCTAATCCATTTCGAAGTTTAAAAGCAGGCTTCTACAAATTTTATCGAATCGCATAGGTAGGTAGGTACCTAATCTGTGAAATTATTTACAGTGTCTACCATCCACTTGTGTACCTATACTTTGTCCAGTTTTCGTGATCTATTTATTACTTACATTGGTTTTTATCATTATTTAATTATTACTTTTGTTATTGTGTTGTTTGTAGAGGAAGTTTTTGTTGAATAGTGGGTGATCCCGGTGCGCGCTTGAGGCTTACGACATGACGTAAGTTCTGAACAAAAACCACAGCGACCAAAACATGGCCTCAAAATTCATAACGACGATATTGAAACAAATTTATACTATAGGGATAATTACCAAAATTAAAATCGAAAATTAAATACTTAAACAAATTATTTGTGAAAGTGGAAAAAAGAGAGGTTTACTGCGAGCGGGATTCTCCCTTTTTCTTTTATATAAGTGGCTGAGCATGAAGTGTCTGTATTACAGATAAAAAAATGCGGGACGTCTACCAGATGTGAAAACATTGAAATTATTTTGTAGAAATAAAATTTAGATATTTTTATATATGTTTTTAGCATTTGACATGCTTAGCACTATACATTAAACACAAAGTGAAAAATGTGAAATCAAAAATAACAGTCAGGAGCAGGATTTGAACCTGCATCTCCTGGATACCGTCCAGATGCTTTACCAATTCAGCCATCCTGACAATTACTCCTGACTGCTAATTTCTATAACACATTCATACTTAACGTCTTTGGGTGACGCCTGCACCATCTGTCGGCAGTATTTTCATACATTATACCGACCAGGTAAACTTAATTTTACAATTAAGATTTTACCTAATAATGACGCAAACCCTATAAATATTTAGATATTTTTATATATATTTTTAGCATTTGACATGCTTAGCACTATACATTAAACACAAAGTGAAATGCTACGTTATGCGAGCCAATAGTATTGTGACGTTTAAATTTTAATAAGTCAATAAAAAAAAAGAAAATCACTACAAAATAAAAATATTATTTTTCAATTTCATATCTGACAACCCTAACTTTTGAAGAGACCGCCATTTTTGGGCGGAGCCCTTGTTTGTTAACCTACTTACGGGCGTCCCTATACTACCATAAACATAAACAAAGCGTAGGTACATACCATCCTTCTTATTTGTATGCTGCGCCTTACACTTCAGAAATTTCACAAATTAAATACACGGAATACACCACATCACATGTTGGTTTTGTTTTAGCTAATTAGTAAGTTGTTAGGTACCTACTAAGGTACTTAAATATTTAGTTATTTGATCACTTGCACTTTCAAAGCAGCATAGGTACATCACAACATGATACAGGATACACAGATAGAAGTAGGTAGATAGGTTTTAGCAGCCACACTACTAAAGGAATGGTTTAATGTGCCGTCCTTCCCTTTCAATACATAATTCGGCTCGGCGAGCTACGGACCGCGTCGAATTCCGGAGCATTTGTGGGGAGACCGTGCTAGATGCAGAAATAATTTTGTCACGCATTTCTTGGACAGTGACACACTCAGTGGCATAAACTACTCCTTTGAGGTAGCCCCACAGAAAGAAGTCCAACGGAGTTAAGTCCGGAGATCGTGGCGGCCACAAGGCACTGTGCCGCCGCGGCCTACCCACATCGTAAATCGGCGATCCAGGTATTCTCGGACACCATGGGCGTAATGCGCCGGCGCGCCGTCCTTTTGCAGCACCAGGTCCCGGTACTGACTTAGTGGCAATTCTTCCAGGTGCTCCTCCAGTGGGCCCGTTAAAAATTTTAGGTATTTCTCCGCATTAAAGCGATCGGGAAGAAATACTGGGCCAATTAATTTGCCGCCGATGATACCGGCCCACACTTTAATACGCCATCGGTGCTGAAAACTAGACTGCTTAGATGCGTGTGGGGTTTCGTGCGCCCCACACGTGTTCATTGTGCTGGTTAAATAGCCCTTGTAAAGGTTGCCTCATCACTCCACAAAATGTTGGTACCAAAATTTTCTTCAGCACCGAGCCGGTCGCGGTACCACGCACAGAAATTATGTCGAGGTGTGTAGTCCGCCACCGTTAACTCCTGTGTGCGCCGGTAATCTCTCTTTAGAGCACGCCACGCGCTCATGTGGTCCTAAAGCAGCTGCAGCACCACGGGAGCTCAGAGCGTCATCAAAAAAATTTAAAATTGCTTCTTCCGCTTGAAACGAAGCATCACTCCTCTGTCTTCCACCACGGTCGGAGCTGTGGAACGACACAGTTGAGTGCAGCCTGTGCACCAACCTTCGGAAACAGGCGTATGAGAGAAGCCTCCTATTCCGTTACCGACGGTGGTACAATTCGCGGGCAGCAACAAGATTGTTATTCCTCACCACACCGACACACAATATCATATCGTAATATTCATTGTTTCCATAATCTGCCATGATTACCACACGAAGTCACTGCAATCCAAATAGTCCAACGCGACGAACTGACAAGTACGACAGCAGGAATACTACTAAATTTATTTTGGTAAGTAGGTACATATCTTTTGAAATTGCGACATAATTAAGGTGTATGTACACTAGACCGAACAGCACAAGAGCGAATAATACAGAAAGAACACGTGGCTTGTGTTTATGTATTTTTTTGAGTAACAGTATGCCAAATAAACAAAATAAGGAACTACATAACATAACATAGTTTCACGCCTATATTCCTGAAGGGTTAGGCAGAGGTGTATTTTTATCCACCCACGGTTCGCCAACTATGTTTACGTCCCACGTAATAGGGGGCCAGCCGTCTGCCGGGAACATTTACAAAAACCCAATAACTATTTTTGCCCGGTCCGGGATCGAACCTGAGACCTCGTGATCAGCAGTCGCATACGCTAGCCAATACGCCACGGAGGCAATACTAGTAACTAACCGTAATAATTGTAGGTAAATTAGATTCGAAAGTACAATAACCCTCCTTTTTACTTCGCGTAGTCGAGTAAAAATAAAGCTGCATAGTGACCTAGCTATTACTGACACGAGGACGGTCAAAGATATCCATTTTTGACTAAATTTATCTGTGAAGAACAGTTACTTAATAGGAGCCTATTAGAATTATCTTTATTGGGTATTAGGTACTTAACGAATGTAAAAACAAATTTAGAATGATTTTCAATGTTAGGTAAAGAAAATTTGAAATAATCCTACATTAGAGTACTTATCAAAAATGTGAACTGAATTCATTTCCAAAATAAAAAAAATGTTGAATTAAAAATGGTGCAGTGTACATTAGTCTAGGCGTCGGCACGCTTTGAGCAAAAATCTAAATGTTTAGGTACTAAACTGCGGCGTTTTACAAAACAACGCGACTTCACAACTCTACTACAGTGTAGTAGAGCTGTGTGTCTCGGTTTTTAATAAAGAAACTCGATTAGCCAATTAGGTAGCCAAACCGATAGGCGCGTGTCAAAATAATATCCAATCACCAACTAATAAATGTTGTGATTCTAAAGAGTATTAGGCAGACAGGCCGATCTTTTTAACCTAAATGCATAACATAACATAGTGTCACGCCTGTATCCCCGAAGGGTTAGGCAGAGGTGTATTTTTTTTTACCTACGGTTGGCCAACCATGTTTAAGTCCCACGTAATAGGAGGCGAGCCTATTGTCGTCTACCGGGCACATTTTCAAACTCCGGGTAGCCAACTGAGAAACTTCTTACGAAAAACCCAAATAGCACTTTTTGCCTGGCCCGGGATCAACCCCGAGATCTCGTGATCAGCAGTCGCATACGCTAGCCAATACGCCATGGAGGCAATATGAACTACCCGCGATAATTGTAGGTACATAAGATTCGAAAGTAATATAATAAATAAAAAAAGTAAAAATAAGGAAATTAAAAAAAAAGAAAGTAAAGTAAATACAAAGTAAATACAAATTTGGAATGATTTTCAATGTCAGCTAAAGAAAATGCCCATACAAAATAACTTCGTCTTCATGGCAAAATGGGATCAAAGTTAGGCATTTTACTATGGTCTGATACTATGTCACAGCTACGTTATTGATCTTTATTAGGTCAAAGAAAGTTCAGAAAAACAGCTGATTAGGGTTGCGGGACTCATAATTTTTGCGAAAACTTAGCACATCAAAAATCGTATTAAAATATAATGCAAATTAATTATAGTCATTAGTGATGACCTAAATAATGTCTGTATGTGCATAAAGTTTCGAATTGTAGAGTTCCTATGTCCACCTTCCAGCTCCATCATCAGATCAGCTCCATGTCATCATAATATTGCATTATCACGTGCATATCATGTAAAATTTCAGCTCAATCGGAAACCGGGAAGTGTGTCAAATTTAACTTGCAAGATTTGAACGGGACAAGTAAAATAAAAGCGTCGCCGTTAGATGTTTCACATCAAAAATATTGAAAATTAAATGTTTGGTACCTCGGCTGCAAATGTTTTTTTTGTAAAATGGATTATAATGTAGGTATAAACGTATGCAAATGTACGAATGGAATTGAATTATATAAATGATTAACTGCTTCTCGGGTACATTTAGTTAGACTATATGAAACGTTATCTATGTATTCAATGAGCAAAGATCACGAACCGCGGTCAAAGATATTTATATCTATTGTTATGTTAAATAACAATTGAGATTGATGAATAATTTTTGTAATCGACTTTCAATAATAATTATAGAGATGCCAGTGAGTAACAAAATCAAGTAGCTACCTATAATAAGAAGTGGACTATATCATGATAATGGATTACACAACTTTTTCATTGCAAGAACTAGCAAACCTCCTGGTTGACTGGTAACCGCCTTTTGTAATAAACAGTTCTAAAGTTACAGGCCGTAGAAAAAACCTAATTACATGCAGTTCACACCCGGTAGATGTGAAACCTTCAGAAAGACTAAACGAGACGGTAATAGGAAACCTTCGATCAACATTGATCGAAGTAGGAAACATCTGTATTCGATTTCGTTCTCTCACAGGCTAAGTCTACTAGGTACAATGTTTGTCGCTTTTTCGTGTCATCAATTTTCAATATTTTGATATCTATACTAATACTATCAGTGCCCGCGGACTCCGTTCCGCGTTAGAAATATTTTTGTCCCGGCCCGTTTGTCCCGCGTACATACTTCAGGTTAAAAGTTCGGAAAAAATAAAAAATATGATGATGAAGATTTTTTCTTATTTTTTTTTTTTATAGCTTTTCGTTTTTTTTTTATTGCTTTTTTTGTTAAGTACATTTTTTGTTGTAATTTTTATTAGGTACTTGATGTTAATATACACTATTTACATCATGTTTACTTATTTTAATTGTTCAAAACTTGTCGATATACTATATTAGTAGTAATGTTGTCATTTGGTAGGTACTAAAATATATTGTCTTTCAGGAGTTCCAACCCGAGATAAGCCAACATATAACTGAAAGCTAAAAGTATATGGCAGAAAAACAGTGCTTTCTCAGGTCAATGCCCACGAGAGAAAATGTTTCACCTTGGGACTTATTAATAGTGAGGGCAAAAGAGACCTTGACGGGTAACCTTTTAAACGGTATAGGTAAATCAGTCGGAATCATGGGTATCCGCGGAATATAAGCAAGTTGTCCCACTGCTGGCCCTGTGAGAATGGTCGCCACGATTATATTCTCCCGCAACTCTTTTATGAGCAGCCTTGTGCCGTTACACATGTTGGGGGTCTCAAGTTCCTTAAAAGCATGATAGGAATGCCAACTTTTAGCATAAGGTCGTGGGGAGGCAGCCAGAAGGACTCAAAGAATTTAAAAATTCTTGAGGATAGTGCGCTGTATCCTCAATATTACACACCGTGTCAATGGACTTATAGTGTTTGACTTGGCCGGGAATTTTTCCTATTATTATTTTATTTATCTCATTCACTGAATCGTTTTAGGGTGAGACTATTGCCCTAGAACAAAGCCAATGATAATCTCTTTCCATTAAACTTTCAAGACCGGGATGTATTGCCTCTATCAGATCTTCTAACCTGTGTAATATGTGACCTAACCGATTGTCATGTTTAATGTCATCCCTACTATTGGTGTTAGGACAGCAAATTTTTCCTTCTCCAAGATTCAGTAGTTGATGCGGAAAGTCGTTATCGTAGTTGTCGCTTAAGTGGGCTCTCATGTTTGTTCGTAAATTGAGAGTTCCAACGGAACTCCATAATCATGATGATTCTAAGCATGCCCTGATGACATCGGCGCGTGTTCCTTTTGTTATTACTGGCAGCGTTAGCCGAAAATCGCCCGCAAAAACAAATGTAACACCACCCATATCAGCGTCTGAGTTTCTGATGTCTTTTAGCGTACGGTTCACGGCTTCAATATGAGCTCTATGACTCATGGTACATTCGTCCCATATAATAAAGGATGCATCTTGTAAACGGCCGGGGCGGCGCGCACCGCACATTTTTATTTTGCTAATATCTTTGAAGATATTTGTTTAAACTGTATAGAGTAAAGGGCACAGATATTCTACATTGAATTTTCGTTCTAAAAACATTTAAAAAGATATATGTATATTAATACAATATGGGCTAAATAAGCTTCACAAAAATTATTTTTAATTCACAATTTTAACAGTAAAAGCAGTTATTGTGAGTTATCCGTAGGAGATAGGCATATGCTATCGCGGACTTTTTACAGATTTTGATACGTTCTTTAATATTGTAGTACATTGTTTTGTTCTATCCTCAAGTTTCCGCAGCGCACGCGATGAAAGCAATAAACACAAAGTGAAAAATGTGAAATCGAAAATAACAGTCAGGAGCAGGATTTGAACCTGCATCTTCTGGATACCGTCCAGATGCTTTACCAATTCAGCCATCCTGACAATTGCTCCTGACTGCTAATTTCGATAACACATCATACTTAACGTCTTTGGGTGACGCCTGCGCCATCAGTCGGAAGTATTTTCATACATCTCTGGATCTACTGAACCGATTTTGAATTTTTTTTTACCAATAGATACCCACGTTATTTGTGAGAGCCATAGGCTATACTACTAACCCGAAAAATGGTAAGACTTTTTCGTGGTAGTCGGATTTGCAAAATAAGACAGAAAAACGGTCGAACGGAAACGTTTGTTACGAACGCTGCCCTAACGATGAAAGATATATGATTGAATTCTAGAGAAAAGTTGTAGAGCTTGATAATGCCTACAAAAGTCAGCAGCAGCATATGTTTCACTCTTATATTTAAGTCACAAAAAGTAGTTATTTATATTAAAAAAATAATTTAAATCGGTACCTAAGGTCATGTTTATTGGTCATATTATCGACAATTATGAATTCTTATCAAAATTAGGAAATTTATCTTCTCAAGTGTTTAAAACAAAAGACTTTTCCCTTTAACTGCATGTAATTTAGACGAATGCTCAAAGAGCGAACACAACATAGGTAGGTAACCGAGACCGTGTCGTAATCTATAGTGATATTTCTATTAGGCGGTTTTTAAAAATGTTTACCGCCCAACGAAGTGGGCACGGGTCATGTTTATATATTTTTTTAGCATTTGACGTGCTTAACCAAAAAACATTAACACAAAGTGCGAAAATGTGAAATCGAAAATAACAGTCACGAGCAGGATTTGAACCTGCATCTCCTGGAATACAGTTCCAGATGCTTGGTGACGCCTGCGCCATCTATCACAATTAAGGAGGATAGATGTTTTCCCGAGAAAACATACTCTTCGAGTCGTCGATATCAACTAAGACTTCAAAAATGTTTGTTCTTTCATGCGTATTTTCGTGCTGTAAGATCTAGTCGTGTCCATTAGGCCCGGTTCCCACTACACCGGACCGGCAGATCTGCCGACCCGGTAAAACTGCCGCAAGGGCTAGTGGCTGTACAATTTATATAAAGCTATTCACATTATCCTGAGTCCGGCATTTTTACCGAGCGTTTTGTCACTACGAAAGTGCCGATAGAACCACCGGACCGGAGTAGGCTAATCAAGTGATGCAATATGTTATTTGTATTTTTTCTGTGCCGTGTGGGACCGGCTTTAGAATTGTCCCACCCCTCCACCCATGGGAGTCGTAAGAGCCGACTGAGGGATTACGGGGGAGTGGGCTGCAGAACTCCCTCGAATATTAACAACATCCACTGCGATCGCCAACCCGCCTGCCAAGCGTGGCGATTACAGCACTATCCACCATATGAGCGAAACACATGTTGTGGAGTTCTCTTGGGAAGCCCTATGGACTTCGAAAGGCTGATGGATAATCATATAGGGAATATTATGGCACTGGCGACGTATTCATGTAGGTACGTAACGTACGTACGCAACCGTTAAGTCAGTCGGGGTAATCTTAAATCATACTATAGTAACACTCGTGGTTTATGTTTATGACACTGCGTTTTGGCATGGTTTTGTTTGTATTTGTGTGAGTGAGCGCGTGTAATTTTGACATGGTTTTATATGGCTTCACTGGATTGTTCGTAATGATCCGTCTATATATTTTTCTTGGTCTGAGGTAAAAGGTTAACAAATAACCCTCATTTCGTCAAATTCAAAATTAAAACAGCAACAAGGTTTATATTAAACTTTTGAATGGTCGGTTTCCACCTGAAATACGCCACGTAGCTGAGCCAAAATCCATCCATCCAACCATCAGCCTTTCGAAGTCCACTGCTGGACATAGGCCTCCCCAAGAGAACGCCACAAAATGTGTTTCGCTCATATGGGGGATAGTGCCGTAATCGCCACGCTTGGCAGACGGGTTGGCGATCGCAGTGGATGTTGTTAATATTCGAGGGAGTTCTGCAGCCCACTCCCCCGTAATCCCTCAGTCGGCTCTTACGACTCCCATGGGTGGAGGGGTGGGACAATTCTAAAGCCGGTCCCACACGGCACAGAAAAAATACAAATAACATATTGCATCACTTGATTAGCCTATCTTACTCATTTCGACCAGATCGATTTTTTAAGCTATACCTAAAATCAAGAGGGCCGGACTTAAATATTAAGCGTATCTATGGTATCTCTAGTGCAAATATACCCTAAGACTTTGTTTACTCTTGCCGTAAAACATAATCTACTCTTTCTTCTTTTAGTTTTTTAGTAAAATTTTAAAGACAAAGAGAGCTAAATTTATAGTGTTTTTGTATTTCTGTTGTGTTAATTTACAGCAGTATTTTCCATTTGTAGCCTAATAAAAGTTATGAAGAGCCTTGGGGAGACCACTAAAGTAATGTAACATAGTTCCAGTGGCTCGCTAATAAAGGCGGAGAGACGGCACACGGCGGGTTTATTTAGTGGGTGAGGGCCCCACTACCCTCGTCGTTGCCCCGAACGACGGGGCGTGCGGTTAGGAGAATCTTTTACCGACAACAAAAAAAAAAAACGATTTCAATGCAATGATCATTCCATGGATCCACGGGCAAACCTGAGCGCAGATGGCGCTATCGGCGAGATGGCCACTGTCAAATTGTAGTTGCTTTGTTTGCCTAGGAATTGTTTGCTATTTTTGTTTAATATGGTTGATCAGCGATATTGTTAAAATGTATACTACCTGAAAGATTAAAGAATTGAAAGACGCTATGCTGTGGCCATAAAATATTTTTCGACGTACAGGCTTTCCCCACTTTTTTTATGTGGGATTTAACTGTACACCAAGGTAATAACATGGTACGGCACACAGAGGCATAATATGAGTAATCTAAAATTAACCAAATTACAGTTTTTAATGGCCATGTCGATAATACGCCATCTGTCGTGAAATGATAGCAGTAAACATCCCCATTGGTACTTGTTCCTTGTGGTTTAGTTAGTGTGTAATATAGTGACAAATATATAATGGAATACTGAATGTAACTCATATTACCATAGAGCTGCAAATTAAGGGTAATAAAAACAAATTTAGTTTCAAGCATTTATTGTTAATATGAATTGCATTCATAAACTACTAATACATAAATATTAAGCCATGGAATGTTTTTGCGAGATTCACTAATTGTACATATATTTAAATAACACAAACAGGTCTGTTTCGCGTATAATGTAACTATAATTACCTGCTGCAACATAGCTGAGACTCCAGATTAAAAGTAATTTAAGTTACATTACATGCAAAATAGATCAACTGGTCCATTGTGTTATGTAAATATAATGTAATGTTAGATTTATTTAGTTCCTTCTCTAAAATTAAGTAGAATATTTTAATTTGACTTCATTTAGTATGATTCTACATAAAAAAAAAAAACCTTAAATTGAACTTCCATAAGTCAAAGAGAAGGAACTATTTTTTTTTCACTTAAAAATCAATGTTGGTAAGAACACAACAAAGATTCTAAATTCAAATGTAGTGTTATCATTTTTTAAGCATTACCAGTTTAACACCAAGAGAGTCAATTCTAGTATGTATCTGCACATGATAACATTAATTTAGACAAGTATAGGCCTCATTACAAATACCTAATCCCTTTGACATCTTTATAAAGTGTTCATATATAGTCGAAGTTCCTCAAACTTATGTTAAATAAGTTAAATTACCCTCTACCTAAACATTCTTTTTGAATACATATTACAATTTGTAAACCTCCATACAAATTATCAAAATATTGACAAATAGAAATAGTTGTCCAGTTAACAGACACATCACATCTACTGTAATTGCCAAAAATCTTATTGAAAACTCATGTTCAGAAACCTTGCCCCGACAATAATGATGTAAGTCATTTTATTATAAGACATACCGAAAGAGGTATATAAGGAATCACATTGTTCAAAAATGTATTAGAAGCTATTAAATATATATTATAATATAGTTTGGCATATATTCAAGTAAGAAAGATACTCCTTTAATGCTGAGATTCTATTCAACTTCAAAATAATCCACATGTTCTCCAGGGCTGAATTTCCCTTGTTGTAACACCATCAAACATTTCTTAGCAGTCATTTCTGGCTTAAGTAGGGTCCCTTGCTTTCTAAATGTTGTAAACACATCCCTTAAATTTGTATTGACAGTTTCAGCCAAGACGTGATCAATCATAGATGTTTCTACCGGACCTGGAGAATAATTCAGCACTCGTATGCGCTTTTTCTCCTCAGCTAATACTTTGAAATACATTTCTCTTGCAGCTTTGCCACTGCAGTAGTTTGCCATGCCGCTCATAGGTTTGATAGCACATAAAGATGTAATGTTAACAATGATAACTCTATCTTCAACAACTTCAAAGATCTTAAGGAATTGTGTATTCAATTTGATCACGTTAAACACATTGAGATCATAGTATTGTCTCATCTCATCTACGTCTTCCATTTGTGATGTGGCAACACCTAAATTACCCAATGAACCAACATTGTGGAATATAATAGATGCAGCAAAATCTGTAATACTTCTTCCTTCTAAAGAACGATTAATAACATCAAGCATTTCAGCAGCTGAAGCCTTAGAGAGATCCATAGATTCATACATAATTTTCACATTCTGTTGCTCACACAGTGTAACTGTTTTTTCCAATTCCTGTTTGTTACGTGCCAGCAACAACATTAAAGAATTTGGACCAAGCAGCTTTGATATCTCAGCTGCAATAGCCCTTCCAATACCTTGGGAAGCTCCCGTAAGCAACACATATGTAGTCCCACTGAGATCTACTCTAGATAAAAATGAAGATGCCATTTTTACTTACAATAATCTTAGATGAAGCTATTCCTGCAACAGTTTTTCTTCCTCAGTGTTACCTACTACAGGATCTAGGTCACAGCCTTCTCGCATCAACCGGTCAATACAATCTGCCCGATAAGCAGCTAGATCTTCAACCACTTTACTCTTTGACCTGATGACCTTGAGTTTGCGCTCTGTAATTATAAAAAATATTAAATACAGATGCTAAAGTAACCTAGCAAAAATAAAAAGTGCCAGTGAAAGCCTGAATTTATAATACATTGCTGACACGGCTATATAGTAATAGCTAAGAACGTTCAGAAACCGGACATTCTAATTTGTAATATTTACCTAATCAACGTAAGGCAGCATCGAATGGCACACACTGTTCTAGTTATACTACTTGGGAAACTGCTATATATGGGGTTATCACATTGATGTATATATAAGTACTACGTACGTACTCAATGGTTATCAACTATAAACAAAAAACATACCTAAAACGGCAAGATACTGTTCAGAATCCGATAACTTCTCGAACTCCTTCGACGTAGGCTTGAAGTTGTCTTCAAATTCGGAAACAACCACAGAATTACCAACGTCCCTTCCCCAAGGATCCATCAAACTGTAATTTAAACACAGCCATTAATTATTTTATTAGAATGCATATTTGCCAAAAGATATAAATAAGCAATATACCTTAGAGTAAGATCAATGCTTTATTAATTTTTGGTACCTAAATGCCAAATTAACTTTTGAAGTTGGTCATATAAATTGTAATTGTAAGAAAATAGTAAAGCCGTAATTGCTATAAAATTAGCAATTTAGCACTTAGATTGAATAGAAATAGGGTAGAGATTAGGACCAAATGAGTGCCCCAGTGATTTGAGTGATTATTGATTTGATCCACAGACTAAGACTACGGAGTATAGATGTGTCAACTCGATTTATTAACTCGAGTTAACTCGATTTAAGCTTAACTCGAAATAACTTGAGTTGATTTCTTCTAACTCGAATTGGTTTGGCGCGGCAAATTAATGAATGAATATACGCGATCGTTTGTAGTGCGTAATGGCGTGAAGCATGAAGTTGGCGGATCATTTGTGAATATATTCACTGTCGATCAAATGTGACAGTATTGCAGATCACAAAGTAGATTTGTTGCAGATTTGACTGATTTGAGGTTAACTTTGTGGTGCCGGTTAAAAGGAAATCGTTTGTATGCGATGTATTTGAATTGTCAGTTTACACTTAACACGTCCACTAAGGACATGTTAAGTGTAAACAGTGTTCGCAATATTTTTATTCAAATATATTGGAAATACGACAACATTGTTAAACCATATTAAAAAGAGGCACCCAAATGTCGCCTTCGTAAAAACGAATAATTTAAATTAGACTTCAACTTCATCGTTAGCAAATCGATACGGCATTTTGCACGGGTCTTCTAGTTTATTATGAATTTGTTTAAATTTCTGAAATGAAAACTTCTTTAGGCGCGTTGAGCACTTTTTGAGTGAACAAAAATCATGGAACTCGCGTCATAGTCACCGAATGCTCCGATCTTCTTTAGGCACGTTGATTACTTTTTGGGTGAACAAAAATCATGGAACTCACGTCATCGTCATCGAACGCTCTGATAGAAGTGAAAACTAAGTAACTTGTGAATTGTATAGTCGAGCTATTAGATTATTATTTTTGAATTATTTTTGGTTTAATAAAGAAGTGTTAATGACCAGTAATTGTTCTATACAATTCACAAGTTATTTAGTTTTCACTTCTATCGGCAGTCCACAAAGACTGCCCCGCATGTTATTTATTTTAAATACAGTTTGGAGGTTAGTTAATTAAATTGGTACAAATAAAACAAATCATTCTTCACTCAGTTTCATCCATTTAACCCGAGTCACGTAATTCGAGTTCAATTCGGGATACGAGAATTTAAACTCGAGTTAAATCGAGTTGTTTTTATTACGAGTTGGCACATCTCTACTACGGAGGAATACAGACGGTGCACTCCACTGGCTCTATAAGGGTGCACTCCCCTACAAAAAACTAGACTTCCCGACTGTCAACTCTACTTTAGACTTTGACGTAATTTTTTTTTTCTTTACTATAGTTTACTAAAAATTCTTGGTTAAGGTATAGGTCTTTTTATCCACAATATATATTATTGTAGCCTCTAATATCACTAAATATAATTTATTATTTAATTTTAGGTAGTAAAAGAAAACACAATTTCAATTTAATTTATTCTAACCTTAGTTTTTTCTGGTCAAGATGTATTTATTAGCCCAAAACAAATGATCCTATCTTTTTGCACCAGTTATGTATTACAAGGCTTAAATTCCAGAATATATTCTAATACAATATTTACATAATATTTCACAACCAGTGTTAATTTTGTATTTTGATTTAATATTGATCTTCACTCTTTGACAGCGCGTACTACTAAGTGACTTGTGGATTGTTTTTATAAGAAAACTGGTTAAAAGTTCAAAGTTTCTTTAGTGCTTCATACCGATAAAAAGATCTTAAAGTGTGTCATGGTTTTGTGCAGCCTTTGTGACTGATTAGTGCCGTAAACTGGAGTAATAACCAAAAACAATTCAAGATAAAAACTATTCTACCCACAAAGCTATAATAAGACATAATCATACCTAGAAAAGTACGCACTCCCCCTCCTACAACTGAATCCGACAATCAGGAGACTATGTGTACACCTGATATGCAATCGCACGGCATATCAGGATGTACCAATATAACTTCAAGGAATAAACGCATTTGCCCTGATTATTCACCGGAAAATGAATGGAATTTGTTTGAGGACAAGATAACAATGATGCTTGCCTCATGGAAGTCTGACCAAGACTTGATTCTTGATAAAATTATTTCCGATATATAGCTGAGATTAAGCAACAAAATAGAGAGATTCACAAAACTAATAATGAGATAGAAAAGTCGATTTAATTTATGAACAGTAGATATGAAAGTATGAGAATAACTATTGAAAAATTGAAAAAAGAAAGATTAGAGCAACGAAACTACATTATGGAGTTGGAGAGGAAGGTCAATGACCTACAACGGGGTTCCCGTTCTTCGAGCATTGAAACAAGAAATATGCCCCAAAACGACAAGGAGACCACAAGCGATTTGACCTCCCTCGTTGTGCAAACATGCAACGCTGTACAGGCGACGGTGGAAGCAAATGAGCTTCGTGATGTCTATCGGTTTCCTGGAAAAAAAGGGCTCGATGAGGCCTATAGTAGCGGAGTTCCGGAGTATTTCATAAAAAAATCAGGTTCTCAATGCAACACGCACATTTAAAAAAGGTCTGCCCCCTTCAGAAAAGTTAAATACAAGTCATGTTGGAGTTAGTGGTCCAATTAATCCCATTTATGTTGCTGAATATTTGCCTGGTAGCTTGAGGCAGTTATTTTATGAAGCCCGTAACTTTTGTAAAACCAACCATTGCAAATTTTGCTGGACCAAAAATGGTAAATTTTTTCTTAGAGAGCGTGAATGGTTGGAGTCAGTTACAACACATTATTAGTACCCACGTATAATATATGTATAGTTAAGAGTACTGAAAAATAGTACTCACGTCGGAGCGCTGTAAAACCTTAGCTATTGACTTAATGAAAAAATGTTGCCTATATAAGTTATTCCTTAAAAATCGATCTACAAAAATGGTCTGATATCATTTTTTCGTTAAATGATAAAAAAAAGTTATATCGAAAAATATAAATTTTTTTCTCGAATTTCTGAACATTTTCGCTTATAACTTTTTTATTTATAGTTCTATGACAAAAAGTTACTGGACCAAAGTTATAGAGAATTTAATTTGCAACAAAAAATGTTAACAAAATTTTTTATTACATAAATAGTTTTAGAGATATATCGTAAAAACCGTTACAACCCCTATTTTGAAGATGGCGGCCGTGGGACAAGGGTGGCGGTAACCCCACAAACTTGGTTTTAGCTTAACACATACCCCCCCTACACATCAAAAAAATAAAATTGCATCCTCTAAGAAACGCAACCCCAAATGTAACTTTTCAATGGACTACTTTAATACATCATGATTCTCACTTGATTTGGAACCCAGAATACATTATCTATTATTATAGAATAGTTAACCAAAGACGGACATTCACAACAACAATACAATTAATAATTTTAATGCTTTACATTGCTATTGTATTATTCTTTAATTACTGCCACATATTATACTATTATACATGTTTATTAACCACAGGTACCAAGGCCCAAGTGTCATATTATTATAAATTTATATACCTACATCAATGTTGGACATAAATTCCATAACTGAAGAACTGGACTTTATCTGTAAGCCAGAACAATGTTCCAAAATTCTGGGTAAGACTCCCGATACTATAAACATATTACACATAAACATACGCAGTATAAATAAAAATATAGATTTACTTCGTCTGTTCTTCATATCTATACAAATATCACCGGAAATAATTATACTGTCCGAGTGCTGGCTCAGTAAAACTTCAATACTTCCTATGTTAGAAGAGTACATAGCTTATCAAACAAATAATAATTATAACCAAAATGATGGCTTAATCATTAATATTAAGTCAAATTTCTCACATATTGTTACAGAGCCTAAAATATCTGATGCTAACTGTCTAATGTGTAGAGTACCATCACAAAATTTAGGTATAATTTTATAGGTCACCCAGCTTTCAAAACATAGATATTTTTTTTTTTTAGATAGCCTTAATCTTATTCTCACGTCTATTGCGAACATCCGTAATATTGTAATAATTGGTGATATTAACATAAATATTGCCCCTCACAATCAAAACACGCAAGCTCACGAATACCTAACCTACCTACAGGCTTTACACGGCCGAATACCTAACCTACCTACAGGCTTTACACGGCCTTATACCTACTCATACACTGCCAACTCGTGAAGATGCCTCGATCATGTCCTTCTAAAATCTGACCTTCTAAATACCACCTTAGTCTTGGACGCGTCTATTACAGATCACTATCCAGTCTTGTTCAATATCGATGGTAAGCTAGTGCCTACTAGACAGAAACCAATTTATGTACAAATAGACTACTCTGCTGTCTATTCTACTGTGTCAAATACAGACTTTAGTCAAGTGTTAAATATTTCAGATGTGGACAAAGCAGCAGAGCTGCCAGTATCCACAGTAGGCCAAATAATTAAGCAACATTCAGTGATAAAGTATATTCCGTCAAAAAACAGACTCATCAAGCCTTGGGTTACGCTAGGGCTGCTTCGGTGTGGGGCGGCGGCAGCGCGTATGCGGAGAAGCGCCGCCCCCGGGCCGGACGGGGTTCCCGCCCGAGTGCTGGCCCTGGTCCTCGACCACCTAGAGCCCCGCCTCAGGGGACTGTTCGACGCTTACCTGGTGTCCGGACGGTTCCCTGACTGCTGGAAGGAGGGGAAGCTCGTGCTCCTGCCGAAGCCGGGACGGTCTCCGAATACAGTCGCGGCCTTCAGGCCCATCGTGTTGCTGGACGAGGCGGGCAAACTGCTCGAGCGGGTAGTCGCTGCCCGCATCGTCCGGCACCTAAGTGCGGTCGGCCCCGACCTGTCCGATGCCCAGTTCGGATTTCGGGCGGGTCGGTCTACGGTCGACGCCATCCTGCGCTTGAAGGCCGCGGCTGTGAAGGCCGTCACCTCGAGGGAAGTGCTGTTGGCGGTGTCGCTCGACATCGCCAACGCCTTCAATAGTCTGCCATTCGGCTGCATCAAGGAGGCACTCCGGTACCATGGAGTGCCCCTCTACCTAAGGCGGCTGGTGGCGGACTACCTCGACGGCCGCAGCGTCCTCTTCGTGGACCGGGAAGGGGACGTTGTAAGGAGGGCTATGTCGTGCGGCGTCCCGCAGGGTTTGGTTCTTGGGCCGCTCCTGTGGGATATCGGCTACGACTGGGTCCTCCGTGGCCGGCTCCCCCCCGGGCTGGGCGTAATTTGCTACGCAGACGATACGCTCGTCACAGCCCGGGGCGGGACCCTCGAGGAGGCGGCAACGCTGGCCACCTCAGGAACCGCGGAGGTGGTCAGGCGGATCGAAGCGCTGGGGCTTAGGGTGGCCCTTGAAAAGTCGGAGGCCCTACTCTTCCATGGGCCCCGACGCGGCTCACCCGCCGGCGCCTCGATAACGGTCAACGGTGTGGGCTTTCCAATCCAGGCCCACATCAAGTACCTGGGCCTGGTATTGGATGGACGGTGGCACTTTGACGAGCACTTCCGCCGTCTTGCGCCAAAGCTCGTTGGCACGGCGTCCGCCCTCGGGCGACTGATGCCGAATTTGGGCGGACCGAGTCTCGCGTGTCGACGACTCTACGCGGGGGTAGTACGGTCAATGGCACTGTACGGCGCGCCCGTGTGGGCGGAGTCCCTGGCCGCTCGCAATAGGGCCCTTCTGTGGCGTCCACAGAGGGTCGTAGCGGTCAGGGCAATACGCGGGTACCGCACGGTCTCGTGTGATGCAGCCTGCGCGTTGGCCGGAACCCCCCCCGTGGGATCTGGAGGCGGAGGTGCTCGCCGACGTTTATCGGCGGGCGTCGACGGCGCGGGCGGGGGGCAGCCGCCCCTCGCCAAGCGCAATCTCAGCGTGGCGGGAAAATGCCCGCCGCGCCACCGTCCTAAAGTGGAGGTCTCGGCTGGAGATGCCCCGGGCTGGTCTCTGGACCGTGGGGGCGCTCCAGCCGATCTTGGAAGAATGGGCGGGGCGGCAGCACGGGGTCCTCACCTTCCGGTTGGTGCAGGTTTTGTCGGGGCACGGTTGCTTCGGCAAATACCTGCACACGATCGCTAGGAGGGGGACGACCCCAGGCTGTCACCACTGCGACTGCGGCGAGGACTCGGCGCAGCACACGCTCGAGTCGTGCCCGGCCTGGGATGTGCAGCGCCGGGAACTCGCTGCAGTCATAGGCGTGGACCTGTCGCTGCCGGCCGTTGCGCGAGCGATGGTTAGCAGTGACAGGGCCTGGACCGCGGTCGCCGCCTTCTGCGAGGCTGTCATCTCGCGGAAGGAGGCGGCGGAGAGGGCCCGGGAGGAATCCTCCTTCGCGGACCCGATTCGCCGCCGGCGCGCGGGGCGGCGTGCGCGCGCTTACCTGCGCCTGATGCCGCCCTAGCCGAGGCTGCGGACGGTGGGGTCGGGGAGTACCCTGCCGTCCGCGGAAGCCTACCGCGAAGGTGTGACGCCCAAGTGCGCGGGGCGTCGCACAAGAGAGGGTGCCCGAAGGGGCTGCCGCCTGCGGATCGCGGAAAACGAAGCGGCTCCCGTGATCCGCCGTAGCAAGGGCGGGTGAGGGCGCACGGTGGGTTTTTAGTGGGTGAGAGCCCCACACTACCCCGTTGTCTCCCCGGGCAGCGGGGTGTGCGGCAGGACATTTTTGCCCACCTAAAATAAAAAAAAAAAAAAAAAAAAGGCTGCTTCGGTGTATTCGAAATAGAAACGCTATGAATCGTAGGTTAAGGAGGCAACCAAATAATTGCACACTTAAAACTATATATTTAAGATACCGAAACTTCTGCAACAAATTACTCAAAAATCTAAAGCAAGCATACGAACAAAATATGTTTTCTAAAGCAAAAAATAACCCCAAAGCTACATGGAAAGTGATTAAAAATATTATTAATACAGACTGTACTCCAAACCCACCACTGGAACTTTTAAAATTAGAATCTAATAATAAGTTATCTATAAATAAAGTTAACCAATTTTTTGCCAATATAGGTAGAGAACTTGCACTAAAACATAACAGTTACGTATTTTCCTCTTTGGAACATGTCCATGACAAATCACCTCTTAACTCTCTTGCACTTTCTCCTACTGATGAATCTGAAGTCGCTAGTGTAATCTTTAGTTTGCGAAAGGACGCCGCTATTGGATGGGATGGTATTGGATCTTCTCTGTTACAACAATGTAGCACTGCATTGATTCCAGTTGTTACACATATTTGTAATGCAAGTATCTACACGGGCAAATTCCCTAAAGTATTTAAAAAGGCCATTGTCCCTCCTATATTCAAGGGAGGGTCCAGAGATGATATCAACAATTATTGGCCAATATGTGTGTTGCCCGCACTATCGAAAATACTAGAGAAAATTCTGAACTATCGGTTAATTAACTTTTTAGAACACCATTCTATTTTAGCACCAATCCAGTTTGGATTTAGAAGTAAAAAATCAACAGAAGATGCAGTAGCGTCTTTAGTAGACCATGTAGTGGAAAAACTTGACAAAAGAATAAGTGTATTGGTATCTTCCTAGATCTCACTAAGGCCTTTGATACCGTCTCTGGTCCACACCTTCTAAGCAAGCTTGATGGAATGGGCATTCGCGGTCTTACTCTCCAGATTTTCAAAGATTATCTGTCTAACTGAACTCACTGTATCAAAATCGGCTTAGTTATTAGCGACGATGCCTTTCTGGCATACGGTGTTCCTCAAGGCTCTATCTTAGGGCCTACTCTCTTTCTAGCCTACATTAATTCGCTCTGCAAACTCTCGATACCAAACTGTTCGATATATACCTACGCGAATGACACAGCTTTGGTTGTTCATGGCACAAACTGGTCCAACACTTTTACTTCTGCTGAACAGTCCCTCGGGCATGTAATGAACTGGCTATCTGATAATCTCTTGACATTAAATATAACTAAAACCACTTATCTAACCTTTTCAAAAAAAGCATCTAACCAACCACCATCTGACACTTTTCAACTGAGAGCCCATTTGTGTAATGATAACAGTGATCGATGCGATTGTCCTATGTTATTTAGGTCCAATACAATAAAATATCTGGGTGTCAATATTGATAATCAGTTAAATTGGAAATCACATTTGGAGAGCCTAACCTCGCGTGTAAACTCATCTATTTTTTCAAAAAGTTAAGATGTTCTGCCGATACCGACGTTCTAAAAACCGTTTACTTTGCACTATGCCAGTCCATCCTAGGCTATTGTATATCTGTGTGGGGAGGTTCAAGTAAGACAAACTTATTAAGGCTCGAAAGAGCGCAGAGGGCTGTCCTGAAGTTTATGACTTGTAAGCCTTACAGATACCCTACCTCCACTTTGTACGAAACATGTCAAGTACTTACTGTGAGACAGCTCTTTGTACTCCAAAAAGTCTTAAGAAAACATAAAATGTTATCTCATGACAAGTCTATGCTTAATAAAAGACGGTCCTATAAGGTATGTCCGACACCAAGACATAGAACAACTCTTGCAAGTAAGCATTTCCAGGTAATAAGTGCTCACCTTTATAATATTATAAATAAATCGTGTAATCCTTACCCTCTCTGCAAGTACCAAATTAAAACCACAGTCTCCAAATGGCTATAATCTAAAACCTACTCAGAGACAGAAGATCTAATTAGGTACTATAATATCTAAACTTTAACACAAACCTGTCACTACAAAAATATTCACTACACAACATTTACTTCGCATACACTCACTACACAAACACATGCACATGCACACAAATACACAAGTACACGTCTATATTTATATACACAAAAAGCAATTCCTTTCCTTTTATATACAACGTTTTTTCATTTATCATTTAATTTTCATTTTATTTAAAAGGATTAAGCTACAATGTTTAACTTTATAAGAGAGCCCTGGTGCCCATAACACAAGTTAAATCTTATCATGGGCACCAGAGTTCAACTTCCATTTATGTTTATATCACTAAGTTAATTTACCACGTTTTGTATTTTGTGTCTTACGCAGAAATAAACAATATTTATTTATTTATTTTACTATCTTCTGTACCATTTTAATTTAGAGGTTGAAATTCCATGTCTGCATCTTCTGCCATCAGAAGCTGTAAAAAAAACATTATTACATCTATCTTTATATATATAATTCTATTGTACGTGTGTCTGAACTCCTAAACGGCTGGACCGATCTTGACGAAATTTTTTGTGTGTTTGTGTAAGTACCGGGATGGTTTAGATTCACATTTGGACCTGGTAGGTGACGCCACGATAGGATTTAAGGATTTTTGTTCAATTTATTGGTGTATGTTTGAGTAAGTACCGGGATGGCTTAGATTCACATTTGGACCCGGTAGGTGGCACCACGATAGCTTTAGGACCTACCTAAAAACAAAATTTCCCACACCAGAAAATCCTTAGTAGCTAAAATAAACGCTCCATCCAAACGAAACATCAATGTTCGGACAGGACAATGTCTATTGGGTCCACTAGTACTATTATAAAACTGTAACATAGCTGTGTCTGTACATTTATGATATTTTTCTATGTGGTGACGGACTAAGAATACAAGGGTCACCACCACATTCATTCCCACGGGTGTCGGTGGGGTGGGTGACAAAGAGAATCGATCGATATTCAACAGATCAATGTCATTACTTCGATATTTTAACCAATTTTTCATCGATTTTAAAGGCTACATTTCGTACCGATTCAAAAAATGGTTTTTTTTTGTCATAATCGAATTATCGACATTTTACGTAGTCTGTGAAATAATAAACTACTACTTAGTCTGTGTATTTGACAGAAAAGTCGTGACGTAAGCGACCTAGTTGTCAAACTTTAAAGTAGAGACAGACTAAAAATTTTCGGGAAATCCTAATTTTTTCTTCGAAGTGATACCCCTGTGATTTGATCTCAGAGAAGCCACACCAATATATACTCTTTGCTATTAACCTGCTATTAACAAAGACTATTAAGTTCTTAGTCTCAGTTCCGTATATACAAATGTACTCTGTGCCACCAACAGACCGCTGAGCATCGAGCTCTAATAAGGGGAGAGGAAATTACTACAAATTTACCGAGCCAATTCTTTGAAATCCAAAAATGGCGGAATTTCCGCTAGGGAAGCGCGTAAAAAAATATTGATATCGATACTTCAGTCCTTCAAGCGATCTATAAATTTTTGGGTGGACAAAGGTTTTTTTAATTGCGTAAATTTGTATCTACCTGTACCTATAATTATATCTAAGTGTGTCAAATTGCAACCCAATCCATTCAGTCAAATGAGCTAGTGGTTGATAGATCAATCAGGCATGCCTTCTTTTTAAACAAACAGAAAATTAAGGGCGTAACACTCTATTGAATAGATTTGGGTTTTAAAAAGCATAAGGAAATAAATAATAATTTAATCCTGGGTATAGACGTTCACTCTAAGTCCAAACATACCTATATCAGTTTGTGATGTGATGACATCAGGAGAAAAAGATTTGAAAGTGAGGTATTACAATAACTAGAAACAAGTATATAATAATATTTGATTCCATCCATCAGTCATTCGACGTCCACTGCTGTACATAATAGGTCTCCCTAAGAGAACGCCACAATAAGCGGTCCTTTTTTTTTGTTAACATGGTCCAAAATGCAAGTTTACGCACGTTACTGGGGTACCAACAGGATCCAGGGGGAGTGTCGGGCTTGATGTCATACAGGCTCGACTCTTGTGTCGAGTTCATGAGCCACAATACCGACTAAAACATGACCGCGGCGCCTTCTTCCGTCATAATGGAGAGTTATAGGATCGACTACAGATATTCCACACCGACGCTCTAGTGACTACATCCAATGGTGCCTGTGTGGTGGGTGTAAATCGTTATTATAAATATATTGTTGACAGCACGGAACATATTGGCAATAGGCTTGCAGAATAAATATCGATATATCGGTGAAATTCTTTTTCACTTTACACTTTACAAACATACAATTTCGAGGCCTTTCTTGTGACTGAATTCCAGCAATCTTACGGCGATGACAGTTTAACTATTTTTATAAATGTTAAAGTAAGTTTGTTTGTTTGCTATTTCTTGACACCGTAACTACTTAACCAATCATCACGAATTGTCACATATTTAAAACTCTGGAGTACAGATTAGGACAAAGGCTACTAACTATTGTGTAAGTGGAGAAGGTCTCCTGGCTGGGATGGCTATTTTTGTGTAAATTATTTTTATGCTAGAGAGTGACGTATTTAGACTGAAGAACTTTACAGGATTATGCTCGCTGTAAAATTGTCTGAAAGGATAATAATAAGTTAAGTTGAAGGTTTATTGTAGGGCCAGCTGAAAATCAGTGTTTTACAATTAGCACTACAAAAACTGAGCTGGCTACATTTGTTACACTATTGGTATTTTATAGTTGTTCCTTTTTATTTTGTTTTTCTTATCTTGTGTAACAAAAGTATTTACTTGCTTTGAATGCTAATAATAATACAATTCAAATGATTAATCAATTCGATAAATTAATAAAAATTAATTTAATTAAAGCTCTCGTCACACAGAGGCGGGAGCCGCGGGAAAGCGCCCGTTGCTATGTGACAGGTTGCATACAAATTCGAATATTACAAAAAAATTTCGTCCCGGATGGCGATCGCTTTCCCGCGGCTCCCGCCTCTGTGTGACGAGGCCTTAATGGTATGCTGCTAAGCCACTGCTCACCACTTCATTCCAAGCACACAAAATTAATAAATGGTCGGCTTCTTCCCACTATATGAAAATTTGTGACGAATAATAATCACAAATTATTAGTGGTGGATGCTAGGTAGGAACCTAAATAGCGCAAGTTAAATATTTTAAAATAAATTTTTAAAACATCGATATATCGATAGTTCTTCCTGCATCCCTAATTGACAGCTGACATACAACAGATAAAGGCCTTGTTCCGATATACACTGCGAGTACTGTGATATCACGTGATCAACAGCTTCCATAAATATAACAACGCACTATAGAATATTATTATTATTACTGAATATTGTAAATCAAAGATACCCGAACATGGCAAAAGTAAAGAAATTGTGTTTATTGCAGTGTAAAACCAATACTTTGTATGAAATGAAAGTAATGACAGATCAGTATACTGGACTGCATTCCGTTATAAACAGTAACCATTATAGCCAACTATAAAGGAACGACTTTACAGTATACTAAATTGACATCACACCTTACAGTGCTCGCAGTGTATATCGAAACACAACCAAATTACGCTGTCATCGTAACTATTAAGATGGCGGACGACAGCTGAAGTAAGTCACTTTTACTTGGTATATGAAGATTAGGGCGCCTCCCCCTTATTAGAGCTAGATGCCGCCGAGCAGAACACAGACTCATTAGAGTGGAGCAGCTTAGATAAAGAACCTCAGACCTTAGATAAATAACCTACCTCAAACTAAGAACTTAATTAGTCTGAGTAAAGAACCTAGTGGAGCACATTGAGCCAAAGAGTATATCATTGAAATTAAAGCTCGTGATCTCGGCGACATTTGGTTTCAGCAAGACGGCGCCACTTCCCACACATCGCATCAATCAATGGATTTATTGAGAAAACATTTCGGTGAGCACATAATTTCACGTTTTGGGCCGGTCGATTGGCCACCAAGATCGTGTGATATCACACCGTTAGCCTTTTTCCTGTGGGGAGTCTAAAGTTTATGCGGATAAGCCCGCTTCGATTCAGGCCTTGGAGGAAAACATCACGCGTGTCATTCGCCAGTTACTAGTCGAAATGCTCGAACGAGTCATCGAAAATTGGACTCAACGGATGGACCATCTGCGACGTAGCAACGGCCAACATTTGATAGACATAAAAAAAAAATGCCAAAGAATGTTCTTTCAAATGACAATAAACATTCTCCATTAAATTGGAATTTTCTGTTTTTTTCTTTAAAAAAGTAGCGAACCTCGAAATCGAAATCACGCAAAAACTACTGAACAGATTTTGATGCAACTTTTTTTATTTGAAAGGCCTTGATTAGACTTAAAATCTGGTATACATTTTATCCCGCTACTATATCGGGAACCTGAGATATAACAGAAAAACTAGCTTTTGGCTGCGCCGAAGCCGCGGGCAAAGGCTGGTAAGATTATATCCGTAGATATTGTTTAAGCAACAATGGCCATTTTCCATCCAATATATTTTTCTTTCTTCCTTTTTTTGTATCATTGATGCAATAACCAAAGGAATTCTCGGTTTTTGATAATTGAAAGAATCATATTTCTGTCGACGCAAGCTTTCACTGCTATATTATACGAGTAGTAACAAAATGAAATTGAGAGCTGGGAACCATTCTTGGTGTAAATGCATCATTATCCATCCATAAACCCATCAGAAAAAAGGCCTTCGCAAAAAAGCATCACAACGAGCGTTCCTTTTTTTTTATTTTATTTTAGGTCGGCAAAAATGTCCTGCCGCACACCCCGCTGCCCGGGTCCGCAGCCTCGGCTAGGGCGGTATCAACGCAGGTAAGGGCGTGCACGCCGCCCCACGCGCCGGCGGCGAATCGGCTCCGCGAAGGAGGATTCCTCCCGGGCCCTCTCCGCCACCTCCTTCCGTGAGATGACAGCCTCGCAGAAGGCGGCGACCGCGGTCCAGGCCCTGTCTCTGCCAACCATCACTCGCGCAACGGCCGGCAGCGACAGGTCCACGCCTATGACTGCAGCGAGTTCCCTGCGCCGCACATCCCAGGCCGGGCACGACTCGAGCATGTGCTGCGCCGAGTCCGCGCCGCAGTCGCAGTGGTGACAGCCTGGGATCGTCTCCCTCCTAGCGATCGTGTGCAGGTATTTGCCGAAGCAACCATGCCCTGACAAAAACTGCACCAAGAGGAAGGTGAGGATCCCGTGCTGCCGCCCTGCCCATTCATTCAACTTTATGACGGTGGCGCGGCGGAAAAAAAAATCCTAACTGCACACCCCGACGTTCGAGGCAACGAACAGTGTAGTGCCGGGCCTTCACCCACTAAAGAAACCCGCCGTGTGCCGTCTCTCCGCCTTTATTGGCGGGCCACCGGAACTATGTTACATTGCTTCAGTGGTAGGCTATTTTACTCTGGAAAAATGGATAGTTCCTTTGAGATATCAATTTTTTCATTTCGATAATAATTAAAAGAAAGAAGGAAAGTGGAGTCAGGAATCTCCGAACTCGGCGAGCTTGTATTGTGCGATAGAATTTAGAATGTTGAGGAAGCGAGAGATGTATGCAAGAACAGAGCTTCTTTGGCACTCTGCGCTCTCTGCCTACCCCGCAAGGGAAATGGCGTGATAATAATTAGTAGTAGATAATAATGCAGGTGCCATAGACTGACGTATTATTCAGAATTCCACGAGGGCAGAATTTACTTTATAATAAAGTAACTTTTGCCTATTTATTATATTACTACAGATTCCCTCCATCAGCCTTTCATCGTCCACTGCTGGACATAGGCCTCCCCAAAAGAACGCCACAGCAAACGGTCCTGTGCCGCCTGCATCCAACGACGGCCTGCGACTTTGACTAGGCCATCGGTCCACCTGGTGGGAGGCCGTCCTACACTGCGCCGTCCGTTACGCGGTCGCCATTCGATAACCTTTCTTCCCCAACGGTTGTCGGTTCGTCGAGCCATGTGGCCTGCCCATTGCCACTTCAGCATGCTGACCCGCCGGGCTATGTCGGTCACTCCCGTTCTCCTACGGATTTCCGTATTACGGATCTTATCACGTAGAGAGATCCCAAGCATAGCCCACTCCATAGCACACTGAGCGACTTTAAGCCTTGATATAAGGCCAAAATTCAGAGACCACGCCTCTGTGCCGTAAGTCATCATTGGTAACACACACTGGTCGTAGACCTTCGTCTTCAGACACTGTGGAATATTGGACAAGAAAATCTTCCTCAGCTTCCCGAACGCTGCCCAGCCGAGCTGGATTCGTCGATCGACCTCTTTCTCGAAGTTGTGTCTACCTAACTGGACAGTTTGTCCCAGGTATACATAGTGGTCGACAACTTCGAGAAGCGCACTCCCGACCAGGACCGGTGCTGAAATGACATGGACATTAGATATGATTTTCGTCTTGTCCATGTTAATTTTTAGACCCACTAGTCGGGAGACACAGCTGAGGTCGTTGAGCATGGTACCAAGGTCCTCCAGCGATTCTGCCATGACCACGATATCATCTGCAAATTGAAGGTGAGTGATGTATTCGCCATTTATGTTGATGCCGAATCCGGTCCAGTCCAAGAGCTTGAAAACATCTTCCAATGCAGTGGTGAAGAGTTTCGGGGACATGACGTCTCCCTGTCTAACACCTTTCTGCAGTTGGATCGGTTTTGTGCTCTTGTCCTGAATTCGGACAGACATAGTGGCGTTTCTATACAAACACTTCAACACTTCGATGTATCGATAGTCAATTTGGTACCGCCAAAGGGACTGTAGCCCCGCCCAAGTACTACAGATTAGTAGTATTTTATTATACTAAATACTTACTAGTTTACGTACGCGACTTTATCTGAGGGTATTAAAATACAAATCCATTACATCGTTTAGGCGTGTCCTACAGAAACTGCTTATCGGTAGGTATAAAAAATATTTAATATTACACATGCTCGGAAAATAACTTTTATTTTATTTGGAAATGATGCAGAAGCAAGTAGGTACGTCATTACTGTCACGAATGTGCGGAAGTGTATGTATGAAAATCTATTACTAAAGCGCTGAGCTGGAGGAAAACCTATTTAAACTACATACGTGTCTTTTCTTTTAACTTTTTTGAAAACTAAAAGCGCTGTCTAATTTAAATAAATTATTATTATGTTTTAAAATATCAGAATGATAATGGCCACTTGTATTCTTTTTACCATTCTTAACAAAAAACCAAAAATCGCGAGCCGCCTTCTTTTGTTTTTTTCTTTTGGAAATTTGTAAAACTATTCATTGTTTACTTTGAGGTTTACTTAGATTAAATTATATATCTAGATGGACTGTCACTCTTATAAACGTCATAAAAATCGGGCGGGAATTTTTATGTTAGTGTGCGTGACAGCTGTCATTACGCTTGTGCAATTTATGTTTGTGCTGTTGCGTAATGATACCAGTTTCAGTAGTAGTATTAAATTATGGGAAAATTATATTATCATAGATTCAAGACATTCTTATACTACAAAATATTTCGTAGGTATATAGTCAATTATCTCTTTCTATTTACTCTCATAATCTTAATATATTATAAAAATATATATATACTATTTTATAACCTCTTCTTTAATGAGAATACTACTATAACCCACGATAATTATAAATTTAAAAATGTAAACAATCTTCATCATTAAAATAAATAATAATATTACAAATAGTAATATTGTAATTAATTCCAAAAATTACGACTGTGCAGCTTTATGGATCCATTAAATACGCTAATAATGATGTTAGGTAATGTTTCTGTTACTCTCTATAAGCTCTCTATCGATAAAATATCATCAACTTTTGCAAGATTACGCGGAAAATTTAAGTTCATAAACTGCTATCACATAAAAAATACGAACTAAAATTAATTTATTTTCGGAATATTTAAATGACTTATTTAGCCAGTTATTGTATGAAATAATGTTACTAAGCGATGATAAGAAATATCTTTAGTACTCATTTTCCGATTTTTGTAGTTTCGGCACACTTTAAATACTTACGTTGACATTTTAAATGATACACTAATGCTCCTGGATACGACCTTGTCAAGTGACGTCACGATTGAGACTAACAGCCATAGAACAGCATTGGGATGAAAAGTTCACCCCAATTTTTTTTGACGCGTTTACAACGCCTAGGCTCCATCTAGAAATATAATTAATCTAAGCTTTTTAGTTTCTGTTTACCTTTTGTCTCTCGGCTTCCTGAATCAAGTATAGCGTCTACACACCATTTCGTCTGTGGGAACTTCAAAATTGAGCCCATAGAGAAAAATAAACGCCATAAATGCGCATTAATCATCTTTATATAGAATTAGCTAGCCCACAGGAACTATCCAGTTATCCGGGATAAAAATATTCTGTGCTTTTCTGGGCTCTGAACTATATGTATGCAAAAATTTGTAAAGATCAGTTAAGTAGTTAGGGCGTGAAAGTGTAATAAATGAAGATATGATATGAAATGAAAAAATAAACGGCTATCCTCTGCTCTATCTCTTTACGACGCCGAAGCTCAATCTAGATATATAATTTAATCTAAGATTGTTTATATAAAATGTATTCAATTTTCCTCGTAGGAGTAGTATAAAGTACTACGAGTATGTATCACTTGGAAAAATTCGATTCCTGATTTTGGGTGTTTTGAAAGCTCGAGCCGAGCATCCTCGAGCGGTAAGCTATCACATACCTATAATCTATTAATATATTTGCTAATAGCTGTTACCCGCGAATTCGTCCGCGAGGAATTCAACAAAAATGTTAGTGCGTGATTAGTGTAGTGATTAATATAGAATATACAGAATTATTAACTTTACTTGTACATAAATATAGGTTAATAGCATTCATCTTTTTTGCGAATCGATGCATCGTATTTTTTTAATTCTTTTAGGCGTTTCGTAATAACTCTCTTTAAAAATCGTTGTATACATTAAATAAATAAATATTCTCGGACATTTTCACACAACGTCCTCTGGTCCCAAACTAAGCTTAACGCTTGTGCTATGGGTTACCAGATTACGGACATAATACATATTATATTACTTTTTTGCACGCCTCATAAGCGAAGCGTTGAAGAAAAAACACTATTTTTCATGATATTTTTTATGCCATTTTTGTTATTTAAACTAGTAAAAAAACTGTTTAAAAAGGTTCTGTCTTGGACGTCCGTTTCTTGTAGGTAATGTATGGTAACACGATAACAACCGAAATACTTTGATAATCGAATCTTTTTTTTATTAGCTTCAGTACAATTACGAATAGAGCCCTATTACTTTCCACGGTCTGATTCGATGTGGTTTAATTGTTATTAAATAAACAAAAAAATAGTGAATATTTAAGCTTGACTCAATGGCACAGTGATGCACTAAAACCAGCGCTATAGCCTATACCTTATTTCGTAGAACTACTTCTATAGACCAATATATTAGTACTTATATAAATTAGCGCTCGATGGCGTATAAGACATGAGAAACACATTAGCATTTTTTGAAATTAGCGCTATCTATGTGATTTATTGAAAACTACTTAGTACGACTAATACATTATTAGTTACTTAACAAATAATCAATTTTATTGTGAAAAATTAAGATTATGAGGCGTGCAGTTTTTGATTTTCCAAAGTATTTTGTAAATACATACATATAATAGATAGAAAACACCCAGACGCAGTACAAATATCTGTGTTCATCACACAAATAATTGTCTTGAGTGGGAATAAAACCCAGACCTCGTGCACGGAAGTCGGTTACACTACCGACTACGCCACGAGGCCCGTCAAATTGTTTTCATTCATTCGTCATTGTTTGGATTCTGTTTTCTTTGGGCTAAAACGACAACGCTACTGGCATCCATTGTCCTTCACACGTGAACATGCCACGTCCACGCCCATGGGTAAATGTCGGCCTCTCCCAATTTCTTCCAGGCCACTCTGTCTGCTGTTTGATTTATCCAGTCACGGCCGGCATGTCCTCGGATGTCGTTTACCCATCGCTTAGGTGGGTGACAACGTAACCACGTGGTCAGGTGTTCGTCAATGGTCCACTATAAGACTATCCGTGCCTATCTATCTGTGCTCATTTGAGCAATATGACCTGTCCATGACTACTTTTACCGCTCGATGGTTTCAACCACATCGTTCACGCGTGTTTTCCGCCTAATCCACACATTTCTTTTTCGGTCGCTCAAGGAGATCCCGAGCATGGCTCTCTCCATGGATGGCCCTCTGCGCAAATCTGAATATTTTTCTCAGAAACAAACATTAGGTATATATTTACATTGTTTATATTAAATTCTTATCTGTATTCATCAAATTTCAAGCCTTACCTGACTCACTGATTGACTGATATATCAACACACCACCTAAATCGCTGGTCTTAGAAGTTTGGCGGAAGTGTTCTTTGCTTAGTGTAAGTATCTACGAAGAAAGATTTTTTCGAAATTTCTCCCATAAGTGGGTGAAATGGAGGGTTGAATTTTTGATGATACTTTTAAGCTCTTCAATTAAGGCACGCATTAAGCGCACGCCTCGATAGTATTTATCTATTATTAAGTAGGTAGGATTTGTGGGCGTATTTGTAATACCTATAAAAGTAAGTACGCCTTGTAACAACAGCTATCTGTTCACAAATCGGTCCAGCCGTTCCGGAGATTAGCCGGAACAACCAGACAGACAGTAAAAATTAAAAAAAATGGTATTTTTGTACAGGTAGCGTACCTATATACTCTCATAAGTATACATTTAGTAAAAAGCTGTTATTTAGTCATATTCAAACACTTCAATTTTATGAAGTACCTATATGTATAGATGGATAAGACACAAAGATATTTTCGTTAGACTATCTATTCATCAAACATAAAATAAGTACTAGTTCATGCCCATAAAGTATTTCCACTTGCTTGGCTTGTCCCAGCATGAATTGGCTGGTCCGATCGGGGAAGTACCTACCTAGCATCTGAACCTCTCCTTACCTTCATTCCTATTTACTCTTATCCCTTTCCTAAGAGTAGGCGATGCACGAGTG
This sequence comes from Leucoma salicis, assembly GCA_948253155.1. NCBI lineage: Eukaryota > Metazoa > Arthropoda > Insecta > Lepidoptera > Erebidae > Leucoma > Leucoma salicis. The sequence goes on along the minus strand of OX411819.1, from coordinate 4,525,228 downwards.
ATGCTGATGTTGTTGAATATAACTTTTTTTTTACGCATGGTAATCCTTTATGGATACCCGTCCGCCGGACAGACGGAGCGGTTATGCTCCCAGTGGAACTGATCTACCTGCTAAAGCCACGCGGTGTTCTTTCAGACGTTCTTTAGCCAGGGCTGAGGTGTACGCTCTACGCATGAGTTCCATACGGGGCCTCCATTTCTGGTGGCCCCGTATGTTTTGGAGGTCTAAGCCCTCCCTCATTGAGAGGCGCTCGCGGAACAAGTGCGCCGCCGTTCGGGCCTGCTTTCTGCAAGGGTGACAGGCTGCCTTAGGCCCGTCACCCTCAGGACAGCGCCTATGGGGGCCGAAGTTCGTTAAGCGCCCTCTGGCACCCAGTGCGTCTTCTGCGGGAAGGCCGACTGCTGCACCTCTCCCATTCGCGCTCTGCTGTCTCCTTTGCGTACATCACCTCCTCGCAAAAGGAGACGGCGGCGTTCCACCCACTCTCGCTCCGAAGCATGGTTTGAACCATGGCCGAGAGCGAGAGGTCACCCACGCCAACTGCAGCGACGAGTTTACCTACCCAATTGTGATTCATTTTCAGAAGATGATGGCAATTCTGTTAAGGGTCCTAGCTTTAAGTTATGTTCATCTAGCAGATCATCTTTAAGCTGTTTATCTTCTTTTTAAAGTACAAATTATTTGTGAATAAGGAAAAAGAGATTTTTTGTACTTGCCTTTCAACGTCCACTGCTAGACATAGGCCTCCCCAAGAGAACGCTTCAACGAGCGGTCCCGTCATGGGGGATAATGCCGTAATCGCGCTTGGCAGGCGTATTGGCTAATGCATTGGATATTGTTAATACTCGAGGGAGTGCTGCTGCCCACTCCCCCGGTATTCTCTCAGTCGGCTCTTACGCGTGGGTAGAGAGGGGTGGGACAATTGTAAAGCCGGCCCCACACGGCCAATATATTTTTTGTTTGTTTCATAATAGAAGTTTAGTTTCTTAGATTAGTGACAACACAACATTGATGTTGTTGTTGATTTTCCACTAAGAGCTTTAATAACAATAATAGTTAGTTTCTACTGATGACTAAGATTTACCTAATACTGTAAAAATTGTGATTATTATTATTATAGTTAAAGATAATTCGGTTTTGTAGTTTCTTTGTAAAATATTTAAATACTAAGTTTTTTTAAAAGGCTGTGGAACAGTTAAAACTTTGTTGCATATGCATAAAATATACAACCTCATTGGATTAATAAAAAAATTGTTTTATTGTATAAAACATCTTCACATTAATTTATAAAAGCGTAGCGTCACTTACATTTAGTTTTCTAGAAAAAATAAATTTCTACGGTTACAAACTAACACATGATATTATATTTTTATAAAGGCTAAAAAATGTATAATCAAATAAAAAAGCAAAACTGCCATAATTCATATTTTTTAAATTAATAAAGCATCGGTAAGTTCAAAAAAAACCTTAAAATGCGTATAATCTCAAATGGGCTGTTTTTGTGTTACGACAGTTTTTTTGAGGACGTGCGGTATTTTTTGAGGACGTGCGGTATTTCTAGTTTAATGGGCATAGGTACTTACCTACTCCTGTAGTTCTTGTTCTAGTTTCATCTCACGACTCGCGTAGAGAAGTAGGTACGTTTAGGTACTATAACATTATTTCACTAAATTCATTGATATAGGGTTTTATATATCAATGACTAAATTACGATGAAAGCTTGTATGAAATGCCGTAAGACATACATTCAGGTAGGTATTTATCACAATAACACTACGGGACATCAGAAATACACACAGAGTTAACAATGACGGAACTGTCATCACATCCAAGGTCGGAGTTTTTAGGACTAGGAGTCATAAGCTCTGTGGAAAATGAATGATATAGGTACATCCCATTATCTCTCTCTCTCTCTCTCCCCCATAGGCTCTAGGGCCATGGACCAACCACGGCCCTAGAGGCAAGCTAACTCAGCAATATACCGACGATACCGGCTATCAGCCTGTACGAAATCGAAATGGGCCCGATAGCAAGTGAGTACTCTCACTTGGTACCCAGCCCTACCACCAGTAATGCAATGGGTCATAATTGCTTACTTCCCTTATTCGCCTTATACGAAACCCGCGGGAAAGGATGGGGTGATGACACTTGTATTCTTAGTCCGTCACCACACGGGCACGTGGCGAGTCTTTTCTATTTTACCGCCAAGAAATGATGAAAATTAAACAACGAAAGTAAATAGGTAACCTGAAGTATTGTCTTTCTAATTTATTATTTCTAGATAGTTTTATTATTAGATAATATAAACAAAATTCCTAAATGAGCTCTGCGAGAATATTATTTTTGTTCTTTTGTTACATAGTAATCAAAGTGTTTCTCCTACAACCAAATTAATCCTTAATCAGTTATCATAAAGTTTCATTTGCATCGTAGCATGAATGAATAACAACTAATATTGCTATACATTATTTGAAAAAGACTTTATGTGTACTAAAAATAAGGTTGTTGTTTGAATGAGCCATAAAAGCAGTTTTCACGGAGTTCCGTGAGCGAGCTAGTAGACGCAGCTGCCCCGCCCTCCCCGCATCCCGCAGCTGGGCGCCCCTCACCTCTTGAATGCCCCGCGCGTGTCGCGCAAACATAGACTATAAAAATAAAGACTGTACGTTGTAAGACAGTCACAAACATCTATCAAACACAGTTAAATATCATCGTTTGGTTACAGTGATTGTGTAAATTGGCAGTTCTATAATTACACAGAAAGTATTACACTCACAAATTGAAGTAGTCTTGCAACGATGGCCTTATAAACATTTACTATGATAACTTAGTTTTTTTTTTCAACCCGTAACGAACAGTGGGTCAGTTCCACAGCCAGGAACGGGCCTTCTCTCAGTCTCATAGCGAGGGTATGGACTTCAGCCCGGGGATCAAACTCGTCTTTGCTGTTCTTAGTCCTCTTTGGTCTTTCTAGACTATCACTGTTATGTATTATTACAAAATAGATACCGTATAATACATTTTAGTCATAACTTAATCGTTAGGTTATTCTGAGTAATTATTTTTAACTTATAGCAGTTAAATAACTACTTATGTTATTGTATCTATATTAAACAATAATTAAACAAACTTATAGTGTCTTCCCCAAAACTTATAATTTTGTGATAATGAGCAAATCACTGGTTTGAGCAAAAATGGAATAGTGGTGTTACCAGAGATAGCATAACAACGGTATTGCAAGCTCGTGGAGGCCACACAAAGTAATAAAATGCGTGAAAACGGCACATCTGTAACCAATCTACGTTTAGGAAAATTGGAAAAACTACGCATTTTTATTTATTTTACATTTATTAAAAATAAAAAGCTTGAATTCATTTTTTTTGTATTTTCATTTAAGTACATTAAAATATTCTTTAATTTCATAAAGCTAGGTCAGGTACTTTTGAAGGTATTGCAGATTTTCTAACCGACCCTTTTTCTTTGCGGTCCAGGGTAGTATTTAAAATTTATCTTTTCTGCTGTAAAGAATGAATTTATTTTTGTGTTATAAAAATATTGTTACCATTCATGACTGTGAGTGACTACTACGGGTATAGTGAAAATGTTGTAGAATTACTTTTCTTAGAGAATTTTTGTTTGACCTCTCCATTCGGTAGAGATCAATGCTTTGTCAGGCAACGCTGGGTAGTCATAAATAAATTACAACACATCTGCATCTGCTTAATCCTTGTGCCTGGCGGTCCGCAGCTCGCGCCGCCATTCTGGATATTATTTTGACGGGAAGGTCGGTCACGTGACTCGGCGACGGAGGGGCGAGCGCCGGTCGCGGGGCGCTGGCTAGACTCTCCAGTAGCCGAGCCATCCGTCTGCTGCTTTGACTGCAGCCGGTCGGCGGAATCCACGCCCCGGTCTCGCGTGTTCGTGTCTATTACGTACTATTTGTTACAATATTACGAAGCTACAAAAATATCACCATAGTTCGGGTTTCTATTGTGTACTGTGTGTTGTAAAGGTTTTGGCAAATTGTGCTCAATTTTAGTGAATAAAAAGGAATATATTTTGTGTATTTTTGCACGGGTGTGTGTGCGGCGACGGGGCGGAGACGCCGGTTCAGAGCGGCGAGCTCGGCCGGGCCGTCGCGACGGTAAGCCGCGCGGCAGACATGTTTCGGTGGCGAGCGGAGCGAGTCGTGCGTGGCGGCGCGTAGCTCGCTCGGACATGCGCGGCGCACGCGACCCACCATGGATGTAGTGACGCCGCACATCACCTCCGTGCTCAAGACGTACCAGGCCAGCGCGCCGCGCAGCCTGCTGGGCCCGGGCAGCGGCCGCGCCGGGCCCCCGGCATGCGCGCCCCCCGCGCCCGTCGGCCCCGCGGCCCCGGCCGCGCCGCCCATCCTGCTCGCGCCTGACCCCGTGCTGGGCGAGCGCGGCGAGACCCTACTCGAGGGCGAACTCATCTCGTGCTTCAGCGTGGGCGGCGAACGGCGCCTGTGCCTACCGCAGATCCTGACGTCGGTGCTGACCGACTTCTCGCTGGAGCAGATCAATCGCGTGTGCGACGAGCTGCAGATCTACTGCTCGCGGTGCACGCCGGAGCAGCTGCACGAGCTGAAGGCGACGCGCGTGTTACCGCGCTCGGCGCCGTCGTGCGGGCTCATCACGCACACGGACGCGGAGCGGCTGTGCGCGGCGCTGCTGCACGGCCCGGCGGCGCGCAGGCCGCACAAGCTGCCGGGCGTGCGCGTGTACCACGAGTGCTTCGGCGGCGCGCGCGGCGTGTGCGCGCCCGACCACAACCTGGTGCAGTGCCTGGACTGCCGCCTGCTGTACACGCCGCGCCGCTTCGTGTGCCACTCGCACGCCTCCGAGCACCGCACGTGCCACTGGGGGTTCGACTCCTCGCGGTGGCGCCGCTTCCTGCTCGTCGCCGAGGAGGAGCAGGACAAGGAGAAGTGCGCCGCGCTGCTCGACGATCTCTTCGCGAGGGATACCCCGGCGCCGACCCCTCTCGTCGTTAAACAACCTTTGCCGTTGAAACGAAAACAGGTAAGTTTTTATCTCTATACGTAGTGTTAGATTTCACGTAGGAAGTAATGGCCGACGTATCTATTGTAGTGGAATGAGTGTTAATTGCGTCTGGCGCCTCTTCGAAAGCCACACGCTTCTATTGAGGTACGTAACACCTCGTGTTCGCCGCCAAATTACTCTAGTGAATTCATATTAGAATCTTATTAGAAATATCTGCCTAAAAATGCTGTAATCGTGATTTACGCTAAAATTACCGTAAGTAAGTAGGTACCTACCTAGAGTTTGCTTTATACAGAATATAAAAATATATTACATTATAGCAATAATAATTATAGCTATCAAAGTTTAATATTAATAATATATAGTTATTATAAATTTAAATAATATTCGCAATTAAATTAAAATAATAAGCGTTACGAGTCGAGTCCTTGATTATTTTAATTACTAAACAAAAGTAAGTAATAGAGGTTTTCAGTGCATTAGAGGATACCGTATTCCGGTGTACACTGACAGTAATGATCGTTGCGTAATAAATTAAAAATTAACTCTACTACACTAGATATGCCTAAATACCTACATCTATGTATGTAGGTATGTTAAAATAACTCGTTATCAAGTTGTGTTATCGCTATTTCTTGTTTACATATAATTTACCTATTCATTCCGGTTATATTGATCTGTATGTTAGACTGATTTTTTAATACCTCACACTGTACCAAATAGCAGGGGTATTTACAAACATACAACGGATAAATAGTACAACCAGACTCAGAACAATCATTTGTAGAACACACAAAGGATTGTCTTGTGTAGGACAAGGACATTGCTCGTCAGGCAAGCTAAGGAAAATTTACGGACAAAATAAAATATGATAGGTCATCAATTCAGGTCCATTCTTCGAACATTTTTTAAAAATAAACGTGAATTTCTTAATCCTTTGAGTCCACTTCTAGGAAACTGTGTGGTCACGAATGTTATGATTTTATGAACCTAAAGATTACTTGTGGTATTATTATTAGGGGTATAATATATTATTGTCCAATTTGAAATTTCATAGCGTGGCTGGGTCTAAGAATATGTATATTATACTTACTCTAATTAAATTCTGTCAAAATTAATATTATTACCTATACTCGTAGTTAGTTTTAATACTTCGCGATATAGGTACAACCATAAAGAATAGGATTGTAATGAAGATTTGAACATAATATTTATGTTGTTTCAATCGCAAATGCATAAAGTCTTTCACCTCCAAATGGAAATCGTTATGCAATAAGTTTCATAAATACTATTCAAAATTTCATTTTAAAGATAACAGAAGGTAAGTCTTGGTTTTTTATGTCATTTATCACTGTTCAAGAAGGTTTTATTCATGTCACTATTATTTGATCCAAATATGAGTGAGAATTTGCACAAAAATATAGTGACTGAATTGATTCGCCCAAACATAATACGTACCTAATCCCTTTAGGCTACAACAAGCAAAACATACTCAACAGATTTGGATTATTTAGATTCACGTCTGCCATATTGGATTTACTTAAAGTTCATTGAATGCTTATTCATTTAAATGAGCTCCATGTTGAATTTATGAAAGAATAAATTAATAAAAGAGTATTAACCCGTAACATAAAAGGATACTTGTCCAGATATCGAACCTTGCACGTTCTTTCATATTGTGTTTTAAGTCGAAGGTTGCATATAAATGTCCCATTCCCAAAATAATGAATTATAATCAGGTGGTGGCCTGGTGGCTCATATGCAAACTAGCTAGGACTAAATTAGATTGGAGAACCAAAAAATATTGCGTGTTAATCGTTAGGTTTATGTAAAATCGATACTTCAAATAATAATCCACCTACTATTTTTACTCCTATTGTAGGTATCGAATCTAAGTATACTATTATAAAGCTGTAACAGAGCTGTGTCTGTACATTTAAAATATTTAAGAAAATGACTGTAATAAGCTATATATATAATATAGGCGTGTCACTCTAAACAAAACTATTTTTTTTAGAATTTTTGTCTGTCTGTCCATTCGCGCATCATGCAAAAACTACTGAACAGATTTTGATGCAACTTTTTTTATTTAATAGCTCTTGATTAGACTTAAAAACGGGTATAAATTTTATCCTGCTACTATATTGAGAACCTGAGATATATACCTAAAAACTAGAAGAAAAAAATCTTAGTGATGCTAATTATAGGTAATTTATATGCGAAAGTGAGTTTGTTTGTTTGTTGCTTTCATTCTGTAAATACTACACGGATCATCATATTTTGCATACACATTATAAGTCCAGACCTCAGAAAAAAACAGGCAAATGATTTTCCCGGATAACTGTGGGACAACAGTTTGGCTTGAAATTAGAAAATAAAATTAAGTAGGTATGTCTAGCGTTTTAGACAAGTTTTGAACTCGTTTCAAGACAAAATATTTGGCTAGCATTATATATAAATAAATATTAAATATAATTGTAGCGTCTGTTTGTAATGTGCAATAAATAAAATGCTTTTTGAATGTTTACACACTAAGTACATTATTTATCTGTTTAAGCCGGCCTAATCTCCGAAACAGCTGGACCGGTTTTGTCCTTAAGTTTCACTAGCAGATATGGGACAACGCGGGTAAATCGGCGAGTTCTAAAATAAAAATAAGCAACATCGTCCGCGTAGAAATTTTATTTTTTTGTGCGGAACCCTAATTTTATTTCCAAAATAGAAGTAACCTAAGTTACTTCATAACATCAGCTATCTGCCACTAAAAGTCCCGTCTAAATCGCTCCAGTCATTCCGTAAATTAGCTACAAATAAAAAGACACAAAATCCGTAGGTATGTTGTTATACGAGTAAGTAACGTATTAATAAATATAAGTAATATGCATTGAGTAAAAAGCTATTATTTAGATATTACAAAGCCACTTCAATTTTATTTATCTTATCTTCTGTACTTAAAAGAATTACGGATTGAGAATCGCGCAAGTACATAAATAAAATTCAGTATAAGTAGACACAACGGATCTTTCTCTCTGAAGTTAGGCACAGAGCGCGAAGTGGGAATTTTGACAGAATCATATGATACGTGCTGGCCAATTCAAATGTTATTACTCTTAACAAAACAATCGAATGAGATCATAATGTTTTCATATCTAAGTATTTAGGTTCTATTTTTTTTATATTCAATAAAAAGTATACGATCGATTTGAGTGAATAAGCTTTATCTGGATTTAGAAGAGTCCACCTCTTTTAGTATGATTAATAAATTATATAATTATCGATTACAATTGTTAAATTATAATCGAAAATTTTTAGATTAATGTAAACTGTAGAAGACGCACATGCCTTGCGTCACATAAATGGCTACTGCGCAGCGTCTTGCAGCCAACTTCAGAGACACAAAGATCCGTTGTGACTACTGTAGCCAAGTAAAATTCCACACGGACGGAGTCGCGGGTCTCATCTATTAAATAATATCTGGGCATTAAGATGTCGGCCTTTTAGTATCTCGTTTTAAATTGGGAAGCAAAACAACTTTTATCAATTGTCAGATTAATATTATTATTATGTACCTACTTGTATCAGTAGCATTAGATAGTGGGCCTATTGCATTCGCTTGTTATTAGCTTAAATAGAGACCGTTGCTTTTAATTAATAGTTTTATACTGAAGGTAATAATAAAAATCTAATCTATAACTATTATAAAGCTGTAACAGAGCTATGTCTGTACATTTAAGATATTTGAGAAAAAAATACTGTATTAGGCTATATAGGCGTGTCTGAACACAAAACAATTTTATTTTTTGTCTGTTTATCTGTTTGTTCGCGCATCACGCAAAATCTACTGAACGGATATTGATGCAACTTTTTCTATTTATTAGATCTCGATTAGATTTAACAACTGGTATACATTTTATGCCGCTACTATATCAGGAACTTGAGATACAACCTAAAAACCAGCTTTTGGTTGCGGCGGAGCCGCAAGCAAAGGCTAGTTTAAAGATAAATTTAAAATGCAGTGATAGTCTAGTAGTATGACCAAAGACTGTAAAGACAGTGGTATCGATTTCGATCCCCAGTCCAAGGTTCAGACCAGTTCCAGTGTGAAAGAAAAGGGTTGAAAAAAATAATAATTTCAACCGCTCTCCATGACGTATTGTAAAATGCGAAAGCAATGTATCGATTGGTAATATTGCCATATTACAAATAAACATTTAAAAAGCACTGGTCATATCAACCATCTGTGTGACTATATGGCGTGACGTTATGGCGAGCAGTTGAAATCCTATCGCTAAGTTCAATCAATTTATAAATTTACATCATAATCAACTGACGAACATTGAAGTCATGGTCAAGAAGAAATCCGCTATAGATATAGGTACTCGTATCACACTGCTATACACTGCAAAACGTATTGGAAAAGTCTGTTTTTTTATCAAAATTAGAACTTTCAATTGACAATAAAAAATGTTAACTTCGTTCTTTTCTAAAGTAGCAATGTTCACGGTCACTAATTTTAAGCATGTATCCCATTATATATAATTTAATTTATTATATAACATACATAATGCAATAAAAATATATACTTATAGTAATTGTAGTCAGTAATGGAAGTCACGCTACCACAGATAACGCAGTCATTGTTCTAATTAGTTTATTTGTTAGCAGAATGGGTGTTCCCCATTTTTATAGCGTATATTTGCAGTATTTCGTATGCTTTTTAAATAGTTGATATAGCAATTTGCGTTTCTACCAAGAAATTAGATTTTACTCAAAACTACCTCTATACAGTTCAAAACTTTTTAGTTAGCTTATATTTTTTTTTTTTTTTCATTTAGTAAACGACGATCAATGCCATGTCAGAAACGCCACTTATAATCTTGGCAATACTAAGGGTACAGATAAGTACCTATCTCGAACATCTTCTTTTAAAAATTGAGAACTCTTATTCAGTATGAAAATCTGTAATTTTTTATCGTATTATCGGAATCCTTCTTGGTACTCGCGTGAATCTTGTGGCTACTGGAAGATATATTGTATATAAAAAAATAGGAAAATAATCTATCTATCTTTATTAAGTACTATTATAAAGCTGTAACAGAGCTATGTCTGTACATTTAAGATATTTGAGAAAAAATGACTAATAGGCTAATATAGGCATGTCTAAACACAAAACGATTATTTTTAGATTTTTTGTCTGATTATCTGTTTGTTTGTTCGCGCATCACGCAAAAACTACAGGAAGGATTTTGATGCAACTTTTTTTGTTTGATAGCTCTTGATTAGACTTAACAACTTGTATACATTTTATCCCACTACTATACCGGGAACCTGAGATATAACCTAAAAACTAGCTTTTGGCTGCGGCGGAGCCACGGGCAAAGGCTAGTTAAAAATAAAAGTGTGGCTACACAGTAAATAAATAAAACATTGTGAATCATATCGTTGCGATCCCAAATGGGGCAGTCTCTAAATATTCTAATGATTTTAATCTAAAAAAAACATATCGCAACCGTTCTATATGGAACCAAATTTTGTTCCAGATTAACGACATATTTTTATACTAATTTTATTGAAACCAAACAATTATTGTACCAAGTTTTGTGACAGCAGTACAGCTGTATCGTTAACCGCAATCACTTTGTTATGTCACGTAACGAGATACTCGTAATTGCACTGGATATTTCTTTCGTTTGATTTTTGCAGGATAAGTAAATATTTATTTTCTTCTCGTCACATTTGACGTCAGACCCTTTAATACCTGATATTTATAGGCCGTTCATAAATTACGTCAAGCTAAATTCAACCCCTCTGCCGTCACACGGCGTCATAATTATTGCGACTAAAATATACTTAGGTCATGAAATCTGGACCGCTTTCCCTTTTGTTATAGCACACAAAGACCACTGAGTACTATTATGTGCGACGATCGACTTGATGGATCCCCAGCATTCGCCATGTGACTTAAACCACTGCTCTATCGGTCATCATGTAGATAATCGGAAAGAATATTCATACTACTGCCTCTGTGGTGCAGCGGTAGTGTGAACGACTACTGATCATGAGGTCTCGGGTTCGACCCCCGGGTAGGGCAATGTCATTGAGCTTTTTTGTAAAAAGAAAAATTCTCAGTAGCAGCCTGTAGTTTGGAGATGTGCCCGGTAGACGGCAATAAGTTCGCCCTCTATTACGTGGTACTTAAACATAACTGGCGAATCGTGGGTGTGTAATACACCTCTGCCTACCCCTTCGGCGAATACAGGCGTGATGCTATGTTTTTTTATTCATATTAAACATCAATTATCGTGGATAGACGTAGGCTTAGCTTTGCGTAGTCCTCTCACAAGGTTACTTTAAGTAGCTAATGTCATGTGTTAACAATGCTAAAAGCTAATTACAGTACGCAAATCAGTTAATTTAAAAAGTCGTGGCAAGGCAAACCGTACATACATCCAACTGCGTGAGATCCTCTGATACTTTATTGTAGCATTTAAATCAAGATCTGAGTTGCCAGTGTTGTCAAGCGTCAAAATTCAGATTACAATCATTAGACAATAATATGTCTTTAGATGAGTTTATAATATTGATTATACGTCTATGGTAGTGTATAGAGGTCTTTAACACATGTTCAAGAGTAATTTTAAATTCATTTCTGACCGCCTCTCCGCCTTTAGGGAAATTAATATTTTTAATCTCTCATCACGCGCATTTGACAACTAGTAAAATATCTAACACATTATTATTTTTAAGCACTTAATATGCTCCGGTATATACTATAACCAAGTGTGGGATTAAACCCACGATTTTACTACTATCTTTTCTACGTTCAATAATTCGCTGTTTTTTAATTTATCAATCAAAATTGGTACTAGCTGTTTAGCGGTTTCACCCGCTGTGTGTTTCGTAAAGGTCGTAGAGTGATGGTAAATAGCTTATTAACCTTTCTAAAACTAAGGCTATAGAATGTATAAAAAATCGTCTTATATACTTTTCTCTAATCTCATCCATCCATCCATCAGCCTTTCACCGTCCACTGCTGGACTTAGGCCTCCCCAAGAGGACGCCACAACGAGCGGTCCCGTCATTGGGGATAATGCCGTAATCGCCACGCTTGGCAGGCGGGTTGGCGATCGCAGTGGATGTTGTGACTCGAGGGAGTGCTGCTGCCCACTCCCTCGGTATCCCTCAGTCGGCTCTTACGACTCCCGTGGGTAGCGAGGGGTGGGACAATTCTAAAGCCGGCCCCACACGGCACTACTTCTCTAATCTAATTGCGAAATAATACAAAACTAAATCTGGAAAATATCAAAAAGTACTTCCCAGACCTATCTGCGCAGTAGCACTTTATAAAGTTAGTAAAGTATTTAATGAAATGGTAATTCCGAATGAGTGCGTCCGGGTGCAGTAACGGCCACTTTAGATAACAGTTAAGTTGTTTCTTGCACGTTGATGGAAGCGATTGAGTCTCAAATGACTACCATGATACCAATGGTAGTGTATCAAAGTTTTGTATCAAACAAATTATAGGCTTCTGTGGCAGTCTGCCGCGGGCGGGTGTAGATTACTATCTTTAATAGTTCACTTCAGTTCTCAAAGTATAAAGGTTTGTAATATAATGTGCACACACTTCAGCGATAGCCTAGCGGTAAAACCAAGGACTGCAAAGACATAGGTATCCAGTTGGTATCGATTGCGAGACCAAGGTTCAGACCTCGTACGGCACACCTCTGACTATTCGAAATTTGTCGTAATTATGTGTGTATGTACATATTTGTTTACAATTTATCACTGCTCGGTGAAGGAAAACATCGTGAGGAAACCTACATGCCTTAGAGATTTTATCGACGGCTCATGAAGTCTGCCAACCCGCATTGGTCCAGCGTGGTGGACTGTGGCCAATAGTATATTTTTTTCTGAAAGTATTAGAGCAGTAGCACTATGCAGTTTAATCTATTACCAGCATACAGCATTTCATTAAATAGCATTGAGGTGTTATTACTTACCAGAGACAATATAAGTTGCAGTATGTTTATTACATGAATGGCTAGTGGTACCCACACACCAACACTATCATTAGCGTAAACGTATTGCCTTATTTGTTTTGCTCACTTTCATTCGAAACTAATTCTAGCAGTACGGGACCTGTAAATAATGGCGGCTCGTATTACACCGCGATCCGACAACTGCAACATGCAACTCATGCGCACTCTAATTACAAATACCTCATACTATTTAAACGATACACGCGCTTATATCTTGTGTGTATCCATTACATAATGGGAAATAGGATGACTTAGTAGGGACTTCCTGTAAACAATGTTTAAACAAGATTTGCACAGACAACTAATTTTTTATTGCTTTTGTATAATATACCTGAACAACTATAAAGACCTTTTAATAAATAATCACGGATATTTCACACAACGTCCTCTGGTCCCATACTAAGGCGATTCGCACACTGACACGCACCACGGAGCGTAGCGTGTAATTGCGTGTTCTAACGTTGTTTGTAAGTATCTCCGTTTGTATAGAAAACACGCACAGCAACCACGCGCGTGGGTGCGGGGCGAGACGCAAGGTATGGCACACCGAGTCCCGCCCGCCGCAGTGCCGTGCTCTGCACTGCCCTATTACCACAGCCCACAGCATTGAATTAAATGAGTCAGAGCCGCCGTGAATCCACAAAATGTAACAACGCGAGTGAGTGCGTAAAAAACCCGCACGATGATGCAGATCTGCACTCCCGCAAGTACGCGCGTAGATGCGTCGACATGCAATATGCAGCGTGGTGCGTGGCAGTGTGTTAATCGCCTACGCTTAACGCTGGTGCTATGGGTACCAGATTACGGATATAATACATGTATTGTTTTTTTTTTTGTAAATACATACATATAATGGATAGAAAACACCCAGACGCAGTACAAATAGCTGTGTTCATCACACAAACAATTGTCCTGAGTGGGAATCGAACCCACGACCTCGTGCACGGAAGCCTGCTATACTACCGGCTACGGCCTACGCCACGAGCACCTTAGCGTGAGGAAAACAATATCTACATTATATCCCAAATGGGTTGACGTGGTCAATTAAGAATAATATTCTTATAACATTTGCAAAATACATTAAAATGTGATTTAGAATATCTAACCGAAAATGTATTTAAAAAGTTGTGTATGGTTTAATAACCATGGGCCTAATGGGCTAATGCCCATGCCCTTTTTGGTTCAGAAAAAAAAACTCAATGAAAATCTGATCGATACTCGGTACTTTTTGAGATAATTTCAAAACATACATACAATAATTCTATACAATATATTAGTATAAATAATGGATGGTGCTATTGACATTATATGTATAGTATATACTACCTGTTTGACTTACTAATTATTAAATCTATGCTAATTACTATGTAGTCCTTCAAAATTGTGTTTAAGGTAGGTGCAGTATCAAATACGTTTATTTTTAATGACTGCCTCGGTGGTGTAGCGGTAGTGTTTGCGACTGCTAATCATGAGGTCTCGGGTTCCATCCCCTGGTCGGGCAATGTTATTGAGCTTTTTCCTAAAAAGAAAAATTCTCAGTAGCAGCCCGGAGTTTGGGAATGTGCCCGGTAGACGGCAATAGGCTTGCCCCCTATTACGTCGGACTTAAACATAGCTGGCGAGTCGTGGGTGTGTAATACACCTCTGCCTACCCCTTCGCGAAATACAGGCGTGATGCTATGTTGTTTAATGACTAGGTAAAATCATAGATAGGTCTCTAAACTTCGCTGTCATTTTAATAATATACCTATATACTCTTTGAAAGCCGACGCTGCCTGATGATTGCACACCAGTGCACTACTAACCAACACGTATCGTAGCTTTACACTTATTGTAATTGCCGTTCTTGAAACATGGGTGATTGTGGCTTAGTTTGAGAAGGACAGCCGATGGTGATTTATACTGCGCGATTTCTACTGAACTTCGCATAGGTTTTGGTTCAAAAGCAGTAAAGCAGCCAAAAATTTGTTGTATTAGACTATACCTACATAGGTATACGCGTGTCTGAACACAAAACAATATTTTTTATTTTTTTCGTCTATCTGTTTATTCGTTCGCGCATCACGCAAAAACTATTGAACAGATTTTGGTGCAACTTTTTTTATTTGATAGCTCTTGAGTAGACTTAAAAACTGGTATACATTTTATCCCGCTACTACTCGTATATCGGAACCCTTAGATATAGGTAATTGATAAAGGCTTTTTAGTTAATTGTAGTTTTGTTTTTGAATGTTTATATCTACGATTTATAAAGATATCCGAATAGGCATATTTGCGATATTCGATGTTAATAATCGTAATTATTATCAAGAGACATTTATCTTTACGATCTTGAAGCCAGATAGCTGCAATGACGATATACCTTCTTATAATGACACACTTGACAATATTAATTGGGTTTTTCTTTACCATTACTCAATCAAATTCGTTATCTAATATTGTGCTAAGATTTTTTCGACGCCAACGACGTTCAGTAATATCGGGCTATTATAATCTTTATTTATTTAGAATAAGAAAACAAGTGCATTTGTCCTTTATATAATGCTTTTGCGACTATAGTAAATAATTCCCACGGTTTTTCCTATTCAACATGACTGTATTGCGCACTTAATTCTCAAGATATACGAGTAGGTAGATCATATACAACTAACATGTGCCTGAAACTTAATAGTAAACAGCTTGGAATGTATTTGTTTTTGTTATTATTTTGTAATTCCGTTAAGTTCGTAGATCTCTGGATAAGGAGAATGTAATAGTATAAAACCTGCTTGTTACACTGTTTTTTTTAACACAAAGTGTGAAAAATGTGGCTAAGCATGTCGAATGCTAAAAATATATATATAAAAATATCTAAATACTTAAATAAAAGCATATTTTTTTATAGAAGTGCATAACATCGATGTCGTGCCAAGTGAGTGCCAAGTGACTTGGACCGCGCCCGCCGTGTGCACCAATCACTGCATAGTACCTTCTAAGTTTACTTGGTCAATGTTTTACGATCCACATTCTCTACAGAACGACCGGCGAACTGTTCTCGTTCTAGATTGCTAAATACCTAATAACAAATGTGTTGATATTTGTAGCTCATTTTAACACACAAAACAACATAGTATCACGCCTGTATTCCCTGAAGGGGTAGGCAGAAGTGTATTACACACCCACGACTCGCCAGCTATGTTTAAGTCCCACGTAATAGGGGGCGAGCCTATTGACGTCTACCGGGCACATTTCCAAACTCCGGGCTGCTACTGAGAATTTTTCTTTTTTTTTAGGAAAAATCTCAATAACACTGCCCGACCCAGGGCTCGAACCCGAGACCTCATGATCAACAGCCGCTTACACTACCGCTGCATCGCAGAGGCAGTTAGCTCATTTTAAATTTTCCTAATCACCAATACACCTACTAGTAGCTCGTGAGATTACCACGTGGAATGTTGACTAATATATGTCGGAGGACTGGTCTTTTGACTAAGTTTTTGAGTTAATATTCGAATAGGAAAATTCAAAGATGTCCCATAACCGTAGACCCATGACGTAAGAAAGGCAACTGAATTTGATTGACTGGATGTCGAACATGCAGGACTGGGTTTTAGTGTAAATTGTGAGAGGGCTTATATTCGGCAGTGCATTTGATCGGGCTGAGAAAAGTTCATATAAAATGCCAAATATTTATGTAGTAGTTTTTAAGTTAAATGTCAATTTTACTAAAAGCAACTAGTTGATGCTATGACAATATTAAACATGTCTTTTCACGTGTGTCCATTCATGATGTGAGAATATTTGAGTTGTGTTGGATCAGATTTCGGAAAAAAAAGCGTTTTAGAGAAGCATTGATATTAAACTAGATCCACAGATTCGAAGAAAAAAAACGTCCAAATCTGTCGCCAGTTGTACATAAGTAGTTATAGTTATGAAATAAATGCATTCTTTCCAAAATTCAACCTTACGCGTATGGTTTAAAGTTGTATTTACAAAGCATTATGCAAAAAGCAATAAAATTTTACGACCGAAATTTTTGGGCAGGACAAGGACGGCGTGGAGACGAATATTTTTTTATAATTTTCATGTTTGAACATTTACTTAGTTAATAAAATTTGTTTAATTTATAAACACACATTCAATTTCACATTTATACTTTTATCTGATCGTATTAATATGCTTTTAGGTAGAATATTTATTTAAATATAAATAAAATAAACTCGTAAATATAAATTTTAGTTTTTATTCCCAATATAGTAATTCTAATATTATTATGTAGTACCCAGTGGGGTTAGGCAGAATGTCATATTTCACGTGTCGATCGTATCGTCTCGCTTGTAGGATCACCGTGATTGGCTAACGGATTATTGTGACATCACGCGTCGGTTTCTCAACCAATCACAGTGATCTCGATACGGTCGACACGTGAAATATGACATTCTGCCTCAGGGGGCAGGTCTATTCTAGTCTAGATGAATGACTTCATAATAAACATTGACAATACAGTAGTAAGTAAATCAATTTCCTTGCAATAAATGAAGCTTGTTTTGGAGTTGTCTTTTTGAATTAGATTTCAGCTTTTCTGTTGATTTTTTTTGCGATATAATGTAAACTAAAATCTATAATTTTTCTATAATAGCATTTATAAAACTAATTTTATGATTAAAAAAAGCAGGTTGTTGAAGGGAGTGTGTATCAATACTAGAAAATATATTTAAATTTAATGTACGTTTTAAAACTAAGGAACACAAATAGGTCTTGGTTGTGTTTTTGACCACATATGCGCTGTTCTCGTCTTATTATCTCCTCGGTTTTATTATATACAGTATATTCACCTTCACTAGCGTAACATATAACACCAAAAACTTTTAAAACTATTAGTATGTGAAACCATAATTTATACATAATAAAACATTTCAACATTCATTATTGAAGCATAAAAGCCATAAATTCAACAATTTAAATGATCATCTTATAAAATACTTTGTTGTTAGTTTAATTAAAAAAAAGAATACATATTTATAAATAATTTAGAGCAAGCTTTATCATCTGATTGGGTCCCTAGGAAAACTAAAATAAAAATCATCATATAAATGACAATGTTGTTGATATTAAAACTTTGTAAATATAACAATGTCAACTAATTACTTAATATATATAAAAAAAAATACATTCAACAAGGTGACTCTATTCGTTTTTAGAACTGAGAACGTCGTATTACACAGACTAGTTGGTCGTATTATGCGATCAAAGTGAGCAAAATGCGTTGAAGTATGAGCATAGTTCGAGACTGCCTTTGTTTTAATACATACTCTATTTGACTGGTTCATACAGGGCCATCGTCGATAACTTGAAACAAAATATATTGAAAAATTAAAAATGCGACTCTAAAGCAACAAAATATGTATGAAATAGAAATACTGTCTATTAATACTTACCGAAAATAAGAAACGCCATCCTTTTTTTGTACTTTTAATGTACTATTTCGGCATTTATTCATCGAAAAATTAGACATTTTGACACGCTTTGTCTACTCGCGCGTCGAAATAATACTAAACGAAAGGAGTGCAGGAAAGCGTAATCTGCACTCATTGATAGTGGACACTTTTCGTGCCTGATCGTGTATCTTCCCTTTTTTATAAATCAATGTAGAGAAGGCAATCATTGCATATTACAAAGATAACTCACCTGCTACTTATGCATTTTTACTTGGATCCATGCATACAACAAAAATTGTTAGAAATTTTGTTTCGGTTCAGGACGTCTCGCTATAAATACGTATTTATAAGAAACGCACTTCTACGATAATAAATGTTATATATGTATATAATAACAAGATAATTTGTACTAAATTAACTCATACTTGGCATTTCTAAATATAATGCCTACCTTATTTTGTACATCCAAATAATAACACGATTATTAGCATGGAAACATCCCGTTGTATTGACAATACCGCCTTCGCAAGCCAACGGGCACCAAGGTGGCAGGTGGGTGAATTACGTACCTATACAAAAAAGATCATTATGTGTAATTATGGGTTAATAGTGTAATACCGATATTTGCCAATATCAGCTGATATGAATATATTCTTCAAGTAATATCATAATATGTATACTAATATATGAATATCACTAATATTGAATACGGAGGATAATTATAGAGATATGCTGCATATCAATTCCCACCACCGTTTTTAACTTAATGATACGTACGATATTCTGACCGATATGCGATTTTATCTAGTCTATGGATATAGCAACACCCATGTTCAGTGGTCACTGTTCATGTTCACGATATAGTGAATATGGCATATTAGCAATACGGCCCGTATTAGCTTATCAGATTGAGTCGGATTACTGATACATGAATACATCCAATATTACTGATATCTTAATGGATATGAATATATCGGTTCCATCTTTAATTATGTGTAAACCGCCTCCTCATCCCAAAATATGCTGAAATAACAATATTTGCTCTATACACCCACATTTTAAACGTATTTTCCGAAGACTCCTAAAATACGCGCGCGTGTAAGCCATCGCTTTCCCTCTTTCTGTTTCAGACGAAATCGGCGGCCTCTTGAGAGAAGTAGTTAACTATATCTTAATCCCCAATCTGTAACTTTTTACGTGTATTCTTAGATATATTAAGACACGTGTCTTAAAGTATTAACATATCGTATTATTAACTCCAAAAGAAACGGCAGTGTGAGCGACTGCTGATCATAAGGTCTCGGGTTCGATTCCCGGGCAGTGTTTTTGAGTTTTATCCTAAAAAGAAAAATTCTCAGTATAGCAGCCCGGAGTTTGGAAATGTGCCCGGTAGACGGCAATAGGCTCGCCGTTACGTGGGACTTAAACATAGCTTGCGAACCGTGGGTACACACCCACGGTACACCTCTACAATACACCTCTTCCTACCCCTTCGGGGAATACAGGCGTGATGCTATGTTAGAAACTGTACAATACTTATGAATATTGTAGCTGAATACCCGAGACTTCAATCACAATAATTAATGAATCGAACATAATATATATTATAATGTATGGAGTTATGGACCCTTACGTATTGTGAATACCTACACTGCATCGAACATCGGGACGTAACGTTTTGAGTACTGCCAAGTAGGGTAAACTATAGTATTGCTGGCACCCCCTTAGTCATTGGCACTTTGGATTTTAAATGCAAACTTTAAGAACTGGTATAGCAAAAAACATCAGTTCTACTTTTATTCATAATCTGCAATAGTAACATTGCTTGCAGAAAAAAGTAGGTTTTATAATATTATAGCTGGAAGTACTAAAGAAAATAAAAATATACCGGCGTCATGCAGAACTGTTAAAACATCACTTTCTAATAAGGGTCATCAATTAAAGACTAACATAGATTATTTATTATTATACTTAGTTTTTAGGTAAATAATAGCAACAAGTTCTTTTTTGACCAATTTTCTGTTATAATCTTACTTTATTAGGTGCCAATGACTGATTTCTATGTGTTAATAACAGTAATTGTACTTATGGTGCCAATGACAGTAATTTCAAATATTTATTTTGATTTTTTTTGTTTTTCTACTAAAAATCTCTGATTATATTGATTAATACATTTTCATTTGAAAATATTCATATCAGAGAACCCTTTATCAACGTTTGCTGACTTTTTAAACACCTATCAATTTAAAATATATATATATATATATATATATATTAATCTTAAATATGCTTAGAGTGCCAATCATTATACAGTTTACCCTACATACAGTTAGCAAACTTAACTGTTCATAGTGTTTAAAATAACATCTTTAAATGAAAACGAAGACAGGTAATAAAATATCATGAATTTCATACACCAGTAACTGCATCTGTGGTGCAGCGGTAGTAGCAACTGCTGATCATGAGGTCTCGGGTTCAATCCCCGGGTCGGACAGTGTTATTGAGCTTTTTCGTAAAAAGAAATATTCTGAGTAGCAGCCCGGAGTTTGGAAATGTGCCCGCAATAGGCTCTTCCCCTATTACGTGGGACTTAAACATAGCCGGCGAAACATGGATGTGTTATAATACAGGAGTGGTGCTATGTATCCATCCATCAGCCTTTCAACGTCCACTGCTGGACAAGGACATAGGCCTCCCCAAGAGAACGCCACAACGAGCGGTCCCGTCATGGGGGATAATGCCGTAATCGCCACGCTTGGCAGTCGGGTTGACGATCGCAGTGGATGTTGTTAATACTCGAGGGAGTGCTGCTGCCCACTCCCCCGGTATTCCCTCAGTCGGCTCTTACGACTCCCGTGGGTAGAGAGGGGTGGGACAATTCTAAAGCGGGCCCCACACGGCCTAAAAATAAATACCTATATATCATAAAATTAATATTTTGGGTAAAAAAATTGAGATCATTATGTCGCGTCTGATAAACACGCAACTTCCTAGGAACAGGATTGTCATTAACGTGTCTTTATTGGCTCTGGCGCATTGCGTCTGCTAATTACATTTTTATAAACTCTAATACAAGTCGATATTTCCCCAAAAGCACGTTGAAATTATACATACCAACTGTCATTATGAGCGCTAAGATATCATGACGTAATTAATCGTGCGAATACTATCCAGTCTAATACATAAAATAATATATCAATGTGTAAATCACTATTCTATTAAAAAGCAACAGAAACAACAAATGAAAAAGTTGTCACAATTTTATGGATTGTTTCAAAACTATACCCACAAGTACAATATCTAAAATTTAAAATGGTGTCTGCTTTACATGCTAACCCTACGTATAGGATGCAAAATAGTAGTTAGTATGCGAAGCGTATCAAGCGCGGTACATTACTTTACATTACACGACCATTTTAAATTTGCAGCTCGTTCCTTATATTTTACTAACCTGTGAAATTATACGAGTTGGCTGGGTTACGCGCAGCAGAGGTAGCCCATTTGAATTGAGGTGGTCGGACTTTGAATAGCGGTTTCTTTTAATAGCTGACTCCGTGATATCACTGGTTAATTATCTACCTAGCAACAGCGTCGATATAGAAAATGATTGTTTATAGCCGTGCGAGGGCGACAACCAGACCGAAGTGACTATAGTTTTAAATCTCAGATGTATGCAGTGGAAAATATTTATTTGAGCATTATTGCCAGAATAACAAATTATGGCACTTGGTTACCTATGAATATTTAGAAACGTCATCGTTTCTTGTTACCGTTAAGATATAGACGTAATAAGAAACCTATCTCCGGTTAAAAGTGAACGTTAGCTTTCTCTTGTTTTTTACTTGTTTATAGATCACAAAGGCACACGAGAGAGTACGAAGATACTTATAAAAAATAAAGTTTATACCCACCCACCTAAACTATGGAATACATAATTACTTTGAAAGTTTCCATATTGGAACATCCATTTTGCCATAAAATATCAAGGGTACATGACAAAGCCAGAACTATTTATGATTATATTAAAAATAATAAAAACCGCTTCGGTTTATTACAACAATATATTTAAAGTAAATTGGCAAAAACTAAATAAAATTAGGATTAGTGAAGTCTTTACTATATTTTTGTTACTTGTATGTATGTTGATGGACAATCGTTTCACTAGATAACCATTGCACATAGGTACGAACCCATAGCTGTTATTTAGGGTAAATATTAATTTAAAATGGCGTATTGTCTATTGTTGCTTATTCTTGTCTTTAAATAATTTAAAGAAATGCATCTTTTGCTTCTAAGGGTACAGGGTATAATAGAGACACATGATCCTAACTGCTCGGTGGTGTAGCAGTAGTGTATGCGACTGCTATTCATGAGGCCTCGGGTTCGATCCCCGGGTCGTGCAATGTTATTGAGCTTTTTCCTAAAAAGATAAAATTCTCAGTAACAGTCTGGAGTTTGGAAATGTGCCCGGTAGACGTCAATTGGCTCGCCCCCTATTACGTGGGACTTAAACATAGTCGTGGGTGTGTAATACACCTCTGCCTACCCCTTCGGGGAATAAAGGCGTGATACTATGTTTATGATCCTTAAAAGGGAGACGTGTTTACACGACTACTACAACGAAGCCCCTACCTTTATTGTATAATTTAGCTGGTAACAGATTATTTACGGCAAGCTTATCATAACATCAGTGTGTAACTCTCAATTGCGTGACGATGACATAGGAATCGGTAATTTTTTTTTTAGAGGTTATTTTTTTGTGAGTTTTCTTTTATGTTTTTATGTATATTTCACTTAAAGAGAGTATTATCTTTATTAATTATGCAGCTGACCCGACGGACGTTGTCCTGTCTTAGCAATGATTATTCAATTACATACAGTCATACTTTCAAACGCGCTAAGATAAGAAAAAAATTTTGAAATTTTTTAATTTTTTGTACGTTTTAATTATTTTTTTCTTTCATGAGAACATTCTCCTGACAATAATAAACAACAAAAAAGAATTAGCGAAATTATTCTATCCGTTCACGCGCAATGCGATGACCAAGGGAAATAGAGATTCATTTTTATATGTATATTTGTATAGACTAGCGACCTGTCCGAACGTTGGCGTTTCGTTTGGATGGAGTCATTTATTTTAGCTACTAAAGATTATTTTAAAGTACAAATTATTATTTGTGAATGGGGAAAAAGAGAACTTTAGTGCGAGCGGGAATCGAACCTGCGTCCCTTCCAATCCGGAGAAGTGTCTAATCCACTAAGCTACTGCACTACATTTTGGCCATAACCAATCTTCTTATCACATTTGTCTTAACGACCAACGCCACCTATCGCAACGCATTTACATGCATTAATCCAATATAGTAAGTAATTTTGCAATTAAAATTTATACTATTTGATGGCGTGATTTTTTAAACATTTTGATTTGTATTTTTGGCATTTCACATGCTCAGCTACTTTAAAGTACACATTATTATTTGTGAATGAGGAAAAAGAAAACTTTAGTGCGAGCGGGAATCGAACCTGCGTTCCTTCCAATCCGGGGAAGTGTTCTAAAACACTGAGCTACCGCACTACCTTTCCGCCATACCCAATCTCCTCATCACATTTGTCTTAACGATCAACGTCACCTATCGGAACGCATTTACATGCAACACCTTAGGCTTACCACCGCAGTCAAAAGAAAGTAAATTAGAACATACGTTTACCTTGTATTTTCCTTTAACATCCCAAAGTAGGCGAGTTAGTTAGCAAGGAAGAAATATCGCACCAATTAACTTCGACCACGTTGGGTCTTTGCGTGCGAGTGGAAATAATATCGTCTAACACACAATGTGTTAGACATCTTAGAAGGTACCTATAATTGCCAAGAGAACCTTGAATAGTATACGACTACAGAGATTTGTAGTCGTAGCAACAAGGCACAATTTGCGCTATTGTGCAAATTATTTAAGAACTCGCCACAGAGCCGTTCAACGAGTTCTAAAAACATAAAAAGTGTCTCCGACCATAATAGATGTAAACACTTCAAGAAAGTTCTAGTAAATTATACTTACACAAAAAAAAAATCATCACCATTACTTTTTTCGTTTTACACATAAAGTGAATTATGTATGTATTTACTTAAACACATTATAAATAAATGCTTTTATTTTTCCATATTGCCACCTCAGATCAAATAAAAAAGTTAAGATGGAACTTTGCGAACAACGAAGTGAGGCCGGTTTATAAAGATGTAGTGCGTGGGCCGGTGTTGCAATCATAATTCAAATTACCCCAATATTACAAATATAATGTTACTAATGTTAAAACACGATAGAACAATATTTAGATATTTTTATATATATTTTTAGCATTTGACATGCTTAGAACTATACATTAAACACAAAGTGAAAAATGTGAAATCGAAAATAACAGTCACGAGCAGGATTTGAACTTGCATCTCCTGGATACCGTCCAGATGCTTTGCCAATTCAGCCATCGTGATAATTGCTCCTGACTGCTAATCTCGATAGCACATTCATACTTAACGTCTTTGGGTGACACCTGCGCCATCTGTCGGAAGTATTTTCATACATTATACCGACCAGGTAAACTTAATTTTACAATTATGTCTTCTTGTGTGGGGGTAAAAAAAACGAGTCACATTGCCCAAAAATAGGGTAAACTATAACAGTTTATAATGGCAACACTTGTATGTTTCAAGTAATAAACTCCTATTTTATTTTGATTTATTAAAAATATTGGTTTCCAAGTTTACTTAAGTGTGAAATGTGATTCCATCCTGTTTTTTATCTCTTGTAGTTTGGGTCTTACACCCTTTCACAACACAATTCGGCATTTTTACTTTGTAAATTATGATATTTTTGATGACGTTTTAATCGAAGCGCCGCGATAGCTCGACTGACAACTCAAGGCGTAGTTTCATTATACGTGTGTGCGTGTAATTGTGTATGTACACGGCAAGGCGTAGTTTTAACCAACCTCACTTCTTTGTTCGCAGAGTTCCATCTTAACTTTTTTATTTGATCTGAGATTGCCACTTGCTATGATTGAAGTAGTAGTCAATTATGCTGCTACCTAGCTATACACGCCACAACTATTTTCTAACCTGTTAATTTCGCATTTTGACTGAGCACTTAGGGTTTGTTCCAAGCCATAGCGACGCGCTACTAAATAAATATACTTTTTTTATATACTTATAACATCCTTGTCTACGAGTAGAAACGAAGAATTTATGTCTTCATTTCTATGTCGGCATGCAGCTTACATTTAGTCTGTAGTTATGTCTATAGATACCCTCCGACTATTAAATTCACATAGTGACACTGAGAGGGAAATATAATTGGTCACACTATAAGTTTTCTTAACATAATCATATAATAATAAATAGAAAAATCTGACATAAAATAATGGCGTTACATGGGCTGCTGGTTTTACAAAATATCCAAGTTTGTAAAGAGTTTTGTCAGTGATACGAACCAGCTGATTATAATAACTAATTAGAATCATAATTATCACTGTATTATGTACGGTAGTATAAACATTAACTACTTATTTATTACAATTAAAAATGCATTGGAATTTTTACTTGAAAAGTTCAAAATAAATGACGATTATTTCTTTTGTCCATCAAAACTTAAATTTTGTAAGAACTATTTCTATTTTAATACTAAAATAATTCAAGTGTATCGTGGTATAATTATTATAATTTTCTAAAATATTAACGGAAATATTATTATATTTAATTGAAACGCCTAATTTATTCTTTTGATTTAATATTATTATATTAAATCAAAATAATAAATTACAGATACTTATATGTTTTTCGATTGTGTGCCACATCTGATATATTACTCACGTGCCAGCTCGCTAGCCCAAACGCAATACTTTCAGTATGTATTGACGATTGATACTATACACAGATCTAGCAGAAGCAGGCTCGAGGTGATACCGCACGTGTTCCGCCTAGCACCTCACGACGAGAGAGGGTTAGGCCCTTCAACCCATATAGGGTGCCAGAAATCTTAGCCATGACCTGCCAAAAGGTGAAGGAACTCATGCAGAGCGAATGGATCGCCACTGGCTAAAGTCATAGTTTTAACCGATATAGCCTTTAATTCCATATACTATTTCGGTTAGACTTTGCGGCGTACCCTATTAGAGAAGGAGTAATAATTGGTTTTCTGGATAGATATTTAGGGGGTGAAGGCCTCATATTGTCAGTGGCATGTGCTGCCATATATTTCTTGTCCTAAAACTTACCACTATCTGTCACCTCGTGATCTGCTACTACCAAAAATCAAAGAGTATAACAACACTAAATAATATTATAAATGCGAAAGTTTGTTTGTTTAGAATGTTTGTTACCCTTTCACGATGTAACTACTCTACTGTTCATCATGGCATTTAGGATGAGTACATCAGTAGTAGGGTAGCGTGGGGTCCTGACCGACAATATAAACCCACCTCGTGCCGTCTCTCGGGATGTTTTATTTTCAGACCAATGTTGTATGACATTAGTGCTAGCTCAAGTCAAACCCTGGAACATCAAATACACAGATCTAAAGAACAACAGAATAGATAAGACCACATTTTAAAATTAGACACGAATTTGTATTAAGTAATTTTATTATTGTTACAAGGTTGATTTTAGGTATGTTGCTTAATTAAGAATATAGTTTCTATCGCGTACCTAATCTGAAGATAGCAGTACTTGGTAACAACGTTCATTATAATATTCTATTTCAAGATTAACATAAGGATAATATAAATTGCCTAATATATGTAATATGTTTTACAATCACTGTCTTATTAACTATTTCATTATTACATAAATTACGTTACGTAACAACACTCACCCGTGAATTATAGGTACTTGTATCGATCTAGTATTCTAAATTTAGAAATATACAAATAGTTTATACGAGTATATCAAAATATAACCAAATCACACGCCCACAATTATTATTGATAGTAAATAATTATAATTATTGTACATAATTTAATTTTTTCAGTGACCATAACTAATAAAAGGGACCTTTTTGTTGTATTGAAGGCATTTTACGGAATTGTAGACGTCTATATCTGATATTTTTTTACATTATTAGCATACAGTTTTATACTTCGATTATAAATAAATAGTTGACGACCTTAATAGTTTATTTTCATAAAGGCAGAGAGCATAAAGTTTAATAACATAAGAAAAAGTCAGTATCTTATTGCACGCCTCATAAGCGAAGCGTTCAGGTGGGTTCTACTCCCGCTTTATACGGAACAACTGATTTTTCAAACTTAAAATGTTTCTATTTATCATTAATTGCACTTGTAAAATAATATCTACATACACATATAAATAACAAACACATTTTTTAACACTCATGATATTTTTGATGCCATTTTTGTTATTTAAACTACTTAGTTAAAAAACAGGTTGAAAAAAATCTGGCTTGGACGTCCGTGAGTTGTAGGTAGTGTATGTTAACACGATAACGACCAAAATACTTTACTAATCGAGTCCTTTTTTTCGTTTACGCGAGCCTTTTTTTTTCGTGTTCGTTACGTTTACGTTTAGCGGCGGGGGCCCCTTTTTTTTGCGTGGCCTTGGCGTGTGCGCGTCCCGGAACTGAGAGGTAGACCAATATAGAAGTACTTCTTAAAATTAACGCTAGATGGCGTATACGACATGATACCCACATTAGTACTTTTTGTAATTAGCGCTATCTATGTGATTTATTGAAAACTACTTAGTAAGACCAATACATTATTAGTTACTTATCAAATAATCAATTTTATTGTGAAAAATGAAGATTATGAGGCGTGCAGTTTCGTATTTTCCAAAGTATTATTTTTTATAATCAGGCACAGAACATGAATAGCTTTTTAATTGCAATTTTATTGCCGCAAAGTTTTATTGCCGTTTTCTGTATTCAAACAGACCGTAATAAGATGAATTCTATTTTTTTTATGTCGTAATTAAATACTTTGCTTAAGAAACATAGTTATTTCTATATCAACATTAATATTCAAACTGTAGTTTTTCCAGAGCAAGACATTAACGAACCTTAAAAGATCGTAAATTTAACGTGTAGTTGTATTGTGTGAAATCTTATTTGTTATAATCTCGCCTCAGTACTTTTAATTTATATGTCGGAGTATATCGTCGGTAATATCTTTAAAGAATGATTAATTAATTCCTAAAATCTTAGTAATTGGGCGTACGGATGTTAATTATGCTCTTTTGTCGGTACTAAGTTTATTGCCCGTACTACGTTCTGTATACGTTTAGATTACGAGTATAACATTCTTTGTTTTAAACTAATCTGGATTTTCTCAAAATTGCTTTTAAAAGTTGTTGCACATTGATAATCTATATAATAAATGTGTTAACTTTTTTTCTTGAACACGTTAAGCATTAGAAACGTGTAGATTTAAAACAAATATTTTTTGTAGCCTATTTTATCTTCTTTAAGATAATAGAACACATCACATTCTTTTTATTTTATGGAACCCGTGTCAAATTATTACAACTGTGGATTATTTAACAACCAAAAAGTAAACGATTTCTTGAAACTCTGGCTGATGACTTTTCAACGGGACCTCTAGGTTCCATGGAAGGTTTAGGAATCGCCGGTCTATTTATCTGAGGAGGCTAGGATATGTAATGCCACGACCCTTAGTACTGGATAAATAAGTAAGTATATACAGTATGTATAAATGGACAACGAAGGACCAAATTGTAAATTCTATATACAATTTAGGTTTTGTTAATTAAACATTTAATAAGGCTGTGACGGTGGCGTCATAGTACATAGTTGCTAGGTAGGGATGGGCTAAAATTTGTTTCACATTCAGTTTAACCGAATTTCGGTTGGTTGACCAGAACTTCAGCATTCCCCTTTTTTCATAATCATTATTGTTTTATGTGAATGCTGTGCCCAGCTGTTATTGGAGCTCAGACTTTACGATATAATGATTGTTATTTTATGAATTATAATTCAGTTTGTTCTCTGTAACTGTGCTATATAAATACATAAATAAATTCGGCCGAAGTATGGTTCAAATGCCGAACATTCAGTATACGAAAGAGTAAATTCCTGCACCATATCTGTAGCCACACCATAGCTGTAAAATAAGTCACATATTACGAATACCTACTTTATAACCATTTTATCATGTAATTTGTTGATTAGGCCGGTAAACATCTATTACAAGTATGTTTAGGTACCCAGAAACAATTTCTTGGCTGATTTCAATAAACTTATACAGAAAGTGCCAATTTTGTAGAGGTAAACGCGGCAAAAATTTAACAGCTATAGTTGGAAAAATACTTGGGGTAATTCCGCCATTGCATTTAGCTAAATTTATATAATTATTCTGCGGAGCTGATTACACTGACTGACATAATTATTCTATTTAATTGTACTTATATTGTACTCTTAGTTCAAAAGCTTACCGTGAAGGTAGTAGTAGGGTTCTTAGTGCGCGAGTCGTCGTTTGCAAAGCAATGGTACACAACATAATTCATCCAAAAACATATTGTGCTAATATATCATCACGGCGGCTATTTTATGATAGTTTCACACAAAGATCGATCTCCTATCACAGGTGTGTCGGGAGCAGTATGATATTTTTCATTTCCATGCCACCGCGCCGAGCTAAAATTATTATTCCCGGGTCGCCCCCTCCTGCCCCCACTGGCCCGGTTTGACTAAACGGGACTGAGGTGGGAGGGATCAGGATACGAGTCACGAGCGACTAGAGGACATTTCTTCGCTCATATTTACAACAGATCAAAGTTGATAAGCCTATGACGCATAATGAAGGTTTCATTATAAGAGCATCGTATTCGAAAATTATTATAAAAAAATTATACTGCACGGATATTACCTATTGGCTGTTTTTTGGCATTAAATTTTATCTTTTTCAGCAATTCGTCTTAAATATTCGTGACACTTAGAACTAAATTGATGGTGAGGCGAGAATAAGTGCGCGGAAAAAACTAATAACTTTGTAATGGCGACTTTATAAAAAGAAGGCTGGCTCAGACACTAGGTGAACGACATTGGAACGAACGAACGGATGAGGAAAATAAATACAATATAGTGAAAAGAAACTTAGTCGTAAAAGACCGAGATGGTGATGTGCTTTATATGCGAATTCATCACACTCAAACTAATTTCCAACCAAAATTTAATAATTATACTCGTAGTTACGACTTACGGATACTACTTTCGTCATGGAAATAAACAAGTCAGTGAGTGCTATCGCCAAGTAATTTTGGCGCTTTTTTTATACTTGTCAGATTTGAAAAAATAACTGCACTTTATAGTCTTATTATTGAAGAAGGCTGTAGGCTATTTAGTATCACCACAGAGTACTTTTAGTATCACGCTACGAACCTCTAGAATAAACGGCTGGTGAAACCAGTGGAATTCAGCATCAGCTAATTTTTTTTTAAATAAATTACCTATTTATGTTCTTGTTCGTAATCTCAAAAGGCTACATTTATATTTTGTCTGTCGGCGGGAATGGATAGTTTTGAACCAAACAGTATAATTACTATAATCTCTTATGGCTTACGCTCACAGAAAACGACTCGCGTCAGAGCCTATGAGATGAAACACTATATTTGGGTCAACTAGACGGGGACACGGCTGTTTTTTTCACATGTTTCTTTCACGCCGTTGTCGAAAACATTCTGTTAGTAACTGCGAAAAAAAAAACATGCTAATTATGGTTGTTTTTTAAGTTAAGTGGAAGTAGTATGTCGGCACTGTGTATAGATAGAATGTTGATTCGCCATCTGTGTAATGATGTATACGATAATTGCTTCCTCTTCACTTTTGTTTTTCCTTAATTGACATTGTCTTGTTATTTTGTACGTAATTTACATGCAAACTACAATAACTTTATTAATTTGTTTTTATAAATTCAAATTTTTTTTAATTGACTTTACCAAGTAAATTTCACTGTGTCCAGGATGAAGAAATAACACGCTTTGGTCTGGCAGGGGCAATGATATTTTATTTTCGTTTCATATGTATATGGGCGCTACTCGACAATAATTGTCAAATATTAATTTCTGTGATTATATTAATATTGTAATATGTTTGAAATACACGAAAATAATATTCAAATAGCTATTAGTAAATATAAAACCATTAACAGTAATATTTAATATATTATTATACACTGTTTTGACTTTTCGAATAGTTTAAAGCTTATCTTTTGGATTATGTTAAAATTCATTAAAACATTTAGTTTGAATATTAAACTATATTTCAATAATTTTTAATAATTATTTTGTTATAATTTCATTTGTTTGTTATAAAAGAAATTGTATTGTAAAGCAAGTATAAAAACGGTTGAATCATGTAAAAATGGGCTGTTCTGTACTAGAAATTGCTCGAAAATAAACCAAGTAATATTTGGTACGTGTTTTCATTGTGATGGAGTCTGAACGTGAAGACGCTGGCATATCGCCGACATGTACTATCTGCATCTTCAAAAAATTCCTCTGCCTTTATTATCTCTGCAGCGCCCATGGTTGACTGGTAGAGAATGCCTCAGGCATTAAGTCCGCCATTTTACACTCATTTGTTGCATAAAGTTTAAATTAATAAATAAGTTGTAAACAAACAGGTACACACGTTTGAGATTGCGTATCGTACTTCCAACTTTGATCCTGACAGACATCTGGATTGTTAGGACATAATATTATTTAAAGAATATACATGTAAAGAAGGTCACTTGAAGCGAAATAGGTTGATGAATATAATGCTTTGCACGTTCGCGTGTAAGCGTTTCCCGAGGGGTAATGATTCACATATTTAATAGTCTGGTACCTAATTGTGTCGTAACACTTGACAGCCAATGGTTTCGCTTCAACACGTTACAGCTATACTCTCAATAACTTCCCGGAATAAACATTATGAATGTTTATAGCCTTTTAACACTGTTCCTAGTGCTAATGCTGGGAATGTCAATGCTGCGGTATCTAGTTCAAAAAGCAAGTCAAGAAATGTTGAAATCAAAAGCGTTAAACTCTACAATCTGTGGTTGGAGTGCAGAATTGGTGTTGCCAGTTTGTGTTTTTTTTCTTAATGTCGGCATTAATTTCCAGCTCTTTTAGAATAACGTTGCTATGTAGAAAAATCCATCCATCCATCAGACTTTCAACATCCACTGCTGGACATAGGCCTCCCCAAGAAATGGGGGATAGTGCCGTAATCGCCACGCTTGGCAGGCAGGCGGCTTGGCAATCGCAGTGGATATTGTTAATACTCGAGGGAGTGCTGCTGCCCACTCCGCCGGTATTCCCTCAGTCGGCTCTTACGACTCTCGTGGGTAGAGAGCTGTGGGACAATTCTAAAGCCGACCCCACACGGCGCAAGAAAAATCTATCGTAGCATAGCATAGCATCACGCCTGTATTCCCCGAAGGGGTAGGCAGAGGTGTATTTACATCTATCGTAACAATATTTCATTTCTAAAATCTGTATTCTATTGGGTTATAAAATATTATCAAGCATTATAGATTTCCTCTAAAAAATTGGGATGACTAAAAAAAAAAAGAAGATAAT
Organism: Leucoma salicis; assembly: GCA_948253155.1. Taxonomy (NCBI): domain Eukaryota; kingdom Metazoa; phylum Arthropoda; class Insecta; order Lepidoptera; family Erebidae; genus Leucoma; species Leucoma salicis. The sequence goes on along the minus strand of OX411819.1, from coordinate 4,492,158 downwards.
GATAAGAGAAGAAAAAAGAAGATAAGAATCATGATAAAAGACTATTTTGTCTCAATAGTAGACTTACGAGTACTCCCACTTAGAGGACCGTGGCACGCATCTTAAAATGGTTGCGTCGACGTGTCGTAGCATACTCAGCTTTCCTTTATCCCGCTCGCACTAAGGATCTCGTTTATCATATTCACAAATAATTTGTTATTTAGATTTTTTTTTATTATATATTTTTAGCATTTAACATGCTTAGCTAGGTATATAGATTTTATAGGTCTGCGTCATTATTAGGTAAAAATCTTAATTGTAAAATTAAGTTTAACAAGTCGGTATAATGTATGTATATACTTCCGACAGATGGCGCAGGCGTCACCCAGGACGTTAAGTATGAATGTGTTATCGAAATTAGCAGTCGAGAGCAGTTGTCACGATGGCTGAATTGGCAAAGCATCTGGAGGGGCAGGTTCAAATCCTGCTCGTGACTGTTATTTTTGATTTCACATTTTCCACTTTGTGTTTAATAAATAATTTGTTCTTTAAAAGTAGCTGAGCATGTCGCGTGCACACACAGATCAAACAACTTTTATACATACTTATCTTTAGGATAAAATTTGAATAAAGCAGCGTCGAAGACATCGAGATCAAATCAAATACTGGTCTTTGTTGATGCAATAGACCTAATCCAATATCAACCTTAGAAAACTATGCTTAAGTATAGTACCTATACTTAATATCAATCAAAATAAGAAATGTTTGTTTGACATAAATTTCAACTTAAAATATTTGAAAATAAAGTTTTTTATTTTTACAATAAAAATGATTATTTGATAAGTAACTAATAATGTATTTGTCTTACTAAGTAGTTTTCAATAAATCACATACATAGCGCTAATTTCAAAAAGTACTGTGGTTTTCATGTCTTATACGCCATCTAGCGCTAATTTTAAGAAGTACTTCTATATTGGCCTTTAGAAATAGTTCTTACGAAATAAGGAGGCGCTGGTTTTAGTGTCGAATCGAGCGGTAAATATTCACTATTAAAACACATCGAATTAGACCGTGTAAAGTGATAGGGCTCTATTCGTAGTTATACTGAATTGTAAAAAAAAAAAATACTCGATTAGTAAAGTATTTCGGTCGTTATCGTGTTAACATACATTACTTACAACACACGGACGTCCAAGACAGAACTTTTTTAAACAGTTTTATAACTAGTTTAAATAACAAAAATGCCATCAAAAATATCATGAGTGTTAAAAATAGTGTTTTTTCTTGATATGTGTGTGTATATATTATTTTACAAGTGCTATATATGATAAATAGAGACATTTTTAGTTTGAAAAATCTGTTGTTCTGTATGAAACGAGAGTAATACCCACCTCAAAGCTTCGCTTATGAGGCGTGCAATAAAGTTTATTTTTAATCACGTGCTGAAATCTGTGTTGACGAGAGTATCATTGGAATAGACTTAACATTAACAGCGTAATGATCGTCTTATCGCAAAACCAACATATTATACTGTTGCGCTGTTGATATCGGAGATATCCAAAACCTGCGGTTACGCATGAGTTGAAGGCGAGTGGTTGAAGTTTGATGACTACTTAATTATAAAAGTTGGCTCTGTGACAAGTAGCTCCATCTCGCATACAAACATAATGTAAATAAACTGACACGAAACTAGCGGACAGCGGTAAAATATTATCTGAAACTCTTGTCTCTGAATAGATGCGGCTATTTCGGAGAACTTTCATGTAGTTACGGACTAAGAATGCAATATGTTTCCATCCAACTTTCTCCTGTGGGTATCCGAGTAAGTAAGCGAACAGTACCGAGATTTATTGTGTACAGGCAGTACTCGATGGTGACAAGAGGATTCGGTCACTAATATTTTACTTCACCTAACGATGACCCCTTGAAGGGCTACAAACTGGGATGGGATGGCAGATGATTTTGCCTCCGGTAAGCGCAGACTAGCCGCTTAGATACTGTAGCATTCCGCCGGCGTACCAAGACTCCGCAACGTGTTGCGTCATACCGAGGTATGTCTCGGCAGCACCTGCTGCCTGATACATACACATTTCAGTTATAAGTTGTGTTTGAAATGTGGTGTGCATGTACCCCCGCTTGCACTGCCTTACCCCGCGGCATGTCATGTCACAGCGTCCTTCGACGTGCCGTTGCATACCTACCGCAGTCACTGCAGCATCCTGCCGCGGGGTCCTCTAACGCGCTCTCCAAAGCCGTGTTGAGAGATCCCTTTCAATCTCACGGAATCAATTTATAACATGAATTTATATCGTATTCTTATTAGATAAGTTTGAATGACCTTTGGTAAAAATTAAAATCCTCTGCCATTCTGTCTCGGTGTGCGTAGGCCCTTAAGCTTCCAGCAATCGTCTGAGGCGAAATCCTAAGAAGCTTATTAAAATCTCTTACTCCCAAAATGTTGAACTAAATTACTTACTATAAGGTAGACCTTCAGAGTTTTACAATTTTCGCCTTGATGGCTGCAACATTGAACTAGCAGCTCCGAAAAAATGTTAAACCATCATCACTATCCCACCAAATCTATGTCGATAGTTTGTCTGGTAATGAAAAACGCAGACTTTACTATTTCCTAATAATAGAGACTAGATAGATTATGCTGGTAAAAAATTGCATCGAATTTTCATTGGAAGTACCTCTCGGACACGCTCGGAAAGAATTTACTAGCAGAGGAAAATAGTCGAGTTTACGTGATTCACGACTGCGTTGATATCGTGCCTTATGCACACGGAACTGATTTTGAATGCTCAATAACACATTTTCTTTAAGCGTGGCAGGTGCAAGTTTATTACAGTACGCAGTTACTAGTACTAAAACAGAAGTTCTAATTCAATAATATAGATTACTAAACTCCTGCAACCGACTTCGCCTATATACGTGGACTTCTAAATTCAAATTCATCGACGTTGCTGACGTATATCCCACAGAAATAGTTATTCTGTTTTTAAAATTCTGTGTGTTTCCATGCATATAATAATTAATAATAGGTGATCATAGTCCGGAGCGTGCTCGTCGCGATCCCTGCCAGCAGCCCGTAATCCACATGCAATCCGGCTCGAATGCGTACCGCAGTGCGGGTTAGAGCGTGCCCCAGAGGCGACGCGTACCGACCCGCCCCCGTCGGTACGAACAACGGCAGATGCAGCGATGAGGGCCGCCACCCATCACGCCTTGCCCAGTTTGGCGAGTCGAGGGGAGCAGAGTGTCGAGTAGGCACGTGGAATGTAGGAGGTGGTGTGGAAGATAAGTTACACGAGCTGGTAACCGTCATGTCGGACAGACAGCTTGATGTGCTCTGTAACAGAGACCAAGCGAAATCGGGCCAGCATGGGAGTGGGGGTGTTGCTGTCCGCTCGCTTGGCCTCTGGTGTGAAAGACTACGGAATGTTTGATCCCAGACTTCCATGGGTCCGAATAAAACTAAGTGCCACCAGGGTCTTCATGGTCGCAGCTTATGCTCCCGTAGGCTCTTCGGTGGCATCCGATCTAGAGAAGTTCTGGGATAATGTTAGGGAAGTTGTGGATTTGGCAGAAGCTAGTGAACGCGTGATCGTATGCGGAGACTTGATTGGATGGGTTGGGACCAAGCGTCCAGACTTCGAGGACGTGCTTGGTTCATTTGGTGATAAGAGAGTGAATGTTGCAGGTAAGCTCATTGCGGTATGTATGGAGAGAAACCTTATTGTGTCAAACACATTTTTTTACATAAGGATATCCATATGTATACATGGAGAAGGAATGAACAGAGAAGTATGATAGATTAGGTAGAAAGTCGCCTCCGAAGTAAAATTCTGGATACAAGAGCCTACAGGGGTCCCACTGTCAACACGGACCACTATCTCATTATTGCGAGATTTAGTGGTCTGTTCAGAAAGTGGAGACACTGGCGAGAGCGTGTCCACTTCGGAGGACTTGAAAGAATAAAGATTGAAAAGTTGCAATACACAACGCAGTGCTTGTCCCAACGTTATTATATGGAAGCGAGAGTTGGGTATGTAAAATGGAGCATGAGAGCAAAATCAATGCGGTCGAAATGCAATATCTGCGGAGAATCTGTGGAGTGAGGCTGACTGATCGCATTCATAACAATGACGTAAGAGAGCGAGTAGGTATGAAAGAGAGTATTGGTGTAAAGATGCGAAAGGGAATGCTCCGATAGTTCGGACATGTGGAAAGAATGCCGGACGAGCGACTGGCTAAGAAGATATACAATGCGAAAGTGGAAGGATGTAGGTACAGGGGGAGACCGACACTTACCTACCTAGACCAAATTGGTTATGTATTGAAGGAAGGTGGAGTAGGAGTCTCCGAAAGCGGCGAGCGTGTATGAATAGAGTTATAAATGTTGAGGAAGCGAGAGATGTATGCAAGAATAGAGCCTCTTAGCACTCAGTTCTCTCTGCCTACCCCGCAAGGGAAATTGCGTGATGATAAGTTAGTTATATCTGTATAAGTACCTAATTTCATTCAAATCAGTTTAGTCGTTGGGTGTACCGATTAGGCGTGTCTGACGGATAGCTCTTCAAATTATTCGTATAGTTAGGCTTCATAAATGTATGCCATATTTATGTAATAAATGTTATAAGGTTGACCTGTTGAAAATATATATCATCTCTTTGGAGGCAAATCACTATCTCTTTATTAGAAGAAGTATTGCCGTACTGCACCAGTTTGCCTCTATATCGCGAAGTGTTAATTTTTGATTTAAATTATATGAATAAATAACAAAACCTTTAAAACAGTTTTTTTCTTTTTAATAATATTTTATTCTAGACAAAAACTAAGTTGTAAGTGGTTTGTTTTGTCACGAAGGATTGGATAATTAAATGTAGATTATAATTATGTCCACCGCTGTTAGAAGCGGCAGATCCCCGGTTCCCGGTAATACGTTCCGCGACGATTGCGTTCAATAGTTACATATAAAACTTTTTATCGTGTCTTGAATGCCAGTTCTGTTTTCCTACGCATGAGGGGTTTCGTGCAAGTTTGTTCGTGACCTGGTGCGAGTGACGTCACGTCTACCGCCGCTGCCGTGTCGTTGCGCTGTCTGCGCCCGCGCACGCCCTTGCCCCGCGCGCCCCGCTGTCTGACGGGGAACGGCTGACCAGTGACCTTGTCGCTCCGTCTCGCTCACGCTCCTACTGATGAACTTGTGCGAACGAGATGCGAACTCGCCAACCGGTATTGGAACAAGTTGTCTGTGCAAGAAAGGTTTCTTCTCTTATTTATTTAAATGTTTTCAAATTCGCTTGGTAATTTAATAATGTGGTCGAGACGTTTGTTGTTGTGGCAGGGGTAATGACCTTGAATTGTAGTTCTTTTAACAATACGCAAAATGTAGGTCGCTATATACACATACGGAGGTATATTATGTTCGGTGCTTCATCTACATAAATAACAAACTGCCTAATGGTGTAAGCATGAAAGACGTTATGGCCCACATTTTTAATTTTTTTTCGCTAAATGTTTGTGAATAGTTGACCTCGCGAGTCCTCAGTGTTCGAGTTTTCGTCTCAGCATTATGTGCAAATAAATATAATGTACCTATGCTAGAGAGCTGGTCAAGATAATCACGTTAAATGAATCGCACCTTTTCCACTAAGTTGCAGGTGCATAATATAGGTAGATACATATCCTCAATGTCGAAAGCCATGACTAATGGCCGGTTTTTTTGACTTATTTATTCTCATGCCAAACACACATCATATGAACTAGATTTGTTGGGTCATTAAAATTTGGCAGACATGACTCGTTCAAGCGATATATTATCCTACCTAGCTGCACCCGCGATTTAGTCCGTGTGGAATTGTTTAGTTCGTTTATTCATTTGTGCAATAATTTTTCAAAATAAAAGTAGTTTAAGTTGCTCCTTATAACATCAGCTATCTGCTAGTGAAAGTCCCGGCCTAATCGATCCAGCCGTTTTGGAGATTAGCCGAAACAGACAGACAGACAAAAACTTTAAAAATTGATATTTTGCTACAGGTAACGTACACGACACTTCAATTTTATTTATTTGTGTTCGTGAATTTTAGTTTTTTTTTTATTAATGTAGCTAGTGAAAGTTGAAACATCGATTCAGCCGTTTCGGAGATTGGCAAGGAGGAACTAAAAGACACTATTTGTGAATAAGGAAAAAGAGATTTTTTAGTACGAGCGGGAATCGAACCCGCTTCTTTTCCAATCCGGGGAAGTGCTCTAAGCCATTGAGCTATCTTACTGACATATTCGGTCGTCCCAATTTCCTCATCACATTTGTCTTTACGACCAACGCCATCTATCGGAATGCATTTACATGCATTAATCCAATATAGTAGACAATTTAGTAGTAAGTTTAATTTTGCAATTAAACAGACTTCAATTTTATTTATCTAGCTTAAGCTCATATTCGTCTGCATGAATCTGAAATCTGAATTTAAAGGGTTAATAGAAAAATGTGTGAGTAATTATAAATTACTCTACGTGGCCCATATTTTTTTAATATCAGTGTCTCAGCTATCTACCTACAAAGTTTAATCTAAATCCGTGTGGTCTCTAGGTATGATTGACGGACGAACAGCCAGTCATCTTCACAAACTTGCATTTAGGTGCTGGCCCATCCACTTATTATTCATTGTTGGCTACAGGACTTTACTCAAAATGATGAAATTTAAATTCCGATAATATTGTATAATGTCAGCACTGTGTGCATTTGTATTTCTTCTTTTATTTTATACATAGATTGCTCGAGGTTCTAAACTAATTGTAGCTTAGACTACTTTATTAACAACAGACTCGCACGAACATCAGACTGAGTAACTAGAACACTCTAAAAACCGATCGTTCTAGTATGGATTTTTTATTTTCACTCATTACATTGAAGTAAAAAAATGATTGTAATCTTAGAAAGGAATCATAGATAAGACAAAATTAGTTCACAGCGCAGGTTTACTTCTACTGTTGAAGCAATCCCAGACTATATCAGATAGTTTGGGTCTGTTTAACTCGGGATATTTCAGTCACATTAAGATAAGCTACCAAACGAAAATGAATATTTGTATTATCTCTGCGTCAAACACATAAAACGTTATAACACAAAATATTCGTATAGTATATGTAATATACAAATTAACAAATAACAAATGTATGTCTAGATTTAAAAGCAGATGTGTGCCTTAATTTTCGTTTTAGTTATTATTTTATTTATAACTAGCTTTAAAAAAAATAAAAAAAGGTTATATCTCAGGTTCCCGATATAGTAGCGGGATAAAATGTGTACCACTTTTTAAGTCAAATCAAGGCCTTTCAAATAAAAAAAGTTGCATCAAAATCCATCTAGTAGTTATTTTAAATAAATTCATAAAAAAAATCTAGTTTAAATATTTTTCTAGTTTTTCGGTTATATCTCAGTTTCCCGATATACTTAGTAGCGGGATAAAATATATACCAGTTTTTAAGTCTAATCAATGCCTTTCAAGTAAAAAAGTTGTATCAAAATCCGTTTAGTAGTTTTTGTGTGATGCGCGAACAAATAGACAAAAATTCTAAAAAAATTGTTTTGTAGACACGCATTACAGTCATTTTTTCTAAGATATCTTAAATGTACAGACACAGCTCTGTTACAGTTTTATAATAGTAATATAGATAGATAGATAACTTTTAAATTAATGAAAAATATTAACTACTTACTGGATTCTTCTGCCCGCAACTTCGTCCGCGTGTGATATAAATGCGTCACTCTATGGATTCTAAACTATTACTATGCTCAATTTCACGATGATTGATTGAGCAGTTATGCCGTGAAAGCGTAACAAACAAACGCAGTTTCGCATTTATAATATTACTAAGGATTATCGTAATATTGTTTTCAGCTACTTATTACTACTTATCATTTACGCCATCTCCCTTGTGGGGTAGGCAGAGATAACAGAGTGCCAAAAGTGCCAATGCAAGTATTCAACTTGTCTTCTATTTTATAATTTAATTTAACAGGGTGCCAGCACTTGTCTATAGTTAAAAAAATAATTATATGTTTTTTAAATAATCATAAACAATATTCTATTAATAAATAATAAAGTTTATCCCGTTATTGTGTTGTATGGAAAAACAGGAAGCAGTACGTACAATTATTTTGAAATACACGAGACTAATGATGATTAAACTATAAATAATAATATTGTATTGTCTCATTTAAATTATCTTAAGTTTGACACATATAGATCCTCTATTATTCTAAAACCGGTAAATAACGTTTAGGACTTTCAGGATCGATTGCGTCGACTAGGGTTTCGGGCATACCTGATGCTCATCATCAGGGAGAATGCGCAGCGGCGTCTGCGAGCTCTCGGCGTGCACACAATATTAAACTGCCTCGGTGGTGTAGCGGTAGTGTATGCGACTGCTAATCATGAAGTCTTGGGTTCGATCCCCTGGTCGGGCAAAGTTATTGAGCTTTTTCCTTAAACGAAAAATTGTCAGTAGCAGCCCGGAGAGGAAATGTGCCCGGTAGACGTCAATAGGCTCGCCCCCTATTACGTGGGACTTAAACATAGCTGGCTTGTCGTGGGTGTGTAATAAATACACCTTTGCCTACCCCTTCGGGGAATACAGGCGTGATTAGAGTTGCCGCCCGTACTTTATTATAAAGTATTGTACGTTATTTATGGTAATTGTACTCTATACTTTATGAGAACAGTAAAGTACGCGAAAATACTTTATTTCGCATGATTGCCCAAAACAGAATGATCATCGTCGATGACGGTATCGATTGTTGCCGAATAGGTTCCCTCTGGAGTGGCGGTCGCCTCGTTAACGCTCATTTTTAAATGCAACCTATCCTTTATTAAACATTGTCATTTTGTCAGAACTTCTTGTTTGTTTTGTGATTTGTTACAATTATATTTATTTGTCTTCACCTGAACTGACTTGCAAAATTCATTTTAATGACACAAGCGAAATTTTAAATCTGCTAAAACTTAATAATATGGAATTTCTTCAAAACAAGTTATTATAATCTAAGTATATAGATCTGAAGCTTTGCAGAATTGACTTGATTGATATTGCACAAAATTGGCAGCATATATTTAATAAGACTGAAGATATTCTGATGCTTTTAAGCATTTGATATGCTTAGCCATATAAATAAACACAAAGTGCGAAAATGTAAAATCGAAAATAACAGTCACGAGCAAACGTGATCAGATTTTTGACGATTCCATTTTCGTACATTGTGTAAATTTATATGACTATGCATATCATGCATGCTTTAAATTATATAAATATGAAAAACTGTTAAAAAATTTTTGATCTATTGTTTTTTAGCATTTGACATGCTTCTCTACTTTTTAAAGTACAAACTATTTGTGAATAAGGAAAAAGAGATTTTTTGTACGAGCCGGAATCGAACCCGCGTCTTTTCCAATCCGGGGAATTGCTCTAAGCCATTGGTTTGTACGATAGCTCAGTTATTTATTTGCACTGTTAAAAATTGCTAAAAGTAATGCAATAAAGCAAAAAGATAGAGTGAAATAAATCGTACTTTATTTTGGTACTATGTACTTTTTTTTCCTACTTTTAATAACCTGTGTACTTTATTTTCACAAAAAAAGGTGGCAACCCTAGGCGTGATGCTATATTTAGTTATATACAATTTTGACCCAAGGAAGGTTCCTAGGCTTATATTTATGTAAGTACGTCACAATAATCCACATTCCTTTTAAACTGTTATTGCTAAATGTCACTGAGTATGTTGTTGAACATAAGTTTTTAAAGTGGATGAGTTTCTTATTGGCAATTTGCCAGTGATGTAGCTATCCAAAATGCCGGAGTTGTTCATCACATAATCAACGCAATCATTTCAAGATAATGGTTATGAAGTTGATTTCGATTACAGATTCTCATATAAACAACGTTAACGCCCCGTTTCTATGTTTTGTATTATATCTTAGTAAGTAAAAGTACTTTATATAAATTGTGGATTATATGAGAGTGGGTTCATCGTCCGAGGGGCGGACGAGTACTCCTTCCCGTCAGCTGTGAAGCTGTGATCCGGCCATCGACCTTTGAAGGGAGGGCGGAGAAACCTTTAACACATCCACCTACATTTTACGTAGCTACATAAAATGTGTAGATGATTTTTTTAAATAAAATTGATATAGCTAAAAATACTATGTTCCAAAATAAGAACAGTTGTAATCGTTATTGCTGCTTCCTATTATATTATAACTAGATTACGATCTGGTAGCTATATCCATAAAAAAATACTGTTTTTTTTTTTAGTAGCATTCCATCTCACAACAGCCATGATTTTTTTTAGATTAATCATTCTACGTCAATCTCTGGTCACTAAACTATTTCTATGTAAAAAATGTATTTATTATATTATAAGAGATAATGATAAAAACCTACTTCGGATCGGTCGCTTAAGCTTTCCCGATGTATCAGCTTCGTCAGCTGAACTGAAACTCACAGTTTTAGCCCGTCAGTGCTTTTCAGAACGCAACTAATTATAATCTTTAATATGAAATTACGTAAACAATTATAATTAATGGTCTATTGTCAACATAAGTTTTATGTTAAAAACAAATCATTGCCTATTAAACGATCGTGAAACTGGAGAGGCATTTTGTATAATTTGTTAATAAAAATTCATCGTTTAACTAATTAGTGAAGCTAAAGTAGTAAGCATTGTGATAGTGGAAAACTCGAAGAGAATTTAATTTTTTTGACAGCCATTAAAATTTACGAAATAAGTATAGTGTCTACTGATACAAATAAATAAAATTGAAGTGTCTGCTTGTATGTCGAAAAAACAGCTTTTTACTCAATGCATATGAAAGTACATACTAGCAGTGCCCGCGGACCCCGTTCCGCGTTAGAAATATTTTTGTCCCGGCCCGTTTGTCCCGCGTAATACTTCAGGTTAAAAGTTCGGGATAAATAAAAATTATGATGATGAAGATTTTTTTTTATTTTGGATTTTGGTTTATTTTAGTTTTTTTTTATTGGTTTTTATATGTTTTTTGTTGTTATTTTTATTACTTGATGTTAATATACACTGTTTACATAAATACATCGTGTTTACTTATTTTAATTGTTCAAAACTTCTCGATATACTACCTATAATATTAGTAATGTTATCATTTGGTACTAAAATTTATTGTCTTTCAGGAGGTCCAACCCGAGATAAGCCAACATATAACTGCCCATGGGAAAAACAGTGCTTTCTCAGGTCAATGCCCACCAGAGAAAATGTTTGACCCTGGGACTTATTAATAGTGAGGGTAAAAGAGACCTTGACGGGATACTGTAACCTTTTAAGCGGTATAGGTAAATCAGTCGGAATAATGGGTATCCGCGGAATATAAGCAAGTTGTCCCACTGCTGGCCCTGTGAGAATGGTCGCCACGATTATATTCTCCTGCTACTCTTTTATGAGCAGCCTTGTGCCATTACACATGTTGGGGGTCTCAAGTTCCTTAAAAGCATGATAGGAATGCCAACTTTTAGCATAAGGTCGTGGGGAGGTAAGCCAGAAGGACTCAAAGAATTTAAAAATTCTTGAGGATAGTGCACTGTATCCTCAATATTACACACCGTGTCAATGGACCGGGAATTTTTCCTAAAATTATTTAATTTTTTTATTTATCTCATTCACTGAATCGTTTCTGGGTGAGACTATTGCCCTAAAACAAAGCCAATGATAATCTCTTTCTATTAAACTTTCAAGACCGGGATATATTGCGTCTATCAGATCTTCTAACCTGTGTAATATGTGACCTAACCGATTGTCAAGTTTAATGTCATCCCTACTGTTGGTGTTAGGACAGCAAATTATTCCTTCTCTAAGATTCAGTAGTTGATGCGGAAAGTCGTTATCGTAGTTGTCACTCAAGTGGGCTCTCATGTTTGTTCGTAAATTGAGAGTTTCAACGGAACTCCATAAGCATGATGATTTTAAGCATGCCCTGATGACATCGACGCGTGTTCCTTTTGTTATTACTGGCAGCGTTTGCCGAAAATCGCCCGCAAAAACAAAAGTAGTAGATGTATACTGATAACATGCTGATGACTGATGTATGATACTGCCTATATCGCCACGCAACGCCCGGGCCGGCGCGCACCGCACGTTTTTATTTTGCTAATATCTTTGAAGATATTTGTTTAATCTGTATAGAGTAAAGGGCAAAAATATTCTACATTGAATTTCCGTTCTAAAAAACATATTTATAAAGATATAAATTAATACCATATGAGCTAAATAAGCTTTACAAAAATTATTTTTAATCCACAATTTTAACAGTAAAAGCAGTTATTGTTAGTTATCCGTAGGAGATAGGCATATGCTATCGTGGACTTTTTTACAGATTTTGATACGTTCTTTAATATTGTTGTAGATTGTTTTGTTCTATCCTCAATAGTTTCCGCAGCGCACGCGATGAAAGCAATTTTTTTTACAACTTGGATTACATTATTGAAGTTTAAGTAAAGATGCGTAATTAATTTTGTAAATTATTATAGCCTATGACACTCCACAATAACGTAGCTTTCCATTGGTGAAATAATTTTGAAAATCGGTTCAGTGGATCCAGAGAGTACTTACAACGTCACAAACTCACAAACGTTACCTCTTTATAATAATAGTATAGATACATATAAGCCACCTACAACAACATAACTCGGGCTACTTTATTTTGCAGATATATTTGAGGCTTCACAAAAAAGAAAATAAGCATAAAATTCTACGCGGATAAAGGCGCGGATAGTTGCTAGTCTATAATATTATAAAGCTGTAACAGAGCTATGTCTGTACATTTAAGATTAGGCTATATAGGCGTGTCTAAACACAAAACGATTTTTTGTCTATCTGTTTGTTTGTTCGCACATCACGCAAAAACTACTGAACGGATTTTGATGCAACTTTTTTTGTTTGGTAGGTCTTGATTAGACTTAACAACTGGTATATGTTTTATCCCGCTGCTATATCGGGAGCCTGAGATATAACCCAAAAACTAGCTTTTGGCTACGGCGGAGTCGCGGGTAAAGGCTAGTTTATTATAAAATAAAATCATAATCTTTATATTTTATACGTATTTTTATACTATAGCCTTTAACCAAAAAAGGAGTTACCTGACACGCCCACATTGGTAATTGATGTGTTCACGAACCATTCTCTAAAGTTTTAAAGATATTATAGTGCTACTATTATAGAATGGATTTTAGGAGGAGAGCCCACCACTCACCCACGGATTGTCAATCCCGGTTATCTTTGGACAGAATAACCTAAGATTGCCAATCCGCACTCTCACAGATAGAGGAGAATGTGATAATAGCAAAGTAGCATGCACGATAATGACAAAAAACTCACCAACGCGACACAACCATGCGATACGGTAGAACTCTCAGAACCACAATATTGCAATATTCCGCAAAAATCCGAACATAAATTCGACACGTGTTTCACCTCTAAACGAGGCATTCTCAAGAACGCTCGGCAACAAATGAGTCCAATGAGATATTATAGTGGATAGATGTATAAAATCTGTCTAATACAATATTTAAAATGCGAAAGTGGAAGAATGTAGGTACAGGGGGAGACCGAGACTCACCTACCTAGACCAAATCAGTCATGTATTGAAGGAAGGTGGAGTCAGGAGCCCCCGAAACCGGCGAGCGTGTATGAAGAGAATTATGAATGTTGAGGAAGCGAGCGTATGCAAGAATAGAGCCTCTTGGCACTCTGTTCTCTCTGCCTACCCCGCAAGGGATATGGCATCACGCCATATCCCTTTCGAGTTAAGTAAGTATCAGAAGATATCTGATTATGCGAGGTAGATGTCTGATTGACGTTGAATATTTTAGGCTTATTTTCAGGTATCTGTTCATTAACACACGACTTAAATGGAGAGGTTCATGAAATTTTTCATACAGGAGTTTAGGGAGGAGCAGGGATTTTTCATTCTGGTGAAGAAGTTATAGCCTAGCGATAAAACCTAGGACTGAGAAGACAGTGATATCAAGTTCGATCCCCAGTCCAAGATTTGACCTCGCGAATAGAATCTAGTAAACTCGAAACTTATAAGTTTAACTTGTGTATGTACCTATTTGTGGCGACACAGCTTCCAAACGTGTGAACGGATATTGATGTAGTTTTTTTATGATTGAAAGATAACTTTATCGAGAGAGTTATTAGCTATGATTTTATAAAATCTGTTCCGCTGTTTGAAGGCACTTTTTCACCAACTTAGGTTTAGGCTCATTGGACAGTTGGTATCAATGAAAAGGTTATAGATTACCAGGATCTGATGATGGAGTGGAGTAAATAGGCAGTTTAGATAGTCCGGATTTTTAAATTTGTATTTTTTTTTTCTTTCAATAGTATCACGTCTGTATTTCCCGAAGGGGTAGGCAGAGGTGTATTACACACCCACGATTCGCTAGCTATGCTTAAGTCCCACGTAATAGGGGGCGAGCCTATTGCCGCCTACCGGGCACATTTCCAGACTCCAGGCTGCTACTGAGAATTTTTCTTTTTATGAAAAAGCTCAATAACATTGCCTGACCCGGGGATCGAACCCGAGACCTCAGCAGTCGCTCACTCTCTCAATATTATCTGTAATTATAAGATCATCATACTCCTGGTTATGTCACATTTTTATATTAAACGTTTTCACTTGGATATGAAGTTAGCAGTGGAATTTGGAGCTACAACGTGATGGTCTGAAACTCGTTTGTTTTTTCTCTGGTGGAGGTTGTTGTTCGATGATGAAAGCGACAATAACAAGTTCGGTGCTCGTGAACGCGCAAAAAAGAAATTAATTAAAACGTACTTGTTTGTTCGTTGCAAGGTTAAAATGGTTGTTACTTTGAGTGAGAATTACATTCGCAAAACAACTTTAAAAATATATGTATGTAAAATGCACTAATTGACTCCGTATAGAGACTAATTAAGACGACAATATCTTCAATTAAACAACTTCAAAGACTAAGAATCTTAGCTTTTAAATTTTCGTTTAAAGCATTCCGTTAGTTCATTGCATTATGTAGACACAATGCAATGATTATATTTATTTATTTTTAATGGATATTTTTAAAGTACTTGACATGCTCAGTTACTGGACTGCGAGTGGGATTCGAACCCGCACCTCATGCGACTTAATGGAACAAGTTATCAGTCTCGATATATATACTCGTACTTCTCAAAGTACTATAATGTGGATATTCTAATGTAAACCAGAAAAAAATTAAACTGATTATAATTTTTTTATTAGGCATTTAAGTGAAAACATCGTTGCTATTTAAAACTCGATGAAACGAAAAGTTATATTAAATATACTTGTCATATATTATTATTTTACATCTGTAGGATTTAGTTCTGAGTGTGAGATAGAATATAGAAATACACGTTTATTTTTTTTATAATCCACCACATTCATCGTAAAATTTAATGAAGGAGGTATCCGAGGCATAATCATTAACATTCGAGGAGTGCAGACTTCGTGAAATCCATTTCTACTGTTTATTATGTAGTCGGTCATTTCAGCAAGCTTAGTGCAATGAACTTTGTATTGTTTGATTTTATTTTTAACTTCGCGTTGTCAAGCAACTTTATAGTTGTACACGTGTTTTATGTATTTTTAAAACTCATGTTACACGCTCAAAGTTCATTTTATATGTGACAGATATTTTGAATTTAGAATGTCTTACATTATATAGAATGTCGTATTTTTGTCTGCATTGGAGGGAATCTTCATCTGGTCAAAATACGGGTTAGAGATTCATCGTTGTGCGAATGTGGACTGGACGAAGGAACACCCGACCATATTTTTTTTAACTGCCCCAATAATTCTCATTCTCTTTATGATCTTCTTCCTTCATCTATTCCTCTTCCTTCTGACTTCAAATCTCTTTTACGTTATGTTGACTCTCCGTTTATACATACACTCAGCGATTTTATTATCAACAGTAACATTAAATTATGATCTTCTTTTCTACGTTTGTATTTTCGATTTATTCATGATCTTTCACAAAGCCAAAGTTTAAACAAAAAAATATATTTATCAATTCATTAAAAATTAAAAAAAAAAACCTGACTGGCGAAATCATCGGGACCGCCAGAATGAAGAATTGAATTGAATTGGAGGGAATCGGTTTAAAAATCTATATTTATGCGTTCTTATTTAGTTTTTTGGATGTTACTATTTAATTAATTATATTTGCTGAATAACACCTATCCTTTTTTTTTGTTAAGGCGGGAAAAAAATTATCTAGCCGCTCATCCCGTAGTTCAGGACAACGAATAGGGTAGTGTGGGGCTCTCACCCACTAAATAAACCTGCTGTGTGCCGTCTCTCCGCCTGTATTGGTGGACCACTGGAACTGTGTTACATTATACATTAGCAATTCTGTTCTTCACGTACTTCTTTTAATTTTCTATGCGTTACAGTTTAATTCTTGGTATATTTGCCTAAAGAGTTATCGTAGATCTATTTTTATATAATATTATTAGCGCAGTACAGATCTCGTTTTGACAAAAGTAATCGCGAAAAACAACGTGCAACAAAGGAAAACTACTATCAAAATAAGATAAACTAATCATTATTCAAAATACCAAATGTTATGTATCGAACTTACGTTAAAAACATTCGTCTCAATATACTGAATTTTTAAACATTAAATATGACTTTACATTCGAGAATATACACCATTGTTGCAGAGAATATAATATGTGCTAATTAATATGATACAGTACAGTCATGAAAAAATATATTTCATTTGATTCAGCCCGCGACTCCGTTCGTTTGCGTGGATTTCATTATATAAATACGCCACTGCACACTAATTACACAGGTCTGCGATGAAATAGATTTTTCAATAATTTCATCTTAAACATATAGACGTTGGTCTATATATCTATAATTATATATAAATAAAATTGAATCACTGAACGTGCTGCTAAGTGCAAAACCCAAGAATGGCTGGACCAATTCGCCTGTTTTCTTTTTCAAAATATTCGCTGGTGTCCTGGGAAGGTTCTTATGAAGAGAATAATTGGATAAATTGCCCGCAAAAATATGATAAACTTATTCCTTTTTCCCATTATAACTGAGCTTCACATATTGATGTCAAACACATCAATCAAAAACAGTATGTTGTGCCAGCTATAAACACTTAATTTAACAAATACTATTGGACTGCAATACAACGAATAGCTTTCAGAACGACGTCTATGAGGTCAGCTAGTAGCAACACAAATATAAACTTAAGTTTTTAACACGTCATATTCTTGTTGCATATGCATATATGTGTAACATAGTTCCATAGATTTAATATATGCATAGATATTTAAAACAGTAAATTCGCTTGATATTTTACTTTTTGAAATTCATTCCAGTCTATATTTGTATTTTACACTATGACCAACCATTCTATAGTCTGTATCTAAACAAAAAAATATATAAATAACAAAGAGTATAATAAATAATTACCACCACTAAACATCAAACTTAACAAAATGAAAATTTGATGACGAAAAAGGATAATAAAGAGCATAAGGATCCTCCTTGTTGTTCAGTCGTTGTTTCACACTGATCTTCTGTGAGAGGATAATACTTCCCCGATCGAGCCGGCCCATTCGTGCTGGGACAAGCAAGACCATAGTCCACCATCGGAATAATCGCTGAGGTATACAGGTTTCCTTACGATATTTTCCTTGACAAGAGAGATAATCGTAATTAGTCGAAGCCACTACCCCAATATGTCTTAAAATGGACAATCATAATCAAGCCAACACTTTGCAGCACGTAATTCAACAGCCTATTTAGCTTCAATTGTATCTGTTTTGAGATTGTTAAAATGCGAAACGTGTCTCAGATGAATAGAATTTGCACACGCTGACCTTGCACGACTTGCCCCAAAATAGTTTGCATACACAACCGATAAAAACAATGTCTTAACGAGAACGTGTTTTAGTTTTTTGAGTGCCACTAACTAATGCACGTTGTCTATTTTTAAGCACCAGGTATCTACTCAACCAACCTCCATGTTGTGACATAATGGGAAAATAAAAAAAAAAACCAATACTGATTCAAATTCGCAACATTATATAGCAGATAAAATACCAGTATATAAGTGCTAAAGGAAGCCATTTTAGTTGTATTTAGAAAGCAATGCCTAAGGAAACCCCATAAGGTCATAGAATGGCTTCTAAAGTTCTAACATGCAAACATTATGGTAAATTAAAAGATTTTGTGGTATTTGCGCACTCAATGATAATAAATTATGATGGCGGATAGAGCTTCGTGGATCAGCTCCACCGGAGAAGTGAGAAGGAGAGTGGCTCTCAAATAATAAAGGAGTGAAGCAACGATAGGTATGAGCGTGTCTTTTATTTTAATGGCATTTCGTGTTTTCTTCTGCAGGCCTTAAAATTCTTGTAGTAAATCTAGCACTTCCACCAACATAGAGGAATGGTACGTATACGTACATAAGATCTGTGTTGTGTGTATATAAGGAGTGTGCTTGTGTCCTGTATCACTATCAGCACATTGAACAGTGTACTTATTTTTTTTTTCATAGAATGAATGCCAACCACATTATACATAAGCCAAAATGACTATAGAGTAACTTTAACTATTCTTGCCATAAATATCACATGAAAAAATCTTAACAAATTGAATTCTAAGTTCCTTGGTAAGGAGTTATCGCGTTTAACTGTTAAACTATGCCAACGCCGATAGTTAAAGCCGTCGTCAAAACAATTTTTTGTATTCATCTTTCGTAATAGTTCTAAGAAATGGTGCCTTTCTAGAATGGTTTGATTCGTCTGTGTCTGCCGTAACTTGTTATGTACGGTAAACATAGTGTGTTTACCTTTTGAAATAAAACTGATTGAAATACAGAAAACGTGGCGCCTATTTTTTGTTTTTGGTGGATAAAAATGTTTGTGAATATGGCGCACAGATTATAATAATCCCGGTTGTTAAGCTGTCGCTTCTGAGCCCGGGGTTCGAATAGACTTACTCCTAGGTATATTAACATTATTAACTATAAATCCCAGTTTACATTATTAAAAAAAAACAAGTTTAGGACTCTTTTCACTTATGATTTATACTTATTTGTGCCCTTTGGGCCCCTAGGGACCTGGCGCTTTTGAAAACTATAAAGATATAGCGGGGAAGTTTTTTTTAGAGTCTACACAGACAGTTTACAGAGTGACCAAAATGCTGGCTTATTACCTTGGCCAAAGGATTAGCCTCACTATCCAGTGAGGTAGGATTTCGGGCACGTTGCCGGCAGTGGAATGGCACTTGAATTAATTTGAGTAGTCTTGGTCTAAAGTTCGTTCAAGTGATCATACTAGTTTTTATTTATATTTAATTTTATTATTATATAATTAGTTTAGCTTGTAAAATAAGTAAAACAAAGTGTGCTACATTTATTTACTAATCTATTAACATAATAATGACAATTGAGCACGGTTATCTAATGTGCATAATTACACTTATGATAATATTAAATATTTTTATCGTGTGGGAACGCAGTCGAGATTTTTCGTAACAACCATCCCAATGGCGCTGACGTGGTGTGTCACCCATCACGTCTTGTTTTTCCTATAGTATAGTACTCTTTGTCTTGTTTTTACATAGATGACAAATGGGCAGTGATAGACAGATATTTAATAATCATGACAAATGGCACTCCGTTGGCTCTGCCTATATCTCTGGTATAGGCACGTATGTAAAGAGTATTTATTTAAAAAAAATCAAATATTGTTTCTAGCTTTTATTACTTTCGCACGTATGTAAAGAGTATTTATTAAAAAAAAAAAAACAAATATTGTTTCTAGCTTTTATTTCTTTCAACAGGAATCGTATCACTAGTTTTAATCGTTTTAATTTTAATCGTATCACACGATAGTAAGTTCATCTATTTCACATACACTGCATAATTGTTAGCGATTTCGAAACATTCTTATGATAATGACTCGTTGTATAAAGTTTTTGTAGATACGGTAGGCGAATTGGTCACGGATGGACCCCTACTATGTTGGCATGTCTGCAAATTTTTTTAACTGTTTATAAAAAACACAATAACACTTTCGTAATGCGTCCATTTTCCTGTTACATAAATACGTCTTTCCTGGTGAATATTTATGTACATATTAGTATTAATAACATTTTAAAGATATTCTTGTACAAACATTTTTTTATCTTACCTAAATAAATATCACCAACATAACCACAAAAAAAGTAATTCTGTTACTTTTCCATTTTTTTTTTTAACTTAATGACTGTCCTTCTAGGTATTTAGCACGTGTCTTCCTGGATGATATCTTTAAGCCATAATCCACGATATAGGCTGGCAGTCTTCACAAGCCAAGGAACAAATAACTCAGGCGTGACAGTTTTCTCACGATCTTTGCATTCATCGTTCAGTGATTATTTATGATCTAAATGTCTGAAACTTTGAAGTTCGTGCTTTTGCAAAGTGTTGAACTTAGACAAGAGATCTAACTAGACACCAGTATACCACTTCAAATAGTCCACACATAATCCTAACTATTTACTTTATTTTTTTATTGCTTATGGTGGAAGACGAGCCACGGCCCACCTGATGGTAAATGATAACCGTCTCTCATGGACTCAACTATACAAATAGTACTGTCAAGCGCTGCTCACCATTTCATTTCACATATATGAAATTAACAAATTAACGGCTATCTCCTGCTACAACCAAAACACACCAATGTGCTTCATGGCCGGTCACACAGGAGATGGTGGTGCCAACCCGCTCGGGTCTGATAGCAAGTGAATACTCCCACTTGGTACCCAGCCCTACCACCAGTAATGCAATGGGTGATAATTGCTTACATAACTCAGAAGAACTTAGGGAAAGAAGGTAACTTTTACTTTATCTGGAAAAATGAATGGTATCTGTGGGATAGCTAATTTTGCATATAGATGGTAATTAATGTTTATATTCTGAAGTCCACGTGGATTTAAGTAGAATCAAGTTTATTATAAAACTTCCAAAATTTCATGCAAAGTATATTAATTACTTTGCAAAATATATGAGCTGAGCATTTACTTATAAATTATGAAGCTTGCAAGTTCGGGTGGGACCAATTTTAAAAATAGCACATAGTAACACAAAGCAATGCATACAGGCATAATCACCTAGTGATTACCCCGCACCTTTCCAATGCTCATTATTTTGAAGTGCACAGATCGAGACCACAGTAAATATATAAGCTAAAGAGACGGCTTCAAGTTTCTAACATTCAAGTGCGTTGCGTTAATTGCTGTACCATTCTGAACCCCTATGTGCTGGGGCTGGTAGGGAGCGTAATAGTTATATAAGTCTCCCCTACTACCTGGATGCTACACAATCTTAACTCCCTTGAATTCATTTCTAGGAATGGAATGGACCCCTCCGTATTTAAGAACACTATAATAGAAGTACTACTACTATACCTAGTAGTACTATAGTTAGTCTATACCTAGTAGTATTAGTACTATACTTATGAAAGCGACTTCGTCTGCGTCTAAGAGATAATTAAAATATATTTGATTGATCGAAAGCGTATCCCACAGGAACTCGTCGAGATAAAACATATTTTACTTGTTTTTCTAGGTTATAATATCTTTCTTCTAAACCGCTTAGTCTTAGTCTAAATAGTAAAGAGATCTTTTTTTGTCCGTGTGGTGACGGACTAAGAATACAAGTGTCACCACTCCATTCTTTCTTACGGGTGTCGTATGAGGCGACTTAGGGAAGTAAACAATTATCATCCATTGCATGAGTGGTGGTAGGGCTGGGTACCAAGTGGGAGTACTCACTTGGTATCGGGCCCGAGCGGGTTGGTACCACCATCTCTCGTGTGACCGGCCATGAAGCACATCATTACATTTTGGCTGTAGCAGAAGATAGGCGTTTATTCTTTCATTTCATATCGGTGAAATGAAATGGTGAGCAGTGACTTGACAATACCATGAGCGACGGTTACCATTTACCATCAGATGGGCCGTGGCTTGTCTGCCACTACGAGCAATAAAAAAAAGATCTTATGGGAATTATTCATTAAGCGTGATTGACGGGCAAACATCTAGCCAACCAAACATTTTCACAAACTTTCACATTTCTAATATTAGGATACAAATAGTCTTGTTGTAAAATGTAAAAGGAAGCGTTAGACGTGTGTCCGTTTCGGTTTATTGTGTCCGTTGCGTTAGTCTTGATTGGTCTAAGGCTGACGCATAATTCACGCGACTATGACACTGAAGCGAAACAAACGTTCGCCTAACGCTTATTGTGGGGCAGTGTTATATTGGGCTTTTTCGTAAAAAGAAAAATTCTCAGTAGCAGCCCGGAGTTTAGAAATGTGCCCGGTAGACGGCAATAGGTTCACCCCCTATTACGTTAGGCTTAAACATAGTTGGCAAAACCGCGTGTGTATAATACACCTCTGCCTACCCCTTCGGGGATACAGACGTGACGCTATGTTTAGAGTCTCAAAAGATACAATTTATGGTACAATTCAACCAGATTTATAACAACGTATTTTCAGGATTGACAGTTTTGTCGTGGGTGATAGTTGTCATGATCATTTATGTCATAACATCAAATATCTGTGTCATCTAAGAAAATCGTTATCTCTTCGGTTCTTAGAGGTCGAATGGTTGTGTGGAAAATATTAGAAAGTCGTCCACAGCATAATAGGGATTTACAAGGCTATAATGATATATTATTTTGCAATTCAATCAGCCTGGTGTAGTTTGTCTACTGTGGGCAAAGGCCTCTTCCAATTTGGGCCACAACAATCGGCCCTACGCTTTCCACATATAGGCTACCTCAATCGCTTTTTTCAGGTCAGGGCGCCGTCATATAACATTTATGCCTTTTCAAAAGGGCTTATTTAGTCGAGAATGTTTGTGTGGAAATTAGTTATTTTTAATAAGTCTCTGACGCAGAACAAAATGCTATTGTATATATTTTTTTGTTTAAAATAAGTTATAAACCAATATTGTAAATAGTTGAGAATGTAGACAGAGCTGGGACCGATTGCACTAAAGAAAATAAACAAGGTTTTTTTTTATGAGAACTAATCTTTTTGAAAAGACTTTCCTCATTAACAATTTTCGGTTTTCAATCTAGCATCGTTTTCCTACATGGTTACGTCCTCCGAATGTATGTGTCTACTTGTTCTGTTGCTCTACGTGCTATTTCGATTTCTTTAGAATTAAGACTATAATGACCTAAAAAAAGAAAAAAATCTACATTTTTCTCACTGTTACACAGCAACTAAAAGTTCTTTCAACCTACACAGAACGCTTGCATGAAAGTTTTAAGTTAGTCATCTTTTGTTCGTCTCCCCTAGATACTTTACATACCTACTTCTAGCTTTTGAAGTTACATTTTGAAAGAATTTTATTTCAGCGTGCAATGTCCCCCTTTCCAGCAGGTAATGGAAAGGGGCGACATTTATTATTCTCGGAATAAGTACGAGTATGTTGCCTCCTGACTTTTTTAAACATCTCGTACAACGAGTAGATACGAGAGTTTGTTTTGGATTATTTTTCTGTGATATTTAAAGCTTATTTCGGTTTTAATCATTGCCTTTCATTTAATAATAAGTAAACTTACATATTTCAACCTGTTCATTACTCTAGTATAAAATTGACTATAACGCTAGTAGCAGAGTGTAATCATAAATTATAAAAAAATCATACTTAGTTGACATGCAATTTAACCTAAATATGACACAATTCTCAAATTTAGAATGTATTTTAATACTATCAAATTATGGAACCTTGCCGTCCTCGGTTCCTTGCTGTGTGGGGCCGGCTTTAGAATTGTCCCACCCCTCTCCATCCATGGGAGTCGTAAGAGCCGACTGAGGGAATACCGGGGGAGTGGGCAGCAGCACTCCTTCGAGTATTAACAACATCCACTGCGATCGCCAACCCGCCTGCCAAGCGTGGCGATTACGGCACTATCCCCCATTCTTGGGGAGGCCTATGTCCAGCAGTGGACTTTAAAAGGCTGATGATGGATGGATGGATGGAGGTTATGGAATACAGATAATGCAAACATTTTACATTAAATAATGTAATTTTTTCTTCGATCATGTTTATGCAATTTTCTTTTTTTGATACGAGTTAATATATTTTTGAGGCATTGGACCTGGTGCCAAATATAAAATCCTAATTAGTTATATAAATTAAAATAATAATTACCTTCCTAATTAGTTTGAAAACAAAAATTAATTCTGAGATAGAAAAAATAACAAACGGGCAAAATACGAATGTAATTTTTTTAAATAACTACTTAATTTAAAGCACACGTGCAATTATTTTTGCTTAGTTTTATTTTATATTGAGGCTTAAAACGTAGGTATGTCAGGCGAATTTCTTTTTTTGATACGAGTTAGTATATTTTTGAGGCATTGGACCTGGTGCCATATATAAAATTCTAATTAGTAATATCCATCCATCCACCAGCCTTTCAACGTCCACTGCTGGACATAGGCCTTCCCAAAAGAACGCCACAACGAGCGGTCCCACCATGGGGGATAATGCCGTAATCGCCACGCTTGGCAGGCGGGTTGGCGATCGCAGTGGATGTTGTTAATACTCGAGAGAGTGCTGCTGCCCACTCCCCCGGTATTCCCTCAGTCGGCTCTTACGACTCCCGTGGGTAGAGAGGGGTGGGACAATTCTAAAGCCGGCCCCACACGGCGGACATTAGTTACATAAATTAAAATAATAATTACCTTCCTAATTAGTTAGAAAACAAAAATTAATTCTGAGATAGAAAAAATAACAAACGGGCAAAATACGAATGTATTTTTTTTAAATAACTACTTAATTTAAAGCACACGTGCAATTATTTTTGCTTAGTTTTATTTTATATTGAGGCTTAAAACGTAGGTATGTCAGGCGAAATATTAAGTCTGTCATCATTGCATGGAGAAGTCAGAATAAGGTCGAAAAGGAGTTATTTGGAAGGAAAGAATTATGTTAGTAAAAGAGATGGCTGTATTTTTGCTGGGGTTATTTTTTAAACTATAAATTTCTAATGAAATATAAGGTTTTCAGTGACCGTGTATAAAGTATGTAGCGTAATGGTGAAGCCGTCACGCCACAATTATTAAGGACCAACCTATGGGTCTAAAAAATAAACCAACGACACATTGGTACAAATTTGAATGGATAGAAACTACACTTTTATTTAAAGTTAAATAACTACGGTAGGTAACGTTCAGAAGCTTTATGAGTTGAACTAACTTTCAGTAGAATTTACGTTCTCATACCTCGAGGTTAGTTTACTACTCACGGCAGCATTTCACGAGTAGTAGGATGATCTTTTATCCACCGAAGGAATGTAACATAGTTCCAGTGGCCCGCCAATAAAGGCGGAGAGACGGCACACGGCGGGTTTCTTTAGTGGGTGAGGGCCTCACACTACTCTGTTCGTTGCCCCGAACGATGGGGTGTGCGGATAGAAACATTTTTTCTCGCATTAACAAAAAAAAAGGATGATCTTTTATAAGGTCTTCAGTCTCAAACAATAGGATAATCAGTGGTTACTTTTTAGATAATGCACCTCCAACTAGTGACTCAGTCTCGGTGATAGGCTCAGACCTCAAGTCTGAGTGAATAACAATCACAACACCAGAAATATATTCAAGAGGCAAGGGGGGTTAGGCAGAATCTCATATTTCACGTGTCGACCGTATCGAGATCACTGTGATTGGTTGAGAAACCGACGCGTGATGTCACAATAATCCGTTGGCCAATCACGGTGATCTCTCAACCAATTACAGTGATCTCGATACGGTCGACACGTGACATATGACATTCTGCCTAAACCCCCAGAATAGAGAAATATGACAACTACGTTTCACCGACCACGCCAGAATCTAGAATGATCATCCAAACATCTCTCCGGACTTGACCGTTCGAGATACGAGAGATTTTAAATAAATGTTTCTTTTCTTTGAGGCCTGTTATGTAGCCTATTATAAAAAACGTCCGAAACGTCGTTCGGGATAGTAGAAAATCAAGTGAACGCGATAGATTCCGTAAATTTTATTTCATAATGTGTAATATTCGCGTAAATATCAAAAAGTTATATAAATTTCTTCTTTTAGCCAACCAAATTTTGTGTGTTCCCGCCAAAAATACACAGTCATTATTTTAGAGACGCGTTTGACAGAACTGGACCGAGAGATTTGTTTTTAGCTGCGATGCCGCGTGCCAACCAATCGTTCCACTAATCCTTAATTTAAAAATTATTTACATACATATAGCATACGTATTATAATAGAATAAAACAGTAGTAACAGTAACTCATTGTGTCTGTTCATTGAAAATATATAGATAAGTACCACAATGAATTTGAATGCGTTTCAAATTCATTGACGGATGGAATTAGAGAAAATTTAAAAGAACACAGGTACCTAACAAAAAGATTTACACTTCGGAAATTAATGAACGGGTTTCCGTGCAGTGTCTACGGATAGGCAGAGCTACGCTTGGAGATTTTTTTATAGGCAACACCCTGCACTAAGGAATAATCCTTGTGTCGCGAGGGACTTTACAAACATACAATTTCATGGACACAAAGTACAGCCAGACTCAGAACAACCAATTGTGCATCACACAAAGAGTTGTCCTGTGTGGGAATCTAACCCACAACACACGGGCGGCATGCCGGTCTCTAAACCACTCCGCCATCTGGGCAAGGAAAAAGAATATACATATTTACTTTATTTAAATTGGCCGAAGAAAATTGTTAGATCTTCATAATAATATATATAAACCAAAATCCATGTAGACAAAGTCACAGGCAACAACTGTGATACAGATAGAACTCAATTCATGAATCTTTTCACAATATTATTTATTTTGTGGATGGGGACATTGAGTCCGACCCTGTACTGTAAGACAAAATAATTGTCTCAAATATTTTTTGCAATAAATGAACTGTGTACTTAAGTTATCAAACACTAAGAAAATATTGGTGTTCACTCACGGTAAAAGTCAAACCTTCAGAAAGACGAGACAAACATAATAGGAAACACTAAGTAGGTACTATATCTGTCTTACTCTCTCCCTCGCGGCTAATTCCTATTATCTACAAAAAGAGTATAATAATGTTAATAACACCTTACAACAATTCTTACCTGTTCAAGGATAAATCCGTGATTAAATTATCTTCTTTATTTTCAGGTAAATATGACAACCTCATAGCAGTAAGAGTCTAAGACGGGTGAGCTATAAACAAAATGGCATTGATGGCAATAAATCATAAGTTTACACAATAGTTATCAGATGTGCGAACTCTTGAACGAAATAGAAACGAACTAGCCGCTTATAATATTAAAACACAGGAATGTGGTATTACTAATTGTATAATATAACTTTAAATTAGTTGTATTTAAAGTACAAATTATTTGTGAATAAGGAAAAAGAGATTTTTTGTACTAGTGTGAATCGAACCCGCGTCTTCTCCAATCCGGGGAAGTGCTCTAAGCCACTATAGTACAGATCTTTCGATCATCCCAATCTCCTTATCACATTTGTCTTTACGACCAACGCCATCTATCGGAAGCATTTACATTCATTAAACCAATTAGTTGTATTTCCTGCACTTCATTGTTGGAATACAATAAATTGTTGATATAAATATACATTGATTCGCTCCCGTTTCAAGACTATAAAAAAAGGCGACACGTGCTGGTATTGAAACCGCGTTTGTCATTACAAGCACATCGTAGCGTCAATACCGTTGCTAGCTGAATTGGCCTTCAATTCTCATTTCCAGTGCGGCCAAGACATTTTATCTAAAAAAAAAATCAATAATAAATGACGTTAATATTACCTACTTTATTTTATAAGTTATTGTAGTGTGGCGTAGTTGTATATAAGTAAGTTGTTTTGCTGATAAGCTGAAAAAATACCTCCTGCGTTGCGCAGTAGAGATACCTACATCATATAGAAATTTTAGTAACAAGGTTTTTGCTGAAAATCATACATTTATGTTATGAACCTTTCCGAAAACATCAGAATTTTACCTTATTTGTAGGTGTATTACGAATTAGTCATTAGAGTAAATTGATACATATTGAATTGAAGTGAGGCTGACTGACCGCATTCGTAACAATGACGTAAGAGAGCGAGTAGGTATGAAAAGAGTATTGGTGTAAAGATGCGAAAGGGAATGCTCCGATGGTTCGGACATGTGGAAAGAATGCCGGACGAGCGACTGGCTAAGAAGATATACAATGCGAAAGTGGAAGGATGTAGGGACAGGGGGAGACCGAGACTTACCTACCTAGACCAAATTGGTCATGTATTGAAGGAAGGTGGAGTCAGGAGTCTCCGAAACCGGCGAGCGTGTATGAAGAGAGTTATGCATGTTGAGGAAGCGAGAGATGTATGCAAGAATAGAGCCTCTTGGCACTCTGTTCTCTCTGCCTACCCCGCAAGGGAAATGGCGTGATGATAAGTTAGTTAGTTTTGATACATATTGTTGGGTAGGTCCTACATAAGTGTCTGACAAACAAGGTTATAGGGATAACTCACATAACTACCTATACCTACTCAATAAATCAAAAACAAATCTATACGTATTTATGAACATGTAAGTAATCATTAAAATACATTTGCTTAGCCGAGAGCCTGATAACATTCTAGGATTAAATTAAAAATATCAATAGACTCCTCATCATAGGCCTTAACTTAATCTCGAATGTTGAATGAAAAGAGAAAAATAGATGAAAAGAGTATGCATGCGTGTCCTTAGCATGAAATATATTCCCCACACTACAATGTGTTTTTACTTTATACAGGGCAGTCTTATTTTAATTTTTTTACGATGATTCATGATGACGGGTTGCCAGTATTTTTTATAACCAAATAAGGGAATGTAATACAGACTTTCTGGAGACAATATTTATGCAATGTTCGAAATCCCAATATTAAGCTGTATTTTTTAAGCGTGCTAATGTGGTATTGTCGCTTTACAACACCCATAGGTGGGCTTGGAAATCCTTTGGGGATAGTAAAATTGGTTCCTGGAGGCGTTTCCAAACTCGTCCAATATGATTTCAGTTTAACTCTATGAGTGGCGCTTATCGTTTACCTTTTACCATTGGCTCGTGGCCGTGTACTGTACACCGTTAGCAATACTATTTAACAAATTACTACTCTACATAACAACATTCAGAGTTAATTCGTAAACGTATTGTTTTTGTATCGAAACATATCATTATCCAACATCAAGTATATGTGTATATAATAGACATAATACATCTAATCTCTTCTAACTAACGCCTACGGTGTATGGGGAAGCAAAAACTAGTATAATGCATGTTCCGTGTCGGACAGAGTCGGCGGCGGCGTGACGCCACTTGCGTCACGTAGTGAAATCAATGTTGGGCGCAAACCCAGTTGTAAAGTTGACCTTGGTCCGCTCCTGCCGGCAGCTGCCCGCGGACTGCCTTGCTTGCTAGTGCTACATGCCACCATGAAGGTCTAATCAAGCGATGTGCCGATCCATTTCGATCTTTTCATGTTAGATAAATTGCTGCCTCGATTAAAATAATTTATAATACCTATCTAACCGATTTACTTATTTTCTTTAAATGAAAGGTATTGATGCATATTTTCATCAATAATTTGAAATCACCTAACTTTCACTCCTCTCAAATTATACACAAACGTGATTTCCTCTCCTATAAAAAAAGAACAAGTAGTAGAGTAACAGAACTGTGTCTGTATCTACATTTAAACTAGTTTCTTATGTTTTCATAGCTGGTCTCTAGCTTCGGCTCTTTTATTTGAGGTTCTGCCCATAATCGTTAGTTGGAGGGAAGCTAGGCATGATGAATAGTGTGGATTTTCATAATACTGTTATTGAAATAATAGCATACATGAAGATCGCATTGGCGTGGCGGGTTGTTGGTTATATTTCTAATACAATTAGCTTATGTCCACTAAGACGAAAAAGTTGGTTTTTAATAGAATAGGCATAATCTACGTTTAAAAAATAGTACCTAGTTATGCCAAATGTGAAGTAAATCGGGTGGAATAGTTTTGGAGATTTTGAAATGAGTGTGTGAGTGGTATCGCTTATACATAATAGCTATAACTAAAAATTGTTTAAATTATGTAAATATATTTTGTTAAAATGTCCGTTACATTGTTTTGACGTTTATAGTTCGTTATGCAGTTAATTGTATAAGGTAGGGTCAGAAAGGAAGGTAGATAATAAATATGTGACATTCACGTTTCTGTGAGCACGATCGAGCGATCGATAGACTGCGGAGTTCTATTCTGTGCCAAACGCGATTTAACATACTGATATTAGTTTCGTGTTACTCGTTCGTATTTCGTGATATGGACGCCAAATGATGATCAGTCGGTTTTTATAAAATTTCAGTATCTTGATACGAGTAGGCTCAAGGAAACTAGATACCTACTAAATCAATGCCGTTTATATAGAATGCGCAATAGGAAATAATCAACCTACAAGTTGTTTTTTATTACAATCGATCTAAGATAACACTAATCTTTGTCTTTTACGTTGTTATATTTTGAAGATTGCTGTGATCGTATTTAGGTCACGTCACGATTGAAGTTATTCTGAATTCAGTACGTATCTACGATTGTAATGTTTTTAATTCGGTTATACAAAGGATGGCAAATGTGTTCGGCAAGATATTTGCATTAAATATGGGAATTAACATTTAGAAATGACTATTTGTTATGAACATGAACATCCATTTGGTACACGAGGCTTAATAAAAATAAAATCCAAAACCTCTCGTTAGATGATCGACACGAAAAAAGTATGGTGATAAAAAAATAACGCGTCTGCAACATCCGCGTATGTTGTAGGAGAGGCGCGGGCGGCGAACAAGTCTGGCACCGTCATTTCGATGAGCTGTATAGAACGGCTTGCGCGCACCACTATAAAGTACCTATAAACTTGATGTCATGTCGGCTGGGTCGTGTCGGCGGGTGGCGGCAAGCGTGACCGTGGGCGGTCAATGAATTAATATGTGCGCGCGGTCACGGGGTCGCCGCACCGGGTTTCAGAACGCACGCACGACCGTCGCTGATCAGCAACCAGCGTTTGAATTTTGAATATCAAAATGGCGACGCATTATGTTATGGCGGCACGCACCGCGGATTTTATGCGTCTACTATAATTTTATGTAATTTATATTCGATACGCTGACGGAC
Organism: Leucoma salicis; assembly: GCA_948253155.1. Taxonomy (NCBI): domain Eukaryota; kingdom Metazoa; phylum Arthropoda; class Insecta; order Lepidoptera; family Erebidae; genus Leucoma; species Leucoma salicis. Next base: position 4,460,890 of record OX411819.1, on the reverse strand, counting down.
GCCAGATAGCGTTTCTATTGAAGTGTAGACTCGTTCGCGCCGTGTCCGGGTGCTGGAATGGAATATTGATTACCGCGATGGCGGCAGGATGCGTTTGCACGTTTGCTACTGCATAAATGCATTGTTGATTGACAATGTTTATTTCGAAACATTGTGGATACTCTTGAATATCAATCGTACTTTGGATAATAATAAACGATCCAAATATTTACAGTGTTTTTAGCTTATTACTCATGTGCCTGTTTTATTACTGAAAGCTTCTAAAAGTGTAGGTAGCTATTCCTTAAAAAAATATGTTGTATCGGCCACAGTATGAGTATTAACTATAGAAATAATAGTGAAGTGGTTATGTGGGCACAACGCGCAACGTACCTAGTACCTACCTATATTTATATACCTAACCTACTATATGCTAAGAATTGGAAGTCTTGAGAGGCGCGTCGAATCTGACTTAATTTTTGATAATTATCTTGGAATTAATTCAAAACAAATAATTATAAAATTTTCTAGTCGAATTACCCACAGTAGGAGAAAAAAAAAATATGTAGTAGGCATAAAATTGTTATGGTTTCAAAATGAATTTTAATTCTACACGAGGCAACAGACGCGTAGGTTGTCATTGACCTCCATGCCAGGTGATCTCCGAGCGAATATTTTATATTTTGTACAAGATCGCGTGAGCCGCGATGAACACTAACGCATTTAGTGGAATTTAGGTACCTACCTATGTACTTATCAAGTAATTCAGTCACTGACTATCTGGCAAACTCCAAGGAAAGGGATATAATAGAGAGGAAGGGTAATAATATTGAGAGGATGAAGGCTAAGGAGGTGCTCTCAGTCACCAGGCAGCACAACTGTAGGAATATGAAGAGTATGAGCTTCTGTGAGCGGGTGATAGTTACCCGACAGAGCCGCCCATTCATGCTGGGAACAAACAAGACTACTACTAACTGAACATGGCTGGACACAAACAAATGCGACAGTTTAGCAGTAAAGCGTACCTATCCACAGCCATTGGATAAGCGATTGGCGAGCTCGAACCCTATTCGCAATTCTGTATTTCTATTTTCAAAATAATTTATTCCAATATATGTAGGTACCTATCTAGCTATCGATCACCATATTATCGATTACACTCCCATGAAGGGTAAATGAGGTAGACAGTCACAAACCAAAATCCCTACAGAAATAAACGGCATTATGCGCGTTCCTTCCACCTCGGCATGGATGCATAGAGACATATATGTATACCTACTCCAAAGGCAAGGTGTCATCGTAAGTAAATACTTTTCGCGAAGTAACAACCTCTGTAAGTCGAACTTAAATGGATACCTACGCCAAAAACTCGAGTTACAGATTTTTGGACTGAAGGGTTTCGAATTTTGTTAGGAAATATTCGACTTCTAAAAGTTCATATTCATTCTAAGCAACGATGTAGGTAAGTACATTGTCGGTAAAATTTTAGTCTGTAAAAATCTTCGAGTTATAGAAGTAATTAATTACTTTCTTCTAGTTGTAAAGCTTGTAATATCAAACATTATCATATTCGACATGCATCCATTTTTTCGGGCTATGGAAGAGAAACATCTAAGTAACTCAAATTCAAATTCAAAAATATCTTTATTTCATAGGCCTATTAAGTAGCACTTAAAATCGTCAATAATACACTAATAATTAAAATAATTAACACGAGCGCCTGAGGCGAGTGCAACCGCAATAACAAAGTGGCGATTGCAATCGCCACAAGCGGCCGGATTCCGTAGTAAAGCCTTTCATGAGAAGAACCCGTCAAGAAACTCATGGGCCACTTTTTTAAATTGTCAATTTATTACAATTTAATATAATCTTTATAACTAAAATTACATTATATCTTATAAAACAATTTTGAAAATTAATGAATGAGGAGCAGCTCAAGCCCATTTAGTTTTATCCTCAAGATAATCCGAAACAGTGTAATAACCTTGATATTTTTACGGCTTTCGTAAACTTATTTAGTGGCATGTTTCGGACATTTTCAGGAATTTTATTGTAGAAGCATATACATTGCCCCATGAAAGATCTACTGATTCTGTGGAGACGAGTACTGTGAGCAACAAGATTGCCTTTGTTCCTTGTATTAATGTTATGAACGTCGCTATACTTATCAAAGCTTCTGATGTTTTCTTGACATACAACAGATTTTCATATATAAATTGAGACATGACAGTTAGAATATTTATTTCTTTAAATTTCTGTCTAAGGGAAACTCTTGGGCCCAGATTATAGATTGCACGAACGGCCCTTTTCTGAAGTACAAATATATAATTTAAATCGGCGGAGCATCCCCATAGCAGTATGCCATAGGACATAATACTATGAAAGTAACTGAAATAAACTATTCTAGCCGTTTCAACATCAGTCAATAATCTAATTTTTTTTACCGCATATGCCGCTGAGCTAAGCCTACCTGACAATTTTTTAATATGAGGGCCCCATTGGAGTTTGTTATCTATAGTGATACCTAGGAAAACCGTGGACTCCACAAGGTCCAGTTCGACGCCATTCAATTGTACATTGGTTTCTACATGCCTTACATTGGGTGTAGTAAATTTTATACATTTAGTTTTATTTTCACTTAAAACTAGGTTATTAGTATTGAACCAATGAACAACTTTAGATAGTGTGTTGTTCACATCGTCATAATTAAGTTGTTGCCTTCTTATTTTAAATAATAAAGATGTATCATCTGCGAACAACACAATATTTCGATTATCTCCTACGTAGTATGGTAGGTCATTAATATAGACTAAGAACATAAATGGCCCCAAGATGGACCCCTGCGGCACACCCATTGTCATGACAGACCCATGTGATAACGTGCCATTAACATCGACCCTTTGAATTCTATTGCTCAAATAAGAAGTCAAAAGCTCGAGAGCCCTGTTCCTGATTCCGTAATGGTATAACTTTTTAATGAGGGTTTCATGATGTACACAGTCAAATGCTTTAGACAAATCGCAAAATACGCCTAACGCATCGTGCGAATCTTCCCAAGCTTTAAATATGGTTTTTAACAATTCTAGACCTGCATCAGTAGTAGAGCGATTCTTAGTGAAGCCGAACTGGTTTTTATGAAAAAATTTATGATTGTCAAAATGATCAACCATTTGTTTGAGAATAAGCTTCTCAAATACTTTACTTAGTGTCGGTAGTACAGAAATTGGACGAAAACTATTAAGGTCTGAGGTACTGCCAGATTTAAACAAAGGAATTACTCTACTAAACTTCATAAGGTCGGGGAATACACCATTAACAAAACAACCGTTAAACACAGATGTCAATTGGGGAGCAATAATATGAATAATTGAGTTAACTAACTTAACAGACATACCCCATAAATCCGCAGTTTTTTAATATTAAGACTTTTAAAAGAATTTATAACACTGTTTACATTGACATCCGAGAATTTAAAGGAAGTATTACATATCGGAACACTTTGCCTAAGGAGCGATTCGGCTGCAGTAGGAGACAACGTCAGATGTTTTGTTGTTAAAACAGGAATATTAGTAAAATAATTTTCAAATGCCGTTGCCACTTCTCGATTCGCTCTTACATTTTTGTCATCTATTTTCAAGTTAAAGTCCCTCTTGCGCACTGTTTCTCTACCAGTTTCACTGTTTATCACCTTCCAAGTCATTTTAATAATATCGCCGGATTTTTTGATTTTATTTTTCAGATATAGTGATTTAGCACAGGAACAGGCCCGTTTGAATGTTTTGGAATAGTTTTTTACATATTCCAAAAATATTGGGTTGTGATTATAAGTTTTTTCATTATAAAGTTCATATAACCTTAGTCTACTTTTATAAACACCACAGGTAGCCCATTCACTAAAGCCCGCGCGAGCGCCAATAGTTACAGTTTTAGGTTTAAAATTCTTGCTGAATTCATTACTGATCAACTGGAATAGAACAGTATATAAATCGTTAGGGTTGTCATGAAAAGGCAACCGTGGTACTTTTTCAGATAGATTACATTTAAAAAGCTCTAAGCGGCTAGAGTTCATTGGAACAAAGGTAACTTTATCTTTATGGACCCTACTAGTTCCAGGAAATACCACAAGTTGTCCACAGTGATCAGATTCCAGTTTATTTATGATAGATTTATTAATTGGTTTTGCATTTGTAAATATATTATCTATACAAGTTGCGCTCAAAGAAGTAATCCTAGTAGGTTCCAGAAAAACATTATACATGTTATAAGATTTCATTATAGTTATAAATTTTTGAGTAATAGTACTATTTTCAAGTAAATTTATATTAAAATCTCCACAGATCACAATTGTTTTATTTGAACAGGAGGCTTTAAATAAAATATCCTCTAAGTGTCTCTCAAAATCATCATATGGTGAACATGGGGGTCTATAAACACAAGCGACAATGAACTGCTCAGACTCAATACAAGCAATTTCAATAACCCGTTCAACAGAGAGGCTCATAATATCATTACGTACTTTATATTTAATTTTATTATCTATAATAATTAGGGCACCACCCCGTATACTAATGTCTCTGTTGAATGAGCAAGCAACCTGGTGATTGGGAAAATTGAAAATGAATTGATTGTTTTTGAGCCAATGTTCTGTAATACAAAGAATATCTAATTCACAATCATTAATAAATAATTCAATTTCCAATTCTTTACCAAGCATACCTTGAATATTTTGATGTACCAGGTTGATAGGCTTTAATTTATTATTATTACACAATATACTATTACTAGAGCAAGAGGATGTCTCTTTTGTCTTTATTAGATTATAATTGGTTGATAAACTATTTTTAAAGCAAGAGGATATCTCTATTGTCTCATATTGTAATTTAAATTAGTACATGAAATGTCATTATTTTTATTACTATAAATGTCATCATTTAAATTACAAATGTCAACATCAGATTGCTCAATAAAAGCAAAGTTGTTAGCCAAGTTCTTGGCTGATGTATAAAAAAAATATGATAGCGAAGCAGCTACCTGTTGTTTAAAATATTTACAAAGATAATATCTATCTTCCGTCAAATAATAATAATGCTTATTAACATAATTGTTAATGTCAATGACATGCATTTTGTCACTTATAACATAATTGCATTGAGTTTTTATATTATCTAATGTCATATTCAAACTGTAAGTATATTCATTTTCCAACTTCGTAAATTTTCTTTTATAGGGAAATGTGAACATAACTATTTTCTTTACATTTAGATTAGAATTAACTGACTTGGCTTATAATATAAGAATTCATTGATTGTTTTGTATTATTAGATTGCTTAGATTTCGAGTAATGGAAGTCTTGAATAAAGGGAAGGCCACAAAAGCTTTTTTCGAGTGTATGAGTTTTCTTAGTTGTGGTCACAGAGGTTCTACTGCACTTTAATGCCGGCGTTTCATATAGCCACAAATACGTAATATCTACAAAGTCACGAAATGATAGATACAGCATAGTTATCAAAGTTTGCACAAACATTTGCGTTTACATTCCCGTGTCGTATTGAGAACCAAACAAAGCGTTCAAAGTTCAAAGATGTTCTTTATTCCGCTTTGCTACATTTTCCGTAAAGATTACTTGCGTGGTGCGTGTGCGCGTCACTCTTGTGCGCCAATTTCGATGCGCAGGAAGAATTGTATACTCAATCACATTGTATAGAAATGAAAATTTTTAATGGCCATGTCGATAATACGCTATCTACCGTCGTGCATCTGAAATGATGGTAGTAAACATCCCCATTGTGAGGTTAGATCGCATGGATATCGATGTGTAGTTCTTTTTAGTTAGCAATACATTTCTGTGAGTATCGATTTCACATATGATACAGGTTTATTCAATCTTTACACGCGTATCTGAAGTGAAAGCCAGAAACAGCCATAGTGTAAAAATTAATAACAACGAAAAACAAACTTAACTATTGTACAGCCTGTAGATAATTACTCTGGTACCTACTTTCTAAGACTACTAATTAATACAATTTATTACGTGAACGAGTACTTAATTTGGCATGTAAAATACACCGCCTAATATTTCCAACAGGCCAGGATTTCCTTTATCAGGTTAAGTATACATACACATAGTTGAGGTATAATCTGTGCTAAAAGAGGATGATGGAAACGGAGGATTTTTTATTATATATTGTATAGCTACGATTTTCAATACACGAATAAACACTAGTTGAAGCCGCGCCTCTCTTTAAGAGTCTATTTATTCACTTTTTTTTTAAGAAAGCGCCGAACTTCTTCACTAACATTTGAAATACAAGAAACAACGTCCAACAGGAAGACCTACGATGGCAACTCGGCAGCCATATTGAATAGGTACAATATTATTAATGTAAACATAAGTTCTTGATATACCGACCTATTTACTATATCAAGTTGTTTTATCGCTTAATATGTATTATAATTATACTTTCGTATGTACATTGTTTACAATGTTTAACGTAGTGCCATCTCTCAATAATACGAGTAAGTATAGGAATAAAATTACCGCTGTCCGCCTGTCAGTTTCTCTGCTTAGGTATTTGTTCTAAACCGTAAATTGAGTTTGGATACGATTTACACTGTCATTAGAATATTTTGTTAATATGTACGTACAATACACCAACTAAACTTTTTAATAAGAAAATAAACTCAATTTCTTTTAATCAACTTGGGGAAAAAAATAATTGTTATGTCTTACGCTGTCTCATAGGAATCTTCTTCAAAAATCCTAGGTTTTCTTCAATAATAAGTTTAATTTACGATGCGTGGGCGGTTCTATAGTATAATTAATTAATTTATCGAGCATTGCTGCACTGGTGCATTGCGACAACTTATTTATCCAACCTATTTTGTTATTTGCCTTTATTATGTAGATGTTTGTGTGGAATATAGATAGTGTACCTAAAACCAATTTCTAAGTTTCGGAGACGGGTTAATGAGCAAATACTCTATGTATTTATATATGTAGACAACGGTTTCATTGTATTGTTAGGCCCATTCATAAGTGGCGCTTACTAAAAAGTATGTATGTATAAAAATAAGAAACTGATCGCCGATACGTTGGTTTTATTATTATTTTGTTATTAATTTGTTTAAGGCATTGGCAGAACCATCAGCCTAACAGTAACTTATAAACATCGTTATTCTCTTATCACATGTAAGTTTAATTCATAAAACAAGTCGTTGTCGAAGTCAGTCATATAAAATTAGTCAGTCAAGTCAAAGTCCCGCTTCAGTAAGACGATGGCGACCTTACTGAAGCTTCTATGGAGTTTTGGAGACACCAGGAATAAACACGTTATGTCGCACTACATCACTTGCCAACACTTATGCACATACACAAATAGTTAATAAGCAAAAGGCCACCACTTTTACACATTAATACTTGAAATAACATAAGTTTGGGAAAATAATGCAGAGCGACGGCATTACCTTCTTCGTGTTCCCGCCAAAACTCCCGATACGTTGGTCAAAAGAAAAAAAATTAAAACTGACATATACTTATTTCTGATTAGCCACACTCGTGGTGGTTACCGACCTAGATGATGTTATATTATGGTAAGTAATTAACGCTGCTTAGGCTGACAAAAAATCATTGAAATGGTATTGTACCATCGCATACTCATAAATATAGCGTTGTTACCACAAGTAGACCTGAAGTACAGCTACTTTTTATTTTGATCTATTCAAATCGCGTCTGCGTCTAATTTCACTTGACATTTTCTGCCTCGTCTGCCGCCTGTCCGAGTTTATTTTTGAATCTGCACTTACCCCTTTTCTGTATGCACTGCTACTTGTAAGAGAGGCATTAACATGTTGTTTAATTATTTTGATTCTGGCCAGTAAAAGTAAACGCAGATATTATAATGTATATAGTAACAATCTGATTTAATAATCGAATGCCAAGAAATTTTAATAGACGTGTGTCATAATTTCTTAGATGAATTTCGTCTCATTTTAGTAATTCAATATAATCTCAACGATATCGATAGGTACGTGGCAAAATATTTTGGAGCGCAGATTCTTAGTCTTAGCACAATATATATGTCAATAATCGTTTGTATCTATTAGTCGCTCATGATTATTGATTGGTGAAAAATTCAAAGACCAATAAATTAAATGTGACACAATTATGAAGTACCTACTATTTACGCGGTACCTGTAGTCTGCCGGGTTACAAGCGAGTAATAGCGCACGACGGGTTGTTTAATAGATGAGAGTTCCCTTGCTCTGTCTTCATTGTTTTGTAAGTAGGTACTCGAAACTACAAGAAAAGAGGGGTTTAAGGGGACATCCCAACTTTGCTTTTGCAATGTTAATTGTCAATAAGTAAAAAAATCACTACTAAAATTATTGTTATCTTAATGTCTTTAGAGTATTCACGATGAGATTGAGATACCTAACCACTATTCACTTGCAGTTATTGAAACCATATTAGACGACCTTCTGTTATTAAAAAAAACTACATTTGTTATTTATATCTATTTTTTTGAGCACAAAGATGCTAGCAAGTGGAGATTAATCCCCCATCTTCACCAATGGTTCGTCGCCAGTGCCTATGAAATATAAAAAAAAGAAACTTTAAGGCGAGGGTCTGCACAGATTGCCATCCTTTGTTAATAAACTAGATTGCAAGTTGAATCGAGTAGAATATGAAAATTGTCAGCAGTTACTTGCTTAGTTCTTATAAAAGTTTAAATATGAATATCGAAACTTTCCTTATGTATTTATATATATTTGTAGCATTTGACATGCTTAGCACTATACATTAAACATTATGTGCTTTCCTTATGTGTTTTTTAAACTACGAAGTGTGTCAAGGATACTCCTGATGGTGAGCGATTACATAGATAGACGTTAGCAACACCAGACGATTACTTGTGAATTAGTAGTTTTTGGCAGGACGTCTGTTGAAATCCTGTCACAAACTCCAGTATCCATCAGCCTTTCAACGTCCACTGCTGGACATAGGCCTCCCCAAGAGAACGACACAACGAGCGGTCCCGTCATTGGGGATAATGCCGTAATCGCCACGCTTGGCAGGCGGGTTGGCGATCACAGTGGATGTTGTTAATACTCGAGGAAGTGCTGCTGTCCCCCACTCCCCTGGTATTCCCTCAGTCGGCTCTTACGACTCCCGTGGGTAGAGAGAGGTGGGACAATTCTAAAGCCGGCCCCACACGGCCGAAAAACTCCAGTAAAAATGTATTGAAAATAGAGAAATTTATAAAATATAATTCAGTATTTAACTCACGAACATAGTTTTCATGGTTATTAGACAACCGCACTAGATACAATTTGTGCGTCTCCAGGATATTGTTACTTGTGGTAAAAACCAGAAGCACTGTTTTTAAGTTACCATCGCGGGGTATATCAATAATAAATACACACCGTCTCATATAGACGTAAGTCACGCATCATTTGCAAACATAATTTACTACAGTCGTTTACTGTATCTCAATTCACCGTTACAGCTAAGTGGAATTCAGGCTGTCCCCTAGCCGTGTGCATGTCCATACGCTTGACGACACGCCACTTTATCAAGATGTTATTCAATTTACTTTTTACTTAAACCTCCTAAATATAGCACATAGGGAACTATATATTCACAAATTATTACTTTTTGACACAGGCCCTACCGTTGCCCTTAAATCACTTACATCACTCGCGCGTCGTCATCTCCAAGTGGAGAGAAAAGATAATAAAAAAAGTTAATATAAAGTGCACACATTTTTACACGACTTAATGTTTATAATAATAATTGTAATTAAAATAAATATTATTTCTTTTTCATACTTCGCTGCTGGTGAACAAGCATACGGCCAACTTGATAGTAAGAAGTTACGTAGCCTATAGATGCTAGCAACGCCAAAGGCATCACTCGCGCGTCGCCATATCCAAGAAAAGGGATAAGAGGTGGATAGGGAGAATATTAAGAAGAGGATAGGTAGAATGCCAAGGAGAGGATATAAAGGGGGTTTGGGCCTACGGCTCTCACTCACCATACGAAACACAAATGTAGTAAGGAGTATTTAACTACCATTGTTTTACGCTGATTTTCGGTGAGAGGGTGGTACTTCCCTGATCGAGCCGGCCAATTATTGATGCTGGGATAAGTAAGATTCTACCAGTAGAAACCTTATTTATTACTAGCTTCTGCTCGCTGCTCCACCGCAGGCAAAAGCTACGGTACAATAACGATACAGAAATGAACATCACGCAGAAAGCCAGAAACGGCTGAATGAATGTGGTTGAAATTTTGCTGTCCTACTGTTGGGCACGGGCAGATTTAGGCCCTAGTCCATCACGCTGGTCCAGTGCAGGCCTGTTTTCGTTAAGTCTGGAAAAAAAATTCCTAACCGCACACCTCGTCGTTCGGGGCAACGAAAACAGGGTAGTGTGGGATCTTCACCCACTAGAGGTACCCGCTGTGTGCCATCTCTCCGCCTTTATTGGCGGGCCACTGGAACTATGTTACATTCCTTCGGTGGTGGGCCTTTTATGACCTAGATTAAAATGAAGGATACTTTTTATCCCAGAATAAGACCCGTCAATTTTCCCGAGATAAATAGTATAACTAGTACTTAATGATAGATTAGCTGAGCGACTCATACTCAAAAAGGAAAATTTTATAAGTTTTTCTTAGTTCGGAGACACCTAAATGCCTAATTTCTAGAGTAATTTTTTTCTCAAATATCTTTAATCTAATGACAACCCTGTTATAGTATAGATAGATACATAACATTTAATCACTGAGCTAGGACACAGATCCTAGCTCAGTGCTTTTAATCGCTCTTGCTCTTTCTCTCTGTCATTACACTCAATACCGGCCATTCGTCTGATTTCGTCAAAATCCTATCAATTATTATTTTTACGTTAAATTCTTTAAAAGTTATGCTCAGTAAACTTATTAGAAGTGGATTACAGCTGTTAGTAACATGTGCGAACAAACGTGGCTCATGTAATTTTAAAGCGCAACTGTTTAATTAAGGGAGCATGCCCACTACATAACGAACATGTTTAATTGTTTGACGTAACACCAATGTGTGCGGTCCTTACAGGGGTCGGTACCCGCTGCGTTGGCGCTGCTCCAGCTGCTCCATACTAACTATTATTACATGCACACAATATTATCTATGCATGTAAGATAACCCTTACCACAAGTAACCAAAGAACCACCTCTAAACTGAAATAACTGTAGAAATAATACTGTCACGCCAAAGGTAATGGATGTACGGCAGGTGATTTGAAATAAAACCATCTGTTATATTCGCGACGGCGTCTATTTCTTTTTGTTTCGCAAGTATACGGTTTTAGATCAAAGTAGGGTTTTGTTGGTAGACGATTACGGTGAAATATGAAATGTCAAGAGTTGGGATTGTCTTCTGCGCCGAAGATAAATGGACTAAGTGAGGCAAATGAAAGTTTTACTGCTACAACTTTCATTACATACGTACGTACGGCAACAAGTCGCCGATTAAAATAAAAATAATAAAATCTCGTAGTTATTGGTTTATTATCATTAACTTTTTAGTTGAATAACTAAACATTAACTTAGATTGACTTAGATATTTGAGGATTTAAAAAGAAAACACGTGCATAAAGCATGACATGACAAGTATGACATGCTTTAAATAATTTCATGCTATGCAATACATTGTTTCTGAACGATTTTTTTTATTTTTTTTTATGTTTGTGTTGGCTCGCACAAGCAGTGATGTGAGTCATTGTGCCACCTGAATTATCTTCAGTTTAATGGGAGCGTTCCTATTTTACGATTTACGTTGATGGTCCATGACTAATTATGTAGTGATGAATGTTCTGACGAGCGAGTTTTATAGGCGGGATTCGATGAATGATGTTATTCTTCGAGTAATGATAATGATTTCATGACATACAAAGAAACAATTCAGTAGCAACTAAATGAGATTTTGATTGTCGTTAATAAAGTTTCAATAATAACTGTTTATTACGTCGAATGTTTTTGAGTTCGTTGAAAGAATAATGTTAAACAGCTTTACGATAATATCTTAGTATAATATAGTGAACTTTCAGATTTTAGATGTTATGTATTCTAAGAAAGGTTTATGCAAGCGCCGACAGTCCAAATGGAGAATTAAGATTAGAAATATTTTATCTTCATTTGTCGCTCGGTTTATCATGTCGTGGAAATGAAATGTAGTTTGTACAAAGTTTTCATTATCTTATATACTATTTCTCTAGCCTGTTTTGTCTGTCGGTCCGCGAGATCTTCCTTATTCCCTTATTTACGCCCTATTTTAATGGCTAATGACAGGTAATAACGAAAAATAGACCCAAGGTCTTAAAAATATACAACTTCTCTTAAATTTGATATTTAAAATCATGTAAGAGGACCTGTAACGGATCCGGAATCCCGCATAGATCGACTAGTAATTTTATTACTTATTTTAAATCATTTTGATGAACCGATTTTTCTTCTATATCTAGACTGCCAAGCTTTTTTTTTTGGTGACGAAACTATTATGGAAAATTATATGCTTGACGGGGCTCTAAAATAATAAACCTGTTTTCCGCATTTTTTTTAAAATATTATGATCTCATAGTGTCAGTATACAGTATTTCTGCGCAGCCCACGACTCTGCGGAGCACAGTTCGAGTATGGCTGATCTAGACAATCTAATGGGCCATATATTTTTAGAGTAATTTTAGTAAACGTCGAGACCCTTTTAGCCCAGGAGTTTTTATACTGTTTTATTTCCTCTTATAGTGGGTACGTGCCACGTGGAGCACGGGGCCTTATTAGCAACATATAGAGATGTTACTTAACGTTTCGGTGATTAAACTTAAAAAAATGAATAATGTTTTGCCACATCGCATTAGGGCCTATGCACACCGCGTTTTTTAAACGTGCCGTCGGACGCACGCGATTCTAACTCACCTTGTAGACCACACCAGTTTTTTTTGTCTCGCTTTTGTGTCATATATATATATATATATATATGCGTATATTTTACATACTATATATATATATATAGTATGTAAAATATACGCATTTGTATCGCTGCAATCAAACAAACAGCCCCCTTAGAATGAAAAACGAAACGTTAGACGAACTTTCGTTTTGCTTCATTGTGATTGGTCGCCTGTATCACGTGTCGAAATCTCGACTAATTAGAAATCGCGCGTCGAACTGTTGATCAATCACAATGACTCGAAACGAAAGTTCGTCTAACGTTTAGTTTTTCATTCTAAGGGAGCTGCTATGTGAAATGTAAAAAGCGCTGTCGACGTTTAAAAACGTGGTGTGCATAGGCCTTAAATGTTTTAAAACAACAAGAACGAAATCTATTCTTGCACGCTCGGGTTTTTGACCTTATGTCCTTCGCATGTGACTTTAAAGTTATTTAGATAATAATTTGACGCTCTTTATCTGATAGCGTGAACAAAACGCACTATCTAGTCAAGATTAGATATGCGTTTTGTTGTTTTAAATAATACCTGCTTGAGTTATGTAGAACAAAATCAAGCACATTATTAAGAAAACTAATACCGATCTAATATTTACCTTTTTCTATATATACGTACCTATACACTAAATACTAATGTAATTTATTTATGAAGTCGGTGTTCAGTTAGTAACACATTGAAATGAATGAAGTACAAAAGTTTTTTTATTGCTTGTGGTGGCAGATGAGCCAGGGCCGACTTGATGGTATGTGGCAACCGATGCTCATAGACTTAGCTATAGAACTTAGAATATCTATCTGTAGCTACAACCAAAGCAGGCAGCAGACAGCGTTACCGCTCCGCTCAGACCCGTTAACAAAATGAGAACTCCGGCTTGGTACCCAACCCAACTACCACCAAAGGGAAGGAAATAACTGCTTATGCGTACCTAAGTAAGTGCTTTCCACTCGTATGACATCAGCGGTAAAAAATGGGGTAGTGGCGGTACCACATAGATAAATGCGGTAGTTTGCATGAAAGTAGTTTTTTTATTTCATAACCATATTCTGCCCGCGACTTCGTTCGCATAATATGTCACTGTACGGCACATTTTATCTCTATGCAAAAATAGCTATGCCACAGGAACAATTCATTTTCAGTGATAAAATGTAGCCTATGTATTTTCTGTGCTCCCGACTATATGTCTGCTAAATTTAATGATGATTGGTTCAGTAGATAAGGCGTGAACAAACAAACACACTCGCTTTCGCATTTATAATATTAACAACTGTGATAAACGTTTTTGATTGACTTTTTGTACTTCAGGGAGCAGTAAAAATAGTTGTGTGCTGACATATTGTAAAGCTCAAAAATAATCCGACACTTTGCGTAAATACAAAAGCGAAAATAAAACGTAATAAAAAAACATGTCATCGTTGAGAAACGACGCGCGCGGAACTTTTGGCGCGAGAATGATGTGCGCAGAATGGTTCGTTTACCCGCCGCGGTATCCCCGGCCACTTGCATGACCTGTCATCAGTAGGCTAGGCATGCGACAGCAACCGGCAATTAAGTACTTCCTGGAATCAATCAGTTCCCAATTCAAAAATATTTTTTTTTTTTTCTTATAAAGCTATTATTTAGATATACCTACCTACCTTATAAAATCTTTATTAATATATATAGACAGACAATAAAATTAATAATAGTACAAATAAACATTATTATATCTTTCAATGAATCAAGTCCAGTGTCCATTGTTCTTATAAATATGTATAACTACGTGAGTATGCACTAGGCAGATACGTTATACATACACGTTGAATAATCTATAGCAAATTGTGTTACGTGTAAATTAGAACTGGGTACTACCCGCGACTTCTTTTTGTGGATGGTCTTCAAATTTAAATCCATCAAGTGGTTTTAAACGTGTTTAATATATTATTTGCTCCTTATCGGGTTAACAATATGCCATAAATATCAAATTTCCTTCTAATCCGTTTCATAGTTAGGTCTATAATAACAAAATCGTTATTAGTAAGAAAAATATTTATGGATAATATTTATGGATGTGAACACTATCAAAACACGTGGTCAAGCCGTTGCGTCAAGCAAAAATATAAAATCGCATTATGCACGAGCCAAGCACGTAAATGCTTGTTACAAGCATCAAGCAAACATTGTAAACGATCAGCATGCTAGACTCAAGCAAAAATCTACGTGCTAGCCGTCAAACTGCTTGACCGTGTCGGAACCCTTTACCAGTTATTAACGTTTTAATCTCTGATTTATTTGGAGTCTAACTATACAAAAATAATTATGTGATATTATTAACTTAACTAGCTTTTCCCGCGCGTTTATTCTTGAATAAATTCCTAAAAACAGAACCATCTATCCATTCATTCATCAGCCTTTCAATGTCCACTGCTGGACATAGGCCTCCCCAAGAGAACGCCCCAACGAGCGGTCTTGTGCCGACCGCATCCAACGGCTCCCCGCAGCTTTGACCAGATCGTCGGTCCATCTGGTGGGGGGCCGTCCTACGCTGCGCCGTCCGATACGTGGTCGCCACTCGAGAACCTTTCTTCCCCAACGGTTGAGCGATGTGGCCTGCCCATTGCCACTTCAGCATGGCAACCCGGCGGGCTATGTCGGCACTCTCGTTCTCCTACGGATCTTCATATTACGGATACGATCACGTAGGGAAATACCAAGCATAGCCTGCACCATGGCCCGCTGAGCGACTTTGAGCCTTGAAACGAGGCCAACATTCAGAGACCACGTCTCTGGTCTCTCTCAAAAACAGAACAGATTACATTAAAATATCTTAATATATTCTGGAACTAGAGATTCGCGTTTAAATATTTTTATTTAGATGTTGGCAATGTTGCCAACAATCCAGCACGAGGAGTGAGATTCCCCGCGTGCCGGCACGCGACATACTCTGATTCATTAGTGATATGGATAGTGTTACATTTAGCTGCCAAAATATTTGTAGTAAACAAAATATACACTTAACTTACACTTGATCTCATCGTCGTATGAGCTGGTCTAAAGGTATTCTGATTATGTGGAACTGAAGCCAATTTTAATTTTATAATGTCTTTAATGTACTCAAAGGAGTTCCTGCTCTCCTGATACAGTAAAGATACTAGTAATCGATGCTCATGAAATTAGAGTTAGAGTACGAATTGTTGTCAATCAACTAATCCCATCACTGGCTATCATCCAAGCATAGATCAATTTTCTAATCTCACTGATTTTGGCATATAATAATATAATCTACGGAGGCCTGCGTGACTCAAAGTTGTTAGATATTTTTGGGTTCCTGGCGGGGACGGTACAATAGATATAAGGTGTTTTTAAGGCGGGAAAAAATGTACCTAACCGCCAACCCCGTCGTTCGGGGCACTCGCTAAATAAACCCGCTGTGTGCCGTCGCTCCGCCTGTATTGGTGAACCACCGGTACTGAAAGACAATATTTGAGTGTTTTTTAAACTTTCGCGATTTGTACACATTATACACAAATATTAATATATCGGGTCTTAATCGCGTATATAATGTTGAGGTTGAATACCTTAATTTCCCGACGTTTCGACCGTATTGCGACGGCCGTGGTCACGAGTCAAGCCGTATTCAACCTCAACATTATATACGCGATTAAGACCCGATATATTAATATTTGTGTATAATATTTGAGTGGTACCTACGCTAAATTACCTAGGTTCTACGGAAGGAATTCTTCATGGTGATGCGCCGAATCATGCTGTTATTAACTACGAATACGATGTTTTAACGTATTTCACTGTTAATAATCGCTTCCTTATAGCCAGTAGACACCGGTAGGTTGAACACGAAACCTGTACTTTGCAGTCTTGCTTTCTCTATTCTGCTAAAAATCCTACTGCCACTAACTAAACACAAATAAATCGGTTTTAAAGTACTTCTGTGGTACATTTCTCGAACCCAAATTAATCATTAAGTGGAAATCCTCAAAGTATTGAATTTTTTCAGGGATGATGGTAAAAAATATCTGTGCCAAGGAATGCTGAATTGGTAAAGCATCTGGACGGTATCCAGAAGATGCAGGTTCAAATCCTGCTCCTGACTGTTATTTTCGATTTCAAATTTTGCACTTTGTGTTTAATGTATAGTGCTAAGCATGTCAAATGCTAAAAATATATATAAAAATATCTAAATATTTAAAGGGTTTGCGTCATTATTAGGTAAAATCTTAATTGTAAAATTAAGTTTACCTGGTCGGTATAATGTATGAAAATACTTCTGACAGATGGCGCAGGCGTCACCCAAAGACGTTAAGTATGATGTGTTATCGAAATTAGCAGTCAGGAGCAATTGTCAGGATTGCTGAATTGGTAAAGCATCTGGACGGTATCCAGAAGATGCAGGTTCAAATCCTGCTCCTGACTGTTATTTTCGATTTCACATTTTTCACTTTGTGTTTAATGTGCCAAGGAATTTTCGTTAGTCCATTTATCTGACAAAATATATGGAATGGTCTTCTTTATTGTTAAATTTGCCGTTAATATTATCGTAAATCTATTTATTATGGATATGAACGGGAAATTGCTGTATCTTGACGTGTCCATGACCAAAAAAAATTTACTCAAAGATCCATGACGTCCCTTTCGGTGATCTGAACTGATACTCTGTCTGTGTTTTAGAGAGCTCCTCTAATAACGCAATTTTGTCTGCGGTTATACATTTGTCAAAGCCAAAATATCAGTATGAGTATGTAGTGATAAAAAAGTTTAAGTCGTAGGTATTAAGTACCTATATTAAATAAAGGGGTGCGACAGAGCATGTAATTATAAACTGTCCTAATTTTAACAACCATTTAATTACAGGGCACGCTTAATTTATTTACGCATTCCAAGAGAAAATGACCACTTTGCCCATAAAATGACGGTTTTTTTAAACAACTGTCATTATAGCTTTGTTGAAAGCTAGCTATAAAAGGTTAACCGGGCTTTGCTTCAATCATATCTAGATAATATAGTATTTACTGATAGTATATACTATATACTGATAGTAATACTATATCTATAGCTTCAACCTTTTAGCTAGTCAACAGTGTCTAGTATGTTTTGCCAAGACTGACAATTGAGGTACCTAATTAGCCTAATCACTTCGCTTGGATTTCATCATCAAGATGTCGTTGACCCGAAATTACATACTTGTAAATAGCTATTAATTTTATTTTGCCAGTGGTCTAGTGCCTGGCTAGACTTAGCGTTAATTTTATCAATTTATTTTTTATTATGGTTTTTTATATGTTGATTCGAAGAAATAGTCTCGTGTAAACTTTTTATATCAATGTCATGGCGCTACTGATTTTTTACACAGATGGAAATAAAATGTGACCTCTTTTGTAGAACTTTATTTGTATTTTGTTCGGTACATCAATAGTGATTTTTCATAGTCAGTGATGAATGCCTTTAAAAGATTGATAATTTTCTTTTAGTTACCACATATATGTAGTACAGAAATCGAACAAGATTTACAACAGGGTAGGGTTGTCAAACCCAAAATTATATTTAAACATTAAAGCGTCTGATTTTGTACCACGGTACCAGAGCACATATTATCTACTCATACATGACTCTCGAGGGGGTTTAATGTATTTCAGATTTCGAATAAGGAATGAAATCACACGTCATATAGTTCATGTAATTTTCGAAACCTTGTCTGAGTTAGAAGCTAACTAGTAAAACAGCGGTTAGAGATTGTGAGAACTCTGCTGACGAAATATGAATTATGTCGTGACGAATTCATGAAGAAAAATTCTATATTTATATAACTTTTAATGATATTTCTTAAGGTTTCTAAAGGAGTTCGACATAAGATCGGTTCTAAATAATTGCTTTTACTGGCAATCGTTGAAGCTATCCTATAACATATTATTGTTTTACGACATCACAATAGTGTTTGATAAAAACATGAATATCAATAACAAATGTTATTACCTAATAGTTATTGTTCGTCTAGACAGTATGTCACCGTGTCACACGTGTGTCGCGCCCTACAATAGAATTGCGTAACCTGTCACAGAAAATGTCACGTTATCACAACACTGGACGTGACTATTGATGTGAGTCACATCACTATGGATCATACGGCAATCGGTAAATTGAAAGAGTGTATAAGCAAAAAGGCAATATTGAGTCCATCAGCGGGGGTTACCACTTACCGTAACCTGGGCGGTGGCTCGTCTGCCACTAGAAGCAATAAAATAAAAATCAGAAGTTTTTAAACCTTCAGAAGCATATAATACGCTCAGTTCGAATACTTTTGGCCGACCGTTCCAAGTTAGCTTATTTTTATTGACAATTATCATTATCAATGAGAACAGCTGGTTATAGTGTGATGATAAGTAAGTAAATAACTAACAGCTGGTTGTGTGGTTTAGTAAAAATATTTACAAAACAAATTCTTCTAGTTTTGAATTTCGATTGTAATTTCACGATAACACACTTTACCTACGCACTATTTTATCTCTATAATGTTATTTTCTCTATTACTGCAAAAACGTTATTATAGTCTAAATAGCATTATTTTAAAAATATATTACATTTGACTTTAGAACGCGTACACTTTCTGGTTATATAAGTCTCTTTGGCGTACACCAACGATAACAGCCAATGATCTACATAGCATGAGTTTATGAGTATACATTTGATAGGAACCGCGAGATAACGTATTTAATTCAATAGTGATATTGTTTTGCACTCCGCATATATTACAAAATAATTAATTAATTACTTGTTTGTGCGTTGGTGCAACATACTATATACTTATACAAATTATTATCGTTTCTATACTATTATAAAACTATAACCGAGCTTTGTCTGTAGATTTAAGATATTTGAGAATAAATTAATGTATATTTACTTTTTATTTTAATTATATTTAGGCATCTCTGAACACAAAACATTTATATCTTATTTTTGTCTGTTTGTTTGTTCGGGCATCACGCAAAACATACTCAACGGATTTTGATGAAACTTGTTTTATTCGATAGTTCTTGATTAGACTTAAAAACTGATAAACATATAACATTTTATCACACTACTATATCAGGAACCTGAGATATAACCTAAAAACTAGCTTTCGGCAGCGGCGGAGCCGCGGGTCAATGCTAGTTATTACTATAACTACATACATTTAAATATTATAATACCTATGTTACATTTACAGTGAAAATCTTTGGGCATTTATACAGCAGTAAACTGATAAACATATAACATTTTATCACACTACTATATCGGGAACCTGATATATAACCTAAAAACTAGCTTTCGGCAGCGGCGGAGCCGCGGGTCAATGCCAGTTATTACTATAACTACATACATTTAAATATTATAATACCTATGTTACATTTACATTGAAAATCTTTGGGCATTTATAGAGCAGTAGGGCGCTTAAGTTCGTAAGGCACCTTTTTATTTGTTTAGGCGGGAAAAAATTACCTAACCGCACAACCCTTCCTATGTACCGTCTTTCCGCCTGTGTTGACGAACAGCTGGTACTGTGTTGGATGTGGTTCATTCCCATCTGATTTTTCCAAATTATAGGTATATTTGCTCACAAATGATCAAGAAAAATATTGTGTAGCCTGCATGTCAGATATGTTCTCGAGGGCTTGTGAAGTATGCCAACCTGGTGTTGAGCCGGTGAGGCGGACTATGGTTTTTAAGCATTATTCTGAGGGGTGTGTTTGCTTAACAGTGACAGTTTTAGGATAATAGTAGCAGTATCTTTTTTTAATACTACATGGGTGGCGAACAGACCACCTGATGGTAAGCGGTTACCGCACCCTTTAGACGCTAGCGATACTAGAGGTATCACTCGCGCGTCGCCATCCGACCGCCAAGGAAGGGGATAGGAGGTGGATAGGAAGGATATTAAAGAGAGGATGGGAAGGGAATAAGTAGACGTTACGGAGGGGGTTTGGGTCCGGCGCTCTCACTCACCATATGAAACACAACGGTAGGAATAACTACCGTTGTTACACGCTGATCTTTTGTAAGAGGGTAGTACTTCCCCGATCGAGCTGGCCCATTCGTGATGGGATAAACAAGGCTCTACCACAATTTATTAGATAAAACTGTTTTTTATGCATATTATCCATTGTTTCGGATATGGATATTTTAGTCATAAGACGGCCAGTGCCCACGGCTACTAGTCTAGTATTCTGATCAGCCGTTTTTGTGTGATTGAATAACAAACTACTTGTACTAGGCTTTTAGGTATGTGTAAGCACAATTTTTTTTTATAGAATTTCCGATTTCTTGTTTGCGCAACACGCAAAATATACGGAATAGATACCAATGATTTTTTTGATAGCTCTTGAACTTGGCTACTGAAAATTTTTCCCTCGTATATCTCAAATGTACAGACGTAGCTTTGTTACATCTGTATAATAGCATAGATAGATGTATAGATAGCTACTGACTACTCATATCAACATGTGACAGATAACATACCATAGCAAAAACCGCATATTATAAATATAAACCTCGCTCGACAGTGAACAATGCAGTAATTACGTTAATATAACGCGATAGTTCTAAGTTGTAGGTTAGACGTACAAGGTTATGAGTCGTTAGCGCGCAATTTACCACATGCATACATAACAAACGTAGCATTGTTTATGTGAATGTTGTTACTTTTGTTCTTGCAATGACTAGGGAATTTATGGAATGAGTTATTATGGAAGCAAAAAAGGTTACGCCCTAGGTAGCTATGCGCGATATAAATAGATGTTTCGATGCTTACAATTTTACTATTTTGATACATCGAATCAATCTGATGCATCGATTGTTTTTGATGTGCAACGGTGTATTGGAGTAATTCATTCGATGGATCAAAAATAATAATATGTTCGTTCTTTTGATGTAATGGAATTAATTAAAATTATTTTTTAAAATTGAGACTGAATTGTGTCTGTATGGCGTACACAATCACTTTTTTGATTGTAGTTTATTTTTAAACTACATGAACTAGGCAGACGCTGTACCTACTACTCGAATGCTGGCTTACCGGTGGTGGTAGGCGTCGTCCTACTCGAATGCTGGTTTGCTTGCAATTAGCAGCCCCAGATTTATTTTTCAATGTTTGTATTTATGATAAGGGTGGCGGTGGGAGGTTGTGAAATTTGTGGCTAAATATTCTGATATGGGAAAAAAATAAAAGAATAGAAAAACAATTCAAAGCAGTCTAAGGACTGCCGACAGAAGGGAAAACTTAAAACTATAAACAAACAGTTGTTATTTTTAGATATCCAAATTAATTGTTCGATCTTAAATTAAAATTATTCATTCAGGCATTAAAAAAATTACCATAATTTGATAAAGTACTCCTTAAGACGAATTAAACGAATATAAAACATGATGGGTTCGGGTCGTTTCATTACATAGTTACTGTGACCTCCTTCCAGCTCCATATCAGACCCTGGATACCATCTAGAGAAAAAGTACTCGTCAAGACGAATCAAATGATTCCAAACTCGATGGGGTTGCGGTATTTCATTACAGAGTTACTGTGGCCACCTTCCTGCTCCATTATCAGACCCTTTTTTTATTTTATTTTTTATTTTAGGTGGGCAAAAATGTCCTACCACACACCCCGCTGCCCGGGGAGACAACGGGGTGAATGGGGCTCTCACCCACTAAAAACCCACCGTGCGCCTCTACCCGCCCTTGCTACGGCGGATCACGGGTACCGCGTCGTTACGACCGTGATCCGCAGGCGGCTGCCCCTTCGGGCACCCTCTCTTGAGCGACGCCTCGCGCACTTGGGCGTCGCACCTTCGCGGTAGGCTTCCGCGGACAGCAGGGTACTCCCCGGCCCCACCGCCCGCAGCCTCGGCTAGGGCGGCATCAGGCGCAAGTAAGCGCGCGCACGCCGCCCCTCGCGCCGGCGGCGAATCGGGTCCGCGAAGGAGGATTCCTCACGGGCCCTCTCCGCCACCTCCTTCCGCGAGATGACAGCCTCGCAGAAGGCGGCGACCGCGGTCCAGGCCCTGTCACTGCCAACCATCGCTCGCGCAACGGCCGGCAGCGACAGGTCCACGCCTATGACTGCAACGAGTTCCCGGCGCTGCACATCCCAGGCCGGGCACGACTCGAGCGTGTGCTGCGCCGAGTCCTCGTCGCAGTCGCAGTGGTGACAGCCTGGGGTCGTCGCCCTCCTTGCGATCGTGTGCAGGTATTTGCCGAAGCAACCATGCCCCGACAAAACCTGCACCAACCGGAAGGTGAGGACCCCGTGCTGCCACCCTGCCCATTCTTCCAAGATCGGCCGGAGCGCCCCCACGGTCCAGAGACC
The DNA here is from genome assembly GCA_948253155.1 of Leucoma salicis. NCBI lineage: Eukaryota > Metazoa > Arthropoda > Insecta > Lepidoptera > Erebidae > Leucoma > Leucoma salicis. Next base: position 4,437,600 of record OX411819.1, on the reverse strand, counting down.
GGCTCGGGGCGTCTCCAGCCGAGACTTCCACTTTAGGACGGTGGCGTGGCGGGCATCTTCCCGCCACGATGACATTGCGCTCGGCGAGGGGCGGCTGCCCCCCGCCCGCGCCGTCGACGCCCGCCGATAGACGTCGGCGAGCACCTCCGCCTCCAGATCCCACGGGGGGGTTCCGGCCAATCCATTATCAGACCCTGGATATCATCTAGGACTGGAGTACTGGTCAAGGCATTTCAAACGAGCCCTAACTCGATGGAGTTGCGCCATTTAATTACAGTTTCGCATGGCCACCTTCCAACTCCATCATCAGACCCTGGATACCATCTAAATACAAAGTAGTCATCAAGAAAAATCAAACGAGTCCAAATTCGATGGGGTTGCGTTGTTTCATTATAAGAGTTAACTGTGGCCACCTTTCAGCTTCATCATCAGACCCTGGATACCATCTAGAGACAAAGAACTCGTCAAGACGAATCATACAAGCCCAAACTTGACGGGGTTGCGCCGTTTCATTATAGAGTTCCTAGGTCCACCTTCCAGCTCCATCATCAGATCAGCTCCATATCATCATAATATTGCATTGTCACGGGACATACATATGGATGTAAAATTTCAGCTCAATCGGAAACCGGGAAGTGTGCCAAATTTAATTTCCAATGCACACACTATAGCTGCGTCTCGCAACGGCGTCGCAAGTCCAGAGATTTTATCTCATCTAAAAATATGCGTACCGCGCTAAAAGAAGTTTTCACTTCAAAAAACTAACAGCCCGCAGCAGGGAATTGTGTATCGCGGGGGAATTTAAACAAATACACAATTAACTGGGATACAAAGTACATATTTTTAGTGTACCCAGCAAACGAAAGAAATACTCTCTGACTTACCCATCTCCAACATACATAAGTCCGCTCCGTATTACGGTAACGGATTAGTACGTCTTTTAAACTTTGGTTGGACTAAAGGTGGGATATGGTAAGTAAGCTTTTTGCTTAGACTTTCAACTGGAACCATGGAGAAAGGTCGTGTCACAATATCACTCCTTGTCTTTATACTTACATTACATGATATCAACTTTTTTCTACAAATTACTCAAGGGAAATACAGACCACATTTCGCGTCTCTATAACATGTTTTATAAGTTTAAAAAGAGAGTCAACGACCGCTAAGGGCTCATATTGATGTACGCATACATAATGAATTACTTTGAATGAATGAATGTATCGTATTGATGAATGAAGTTTTGGGAGCACACCCTTCGATCAGAAATGTTGATAGAAACGCACACCTATTTTCATCCAAAATACGAGTAAATCACTATCGATTATCGTATAATTATGTCGATATAGTTGAGAATAGATAGCTTTTTATTGGTAGCAAAATTATTAGATATACCTACCAATAAAATATATTTCTATAAACCAATCCAAAATGCAATTCGCACAGTGGTTACTTACCTTTGCTTATTACTTTGTTTATTTAATCTTGGCGTATCGTACCACATCTATAGTAATAGATGGGTAATTAATGGAAAACCCTCCGAAAGAAAAAAATATTTTTAGGTATTTTTCCTACATATTTCCATCAAAGTAAGCTCATCAAGGACTATTATGTATAAGTAAGTCAAATCGAAGACAATTCATATTTTCTCATTTCGTAAATCAATATTACATATAGTTCTAACTAACTTGTATAAATATAATTGAATTGGACATGGTGGAATTTATTGACGGAATAGAAATATTTCAAAGGTTTTTTGTTCACTATACTTATACAACAAAATCAGTGGATTCTGGAAATCCTTGTTAGCGCAATAATAATAATAATAAAAAAACATTATTTGGAGAAGGAGTCCATAGATTATACTTCAAAGTTAACTAAAAAGTTAGTAGGTATTGCTGGTACTAGGTTGTATGTAGCTATAAAATTACTATATTACTATCTCAAAGGTGTGCAAATTAATCAGAGGTCTATACCTATATCTTTATAAGCGATTTACCACTCACTGACTCATCACGATATCTCAGAAACCATACGTCCGATTGACTTGAAATTTTGCATAGATGCTCCTTTCACGACGTAGACGCTCACTAAGAAGGATTTTTCGAAACTCCTATCCAACATATATATTTTCATCTGCTATCGTATTCAGATTTCTACACTACTTATCACAACAACACAAAAACATGTCACATCTCAGCCGTTGCTATGGTAACCATTGATGTGGTTATTAAAGTGCAATAACATCATGCTAAAATTTGTTTTTAACAAAATTATTTTAGTTATGTTTATGAGTTAAAGAGTATTTGGCATTAGTTTAATAGTTTTTCTAAAGACTTCTTTTAGATATTCGGATTTCTATAATATTTCTATTGGCATATTTGGCATTAGTTAATAGTTTTTTAAAGACTTATTTTAGATTACATATTATTTGTGAATGTGGAAAAAGAGAACTTTGGTGCGATCGGGATTCGAACCTGCGTCCCTTCCAATCCGGGGAAGTGCTCTAAGCCGCTAAGCTATCGCACTGACCAATGGCCATACCCAATCTCCACATCACATTTGTCTTTATGACCCACGCCACCTATCGGATGCAACGTATTTTGACCAGATCAGAGACGTTGTTAAGGAATCCCAGGTTAAGAGTACTCGAAACCAACTAGCATGCATGAAAGCACTGATGAAAGTAGATGAAGCGAAAGATTTGTGTCAGGATCATAGCAAGTGGAGAGAAGTGGTCTCTGCCTACCCCCCCTACGGGAAAAAAACGTGACAATATGTATGTATGATTTTATAAAATAATAACAACTTTTAATTGCGTGCTTGAGCTTAATGACACTATTCAGAAAGAACGAGAGAAAAAGAGACAGTCAATGAGTTTTTCGAAAGAGATTTTGGTATCTAAGCATATTGATACGTTGCGGCTGGTCGCGCGTCGAAACAATGCTAAACGAAATGAGTACAGGAAAGCGTAATCTGCACTCATTTATAGTGGAAATTTTTTGTGCCTAATTTTTAGTTTTCTCTGTTTTATACATCAACTGTGGTAAAAGACTGCTGATCATAAGGTCTCGGGTTCGATTCCCGTGTCGGGCAGTGTTATTGTACGTTTTCGTAAAAAAAAAATTCTCAGTAGCCGCCCCCGGAGTTTGGAAATGTGCCCAGTAGACGGCAATAGGCTCGCCCCCTATTACGTGGGACTTAAACATAGCTGGCGAAACGTAGGTGTGTAATACACCTCTGCCTACCCCTTCGGGGAATACAGGCATGATGCTATGTTTTTGTTTATACATCAATGTTTATAACACATACCTAATTATACTAGGTTGTAGGGCTTGATAGTGACTAAGACGGTAAGTTGGCCACCGCCTGAGTGGTTGGCGTGGTAGCCTATGGACCAAAGGCAACCTTCGCGAGTAATTCACCCCAAGAAAAGCTATAGGACATGAAGAGGAATGCTGATATAGAGGAGATGAGGAAGTGGTCAGTTAAAATAATAGGAAGGGAATGAGGGGGTGGTTTGGTAGGTTTCTAATTTAGATTTAGAAACACACATATTTAGACGTTTTTGAATTAAGAATGTTAAATTTCATTTTATATTTGATATAGAGTACACATAAATTTCAATGGTTTTAGAAATTCGTGGGTCAAATAGGGGTCGAATTTAGAAAGTAAATCTTTAACGCTGACGAAGTCGCGGGTATCAGCTATATATAAAACAGGTCCAGCGAATAAAACATTCCTTTCCAACAACAACATCGTCGTATTTTTCGGATATTCACGGATTCCTTCTTTCGATTCATAAATTTAATGCATTCTTCTTAGTATTCAATCGAAATAAATATTATTTACAGGCTTGTAAATTGTACCTTGGCAATTTTGTCGTCGTGTTTGGCGCCAAGCACATGAGTAACGACAAATTGTATAAAATATTGATCATAAATAAGCACCATAATTTTAAAATAAAAAGATGGTTTAAATAATCCGCGTAAAGACGTAAAGCGTTTTAAAATACGACATATCTATAATTAATTTGAAACAAAATATCTTGACATTTCGCAAAATAATGAGTCCAGACAATAAAACATCAAAGTCAGTTACATTTTTCAGAATCTTTGTTGATGAATCGATTTGAAACCGAGAAAATAACATCCTGTGGCATATTGACACATCCAAGTTTCTATTACTCTGTGTGACTGTCGCATTTGAGTGCGCTGGCGACTCACCAAAATGTGATTATTTATCATTCATTCCCAGCGGATGTTGGGCAACAAAATATTTACTAATTGGTTAAGCGAATTCTTCAAAGCGTAGTGATTTGAGGTCATCGTAGGAAGCCAGAAAATGTCCCATGAGGTGGACATTCACGTTGAAAATATTTTAAGTATTTCTACGTCTTGCAAAAACACTATGATTCAAAGTTATAATTTTAATCATCAATGGTACATTCATATGGTACTGGCCTACAGTTTTTATTACAAAACATTCCAATTTCAAATGCTTAGATACAGTTAAAGTTTTCAGTTGAATATCCAAAAACATTTTGATGCATCCGAAAACGCTTTCATGTCACTAGAACCGATTATCATGAAACGTTGTACATCATTATACACTATATATATATATAGTTTGGAGCCCAGAAAAAATCATAGGTTTCTTTTTATTTCATAAAATAACTGGTTCCTGTGGGATAGATATTTTTGCAGATAATTTATATAGAATAACGTATTTATATTCAGAAGTCTTATGTGGATGAAGGCACGGGCACAATATAGTTTAATTATAAGGAGCCATCGGTATACCCTAGGTTACTCTCATCTCATGGTTACTGTAGAGCAAAAATTCAAGCTGGTAATGGAAGTTAAAATATTCCATACATCCATCCATCAGCCTTTTAAAGTCCACCGCTGGACATAGGCCTCCCCAAGAATGGGGGATAGTGCCGTAATCGCCACGCTTGGCAGGCGAGTTGGCGACCGCAGTGGATGTTATTAATACTTGAAGGAGTGCTGCTGCCCACTACCTCGGTATTCCCTCAGTCGGCTCTTACGACTCCCATTATTACAATTCTAAAGCCGGCCCCGCACGGCAAGTTAGTTAAAGTTAGTTACCTAAAATATTAAACACACATGCTTAGCACTATACATTAAACACAAAGTGAAAAAAGCATGTGAAATGCTAAAAAAAATATATCTAAATAGGTATTAATATAATTAAATATATCTAAATAGGTATATAAAAATCTTAATTGTAAAATTAAGTTTACCTGGTCGGTATAATGTATGAAAATAGTTCCGACAGATGGCGCAGGCGTCACCCAAAGACGTTAAGTATGAATGTGTTATGGAAATTAGCAGTCAGGAGCAATTGTCACAATGGCTGAATTGGCAAAGCATCTGGACGGTATCCAGGAGATGCAAGTTCAAATCCTGCTCGTGACTGTTATTTTCGATTTCACATTTTTCACTTTGTGTTTAATGTATAGGTACTGCTAAGCATGTCAAATGCTAAAAAAAATACATCTAAATAGGTAGTTAAAATATTATCACGAAAGATATATTTAATAACACTAACGCCACCTAGCTTATCGATGATAGTAATTCGACCGCTACTGAGTGAGTTACTGACTGAAACAACAAACAATTCGTTCAAAAATGACACTTGGTGTCTTATTTCGTCGTTCATTAGACGTCAAAATCTCACGTGTCAAAAGTGACGTCACGCAACAGGCTATACAACCAGTTTAACAAAACAAGTCAATTAACATTCTGTAGTGTCGTGTATGCAAAATAAAAAGCTATAAAAACCGTACGCGACACTGTTTACAGCTGTAATTAGTGACACGTGGAGTCCTGGTTCGATGACCATGTTCGTTTTCACGTGCTTAATTTTTTTTACTAGTCGCAGCCTTTGAAGCCTTCAAAGTTTTTTTTAAATTTTGATTAGCATATATGTGGTTTATGTATTCACTAGATTCTGCCCGCGGATTCGTCCGCATGGACTTCAGAATATAAATACGTTACTCTACGTCACATTAATGAACTCTATGCAAAAATTGATATCCCACATATTACATAAATATCAAATCATTTTATTTTTTTACAATATTTTAACGTCATTATATAGTGCTCTATAATTACGTCTTAATATAATTCTGAGTTCTGTTATAATAATTACTCTTATTTGCTAATATATCCTGGATTTTGTTGAGTTTTTACTTCAACGTTGCCATACTCAATTAGGTATATTCAATTCTGAGGCGAAGTGAAACGCACCGAATAGATTGTCGTGTCTGATAGGCGTTATTCTGAAGATTATGGCGACATATCAAGGATAAAGAGTTCAGTTGTGTATGAGTGAAACTTTAAATAGCATGTAACTTTTTAAACTATCGCGTTACCTAACTATTATGAAATAAACGGGGCTGACGCACGTATTACCTATTGTTAACTGTGAGCCAGGCAGGTCGAACGTCCTGGTCAAATTTTCAAGCAGCCGTTGAATGCAGGCGGCACAGGACTATTCGTTGTGGCGCTCTCTTGAGTGTCACTATAGCGGTGAAATACGAAAGGCTGGTGGATTTATGGGATTGTTAAAATACTTTGGAAAATCCAAAAATGCACGCATATCATCATAATCTTCATTTTTCACAATAAAATTGATTATTTGATAAGTAACTAATAATGTATTGGTGTTACTAAGTAGTTTTCAATAAATCACATAGACAGCGCTAATTTCAAAAAATACTAAAGAGGTCATCTAGCGCTAATTTTAAGAAATATTAATATATTGGTCTATAGAAGTAGTTCTCACGAAATAAGGTATAGCCGGTATGGCGCTGGTTTTAGTGTATCACTGTGCCATCGAGTAGAGCGTAAAGATTCACTATTTTTTTGTTTATTTAATAAATTTAAACCACATCGAATCAGACCGTGAAAAGTAATAGGGCTCTATTAGTAGTTATACTCAAGTTAAAAAAAAAAAATGGGAGTAGTACCCACCTCAACGCTTCGCTTATGAGGCGTGCCATATCTTTTTGTTCCTGATATTTCGACATGTGATCTCCCGGTTGGTACGAAAATGTATGTTACCAATGGATTATTATACGCATTAAGTACCATTAATCTAATGTTACTAGTCGACCCGTGCAGATTCATGTTCAATGACAACTTTTTATTTATTTTTATAATGTGGCGGTGGCAAACAAAGCCTACAACCTACCCTGCTACGGTTCGAGCCTTGTTGCACAACTAACAAAACGTCTCCTCACGCGGTCTTTCTACTACTCTCTTACTCTTCTTATCATGGATTCAATCGTAGAAAGATTCCGAACGTAGTCCGGTCAACCGCGCACTCTGAACGAATTAATGTTTGCTTATTTACAACTAAATACAAACATAACTTGGAAAAGTCAGATGTGCCGTTGCAGATTCTGTATCCCCAATAGCGTACTATAGCGGCATTTATATTATTATTTCTTAAAATTCACGTTGAAAGTTCATTAAAATATTACTTACCAGGAATATTTTAAATATACCTCAGATACACAAGCACCAATGGCTATCAGATATCAGTAGGCTGATCAGATGCCTATTTTTATATTTCTTTACAACTAAAGATATAATCATAACGTTATAAAATTATATTATAACTCCCCTAAAACGAAACGGTCTCGTCAAAGTAGATTTTAAAAAACATAGCATCACGCCTGTATTCCCCGAAGGGGTAGGCAGAGGTGTATTACACACCCACGACTCGCCTATGTTTGAGTCCCACATAATGGAGGGGTGAGCCTATTGACGTCTACCGGGCACATTTCCAAACTCCAGGCTGCTACTGAGAATTTTTCTTTTTAGGAAAAGCTCAATAACATTGCCCGACCCGGGGATCGAACCCGAGACCTCATGATTAGCAGTCGCATACACTACAGCTACACCACCGAGGCAGTTAAAAATTATAAGTAGGTTTATGTTGCTAAAAGCTGTGTGTATAATTCCCTTATAAAATGCATAATATCGTTGACTGACGTTGCTGGTGAAATAAATAAAAACAAATGAATTATGTTAACTGATTTGTTTTATCATTTTATCGATAGTCAGTCTAACACTTAAAACTTACATCACTATCCAACGCACACATTGACAATTCAAAATTGGTAACGCGTTATCGAGCTGTCCATACGTTACTATATTTGATATGATCTATACGTTACTATATTTATGTATTCAAATGTATTACGTATACAGGGTATCGTATATTTCCGTTTAACATGAACAAATATAAAAATGTGCGAACTCGTATCCGGGGTTCAATCAACTAATATAAAATATAATAATACGACACTACTCACTTCTAGGAAGGCAGGATTGAATGAGTCAACATCAAGATTATCTAAACGTGCAACCGTTTTATTGCAAGACGTAAACAAATCAGGTTATTTTTTTCAATTAATTTAAAAATGGTATTCTTTTTTAAATATTGAACCATAGTGTTGTTGTAAATATAATCAAATGTGTTCTTTTACGTGTCTGCGCGCGTAATATGCTATAATAAATTCATTTACTACTAAGTATGTACCTACTTAACTATGGATATTGGAAGTGTCATATTATCATAATTATTATTAACATAACTATGAAATATCTAGTTACATTAGAATGGATTAATATAGTATCTGATTGTACAACAGACCTAATAAAATATGAATGTGTACTACACAAAGAAATAACATTTTATGTTTTCATAGAAACGGGTATTTTTTGCGTTCATATTGCGAGGAGGAACACCAGGCGTTGTCATTAATAAACTATAGTCACAGACAATTTATAACGGAACCACTGTTGACTATCCTCGTCCAGTCAATTCAGTAGCGATCATTTATAATCCTCAAATCCATTAGATTGATGATTATCAGTGACGACCGTTAAAAAAAAGTGCTTTAAGCACATGGGAGTCTTGGCATTTGTGTCCAAGCATTAGCTGCTATTAATCGTATTATTATTCGCATTTAGTGTTAGATTCTATTGAAAATAACTGTTATGATATATTTGATGGAAGTGCGCGGAGGTTTAGTCGTAGACAGCGTTTCGTAGCTCTTCGTAGACGTTGTCTAATATTGTTTATACGAACTTGACGATTTATGTGGAACCTGTCCTAATGTTTAATTTGCTTTGGTTGTAGAATTAACCTAAAATGAAGCGCCAAAACCACTCTTCTTCCTCACCTTATTACCCTTTCTCTCCATTTCCTATTCCTTTCCTTGTAGTTGGCAATGTGAAGGTGATGCCCCTGGTGTTGCTAGCGTCATATTTATTCAGGTGGATAGTGTTAGCCAGTGGTTTTTTTTTGTTAGCGCGAGAAAAAAATGTTCCTAACCGCACACCCCGTCGTTCGGAGCAACGGACAGGGTAGTGTGGGGCCTCCACCCACTAAAGAAACCCGCCGTGTGCAGTCTCTCCGCCTTTATTAGCGGGCCACTGGAACTATGTTACATTCCTTCGGTGGTAGTGTTTGCCACCCTAGTAGTATGAAAAAAAAATCTCTTTCTAATGCCGATATCCAATTCAGAATAATTTTAACCGAATGAAGGCTTTCAGTAGCGCTCTATTATTCAGCCTATAGTTTTATGGCTTTCTAAATTAGAAAATAAAAAAAAAATTATGCTGAGTACTTACTCGTTATTTATAATAAAACTTGAGTAACTTTCAGTATTTTACAATTAATTATAGGTAATTAACTAGACTTGGAATATATTATGTAATACTTATTGCAAATGTTATAAGGTTAAAGAAGTTTCTCAAAACTCTTTTAGTGATCGCCCCCGAACTTTGCAGAGCTATATATTTTACAATGAAGTACATTGTCGTCTCCCACAGCGATTATTCACGGTTGCTAAGCCACTATTAAGGCACTGATGCACATAAACAATACAGGGTGACAACCGTAACTAGTTTTATAGCGTTAATTCACAGAAGTCGCAGCGAATTGCACTCATTGTCTATACAAACTTACTTTTAGCCCGTAAAATTATTTTAGTAATACTAGAATACAGTATGGAAATAGTAATAGGCAAATAAGAACTACCAGCGGCGATTGAATCCACGTGTTCCGTAACACCGTTCCGAATATTTCGTCTCTCTTTGCTAATTCGCTGCCTGCACCACCGAGGCAATTTTTTTTTTAATCTATAGAACCTTTTTAATTTATCGCTGTGGAAATGCATTCAGCAGCCCTGACGCCAGTGTTAGACAGGAGGGTATGTAGGAATCCATACGCGGCCCCATTCTCACCATCTATGCCAGAATACCACTAAAACCAACAGTAGCTCCTTCCGCGCCTATCGAGGAACGAGAGTGACGACGCCTTTTGCAGTAGTGCTTTGCCAGTTTACCAGGTCATTTAAAATTTAAATTGTATCAGAATACAAACACTAGAATCAGATCCTGGATACCCTTTAAAAATATATTGTATTTTAAAGTGCTCCTGCAGCCTCACAACATGACCCAACTTTGAACTAAGATGTCAAGTAAGCCAGGCCCGTTTCTATACATAGAACCTATATAATTCATATAACAAGGCTGAAACTCATTGATTACCAGGACTACACTACTACTGCGACGTACGCAGCACGTATTCACGACCGAAACACAACCTTATACTATGAAGTTAAACCTTAAAATCGAATGAAATATCAAAAGCATCCGGATTTCAACCCTATGTCCTAACAATAAAGGCGAAAGTTCTGTTAGCAAGTGTTGATAGACTGCTGGTTGACCTTGGACGGTCGAGGGGTGTTCCAAGGTGGCGTCTGGCTCCCACCCCTGAGGGTGCGATGCGTCGTCGGCTTACGTAATAGATATTTTTACAGGCTGTGTTCAACCAAGAATTTCGCTTAGTCGCCATGACAACACCGACCTACGTGCTGGTATTAAATCACGCGGATAATTTTAACTGAAGGCTGTCGTTGCGATGTTTATCACTTGTCTGGCACGACTTTAATCCATTATGATGATTTTAACTCGGATACAGGGATTTAACATATAAGTACGTAAGAAGTCCAAATAACGTCTTATATAACGTCTCACAGACGTTAAGTTATCTACTTTACTGCAAATCAAGTGGCAGACTTAAAAAGATAGCCTTATCAACTTATCACATTCACGACATATCATTCACGTTTTGTTTATTGGAATACAAAATTCTGACCGCGACTCCGGCCGAGGGGTACAGAATATAAATATATATGGCACACACTCAGACTAACTAAAATATATAGACGGAGCATTACGAACAATTTAGTGAAGCCATATAAAACCATGCCAAACTTGTAATTACACGCGTTCACGCACACAAATATACAAACAAAACCATGCCAAAACGAAGTGTCATAAATCACGAGTGTTACCAGATTATGACTTAAAATTACCCCAAATGACGACGATTTTGAACGGATTACGTACATGAATACATCGTCAGCGCCATAATATTCCTGTAAACTTACTTTTAAACTTATACTTTTACATCCTTTATGTTTTAAACATATTTTTCTTACAAATTACCTAAATCATAGAGATTATTTCTTTACGGTGACAACACTTTCACGCACACATCCTTCAAAGTGTGGCTTAATTTTTTAGTTTGTGTGAGGGCTCCAGACTATAAATGTATGCAAAATTTCATGATGATGGTTTCATTAGTTACTGCGTGTAAGCGTAACAAACAAACTCACTTTCGAGTTTATAATATTAGTAAGGATTCTATATTGATGCACATGACACACGTCTTCGATGAAACAAAGCAACTATTCTATGAATTGACAATATAATATTTTATCTTTACAGATAAATATGTTTGCATATATTACATACGACAATAGCATTAATATACGGTAAGATAAATAAACCTGATTATTTCTTTTTTGCGAGACGTGTTAGTTTGACAGCTGCACTGGCGGGATTTATTATATTGCTTTCGGTTTTATTTAGAAAAAAACCTTCCTGTAAATTACCAATTAATGGAAAAGATAAAACTAAGATTTTATTAAATTAGCCATATGTATTATCCAGACGTATAACGGTAAAAATCTTTTGATATCTCTTAAAACAATCTATATAATTATATAATACCTATATCCTATCCTATTCCTATACTATTATAAAACTGTAACAGAGCTGTGTCTGTACATTCAAGAGATTCGAGAAAAAATTACTGTAATAGGCTATGTAGGCGTGTCTAAACCCAAAACATTTTTTTTTAGAATTTTTGTCTGTTTGTCTGTTTATCTGTTTGTTTGTTCGCGCATTACGCAGAAACTACTGGACGGATTTTGATTCAACTTTTTTTATTTAAAAGGCCTTGATTAGACTTAATAACTGGTATACATTTTATCCCGCTACTATATCGGGACCCTGAGATATAACCGAAAAACTAGAAAATTATTTAAACTAGATTTTTTTAGAATATATTTAAAAAAACTACTAGAAGGATTTTGATGAAACTTTTTTTATTTGTAAGACCTTGATTATAATTAAAAACTGGTATACATTTCATCCCGCTACTATATCGGTAACTTGAGATATAACTAGGGTTGCCACACGTACTTTATTCTAAGGTATTGTACGTTATTTATGGTAATTGTACTCTATACTTTATGAGAACAATAAAGTACGCGAAAATACTTTATTTCGCATGATTGCCCAAAACAGAACGATAGATTCGCATGATTGCCCAAAACAGAAGGATAGCGTTACTGGGCTGGATGACGGTATCGACTGTTGCCGAATAGGTTCCCTCTGGAGTGACGGTCGCCTCGTTAACGCTCATTTTTAAATGCAACCTATCCTTTATTAAACATTGTCATTTTGTCAATATCAGTATCAAAACTTCTTGTTTATTTTGTGATTTGTTACAATTATATTCAAAATTTGTCTTCACCTGAACTGACTAGTGTAATTCATTTTAATGACACAAGCTAGTTATTTGCCATTAGAAAATAAATTTAAGTAATGTCGAATTTGATAATTTTGTTGACTATATAAGTGGAAATTTTAAATCTGCTAAAACTTAATAATATGGACTGTCTTTATGGATAAATTTCTTCATTAAACAAGTTAAATAATCTAAGTATATAGTTCTACATGATATTCTGATGTTTTTAAGCATTTGACATGCTTAGACATAAATTACCTAACACAAAGTGTGAAAATATAAAATTGAAAATAACAGTCACGAGCAAACGTGATCCGATTTTTAACGATTCGATTTTGATTACACATTTTCGCACTTTGTGTAAATTTATATGGCTATGCATGTCATGCATGCTTTAAAATATATAAATAGGTATATCAAAACTGATAAAAAAAATTTGATCTATATTGTTTTAGCATTTGACATGCTCCACTACTTTTTAAAGTATAAACTATTTGTGAATAAAGAAAAAGAGATTTTTTGTACGAGCGGGAATCGAACCCACGTCTTTTCCAATCCGGGGAAGTGCTCTAAGCCACTGAGCTATCGTACAGACCTATTCGGTCATCCCAATGTCCTTATCACATTTGTCTTTACGACCAACGCCATCTATCGGAATACATTTACATGCATCAATCCAATATAGTTCAAAATTCATACTACTTGATGGCGCGATTTTTTCTTAAACATTTTTGATCTATATGTTTTTAGCATTTGACATGCTCCGCTACTTTTTAAAGTACAAATTATTTGTGAATAAGGAAAAAGAGATTTTTTGTACGAGCGGGAATCGAATCCGCGTCTTTTCCAATCACGTCCCCGTGCTTTTAGCCACTGAGCTATCGTACAGACCTATTCGGTGATCCCAATTTCCTCATCACATTTGTCTGATAGATGGCGTTGGTCGTAAAGACCAACTGATAGATGGCGTTGGTCGTAAAAACCAACTGATAGATGGCGTTGGTCGTAAAGACCAACTGATAGATGGCGTTGGTCGTAAAGACAAACAGTTCTCCAGATTCGTGGTCGATTCTTCGCGTGGAATCGAATGTTTTACTTTTAGGCGCGGGATCAGAACCCTATTTCTTGTTCCAAAATGAAAGTAACCTGAGTTACTCCTAATAAAATGAGTAATTTGCCGTTCAAATCGGTCTTGCCTTTTCGGACATTAGAAGGTACACACAAACAAACAGAGAGACATTTTAAGAATTGACTATTATAAGTACCGTATAGGTATACTTTCACATGCATGTAGTAAAAAGCTGTTATTTAGACATTCCAAACAGAGATTTTATTTTTTGTAAAAAAATTAGTCATACGCAGTGGCCAGACAGAGAACGGTCACAAATAAACACTTAATGTATCCATATAACAATATAAAATAATTTTAAGCCGGATTCGAAGTATTTACACGATAAGAAATGGCAAAAAACAATGATACACACAAAGGTCGCGGAACGTGATATTATATCAAGATAAATGTTGTCTACATCACATGGCATTATAGTAGAACGTGTTAAATTATATTGCCATTGTCAATGACTTGCATAAATTTCTAGATATTGTCTATGGTCGCTGTAAAAAATAGAAATAGTGTGTAGGTTGCTAGTAAACAAACAAACAAACATAGCATCACGCCTGTATTCCCCGAAGGGGTAGGCAGAGGTGTACTACACACCCACGACTCGCCAGCTATGTTTAAATCCCACGTAATATTGGCGTCTACCGGGCACATTTCCAAACTCCGGGCTGTTACTGAGAATTTTTCTTTTTAGGAAAAACCTCAATAACATTGCCCGATCCGGGGATCGAACCCGAGACTTCATGATTTGCAGTCGCATACACTACCGCTACACCACCGAGGCAGTTGCTAGTAACATAGGTATTTATGTACATTGACGTTCCATTATAAACAATAGTAAGTATCCATCCATCCATCTATCAGCCTTTCATCGCCCACTGCTGGACATAGGCCTCCCCAAGAAAACGCCACAGCGAACGGTATAGCTTATAGAATAGTAAGTATAGCTTGTGTGATATCGAATAAAAATGTTAACTTTATTATAGAATTAAGCCTTTGCCTGCGGCTCCGCCGCATTTTTGTGTTATATCTAAGGTTCCCGATGTAGTAGCGGGATAAAATGTATACCAGTTTTTAAGTCTAATCAATAGCTATAAAATATAAAAAATTGCATCAAAATCCGTTCAGTAGTTTTTGCGTGATACGCCAACAAACAAACAGACAAAAACCCTAAAAAAATCGTTTTGTGTTCACACGCCTATAAAGTAATTTTTCATTACTCATACTCTGAAAGTAGGCCTGAAGTTGCCTGAGGAGCGGGTTGAAAGTAATACTTTTCAGCCCTAGGGAGAATTACTTTCAACTGACAGCTGAGTAATTATAAAAACAAAAGTTCTATTTTCTGTACAGCCAGTCAATTACAGTGCAATGTAAAATTGAAATAACATAAAGTTAAGTACCTATTTATGAAAGAATTTGTTTTTTATATGACTTTATTTTAATATAGTTGCAACTATATCTTTAAAATAACGAATATTTACATTTTTTGAATGATTAATAGCTAGCAGGCCTTCTGTGGCCTGTCAGCTAGAATAGCTGACAGGCCACAGAAAAAAAAACAAAATCGGCGGGAAAACGACGAATCCAAATTAATTTTTTTAGGTCTCCCATTTTGTCTTTAGCTAATTCATGATTTTTATTTTTGGTTTCCTCGTATTCGTAATGAAAAGCACAGTGTTTACCTCGGGATAAGTTGCTTTCATCCCTAGGGTAACAATGTACTATTTTTCTTAAATATCTTAAATGTATAGACATAGCTCTGTTACAGTTTTATAATAGTACAGATAGATACATTTACTTGTCATTAACTCCACATACTTTCACATTTATAATATTTGTAGGTTATTAGGATGACTGTTACTCTGAAAATAGTATCCAGAAATCATAAATTACCGCGATAAAAATATTTAATTGATAAATATAAATACATATATTAATTATATAACGTGTCTAGCTTGAATAGGTTTCGTCTCGACAAGCATTTAATGATAGCGAACGATTGCTAGTTTAAATTACATATTAGATATTTTTACTGTTTACTTTAAAAAAAAAAAAAAAATCTAATAATCAATTATTTCAAATATTGTTTTTAAGCACGCGTACCTTGCGCTGATTTATAAAAGGTTATTTAGTTAAAAGTTCCACCCTATAGCCACTCTAAAAATTATACACTTACAATGTTATCTATTAAATAAATCATTTGAAGGAGTGAGCATTATATACCGTATTATATTAAAATGTATGAGGACATTACGCAAAATAATATTCCCTTGAAACATATATAGGTAGGTACTGGACACGACCAACAAGCGAATCAGCAAGGCCGTAGAGAGGTCATGTTTGGTGATGCGATAAGGATAACTGATAACGAATGACGTGTACATTAGATTTTTTATATTACATACAAAAATGTTATTATAATATGCAATGGACATGCAGCGCAGTATTAATCATCTTCATGTTCACTTTCATAATTTCGTTTCCTTAATTATTTTATATATAATACTTACTTAAAAATAATAATCTTGACGTTTTGAGGTCCTAGGACGCTTCCCCGAATGTTTCCGTGATGATGCCTGTATGTGTGTGTGTGTGTGTGTGGCCTTATGTAAACCTTTCATAATTTTTGAACAGCTTGACAGATTTCATCGGGTTGGCGTCATTTGAAAGGACTTGGCGACCACTTGATAACTTTATGCGGTTTTATCGATCGATTCCAAAAACGAATCAGCTCTTAACATCAAAAAACCACGACGATCGCCGCCAGTCCGGTCAAAATCGGTTGATTCTCTCGTGGGATATCGTTGTCGAAATAAAATTGAAAACAATGTTACTTCAGAATTTCTATGAAATTTTCAGTCTGACCATTTCGATCTTTAATATTCTTCAAAGAGCTCAAAAAGCTGCGTTCAGTGCCGTAAACAACGAGAAAATCAGTTCATTTATTCAAAAGTTATTGCGATTTGAAAATTCAACGAATAGTGTTTTATTAAATGTCTATCAGACTTTAAAGCTCAAAAGCATAGATAGAACAGTTGTCTCTTTGAGCTCGGGGAGCTCAAAAACGTAATAAGTGCTTTGAGCGCTAAGTATCAAATTAGCGGGAAATTGGAGGGATGGCTTTTAGGGTCAACCGTTTTCCAGATTTTTTTGTTAGGTACGTGTTCACGCTGTGACTACTGAACCGATTATCATGAAATTGTGCATACATTTATAGTGCCCTGAAAAGGAAGGCTACTTTTCATTCCAGAAAAATTAATATTTTCCGTAGAGATTATGGAAGAGCGATGTATTTATTTTCTGAAGTCGACACGAACGGAGGCGCGGGTATAATTTAATAATACCTATGTATTTGTTTTTTTATTGATGAATAATATTCATTAATAAAAAACAATTATGAATAATTTCTGAACGCAGATAGAGGTAAAGTTTCCATAGATAAAAGGTAGTTTAAAAAAAAAATATGAAACCCAAACCTATTCGGTATCGGTTTCTAAACTGTTCAGTTTGAGTCAATCACAAGTACTTACTTGGTATTTACAGGGAGTGACTATTTATCTGAGCGTCCCGTAACAAGAAACGCAATGGGACAACTGGCGACCTGTAAAATTTTATTCAGTATTGTGATCCGACAACCTTTAACAACAACTGTCAGGTAATTTGACAACTGGGAATCACTGTTTAGTGTGCCTTTGGAAGTCGAGAAGTCCAGGATTTAAAGCTAGCTCGAAAAGGATGGTGTCCACGCACGCGTTATAATCTAAAACAAAAAAGGCTTGGTATAAAACAGAAAAATGTTTTATATTACACTTTTATGTCTTTTATATACTTAATAACATTGTGGCTTCATCATAATATTACCTTTTTCGATAATAGATTGAAAACGAAATTTAATCTGACACATTTAAACACCATTATCTTAATACCTACCCGCCTGACAACTGTTATCAGACATGGAAAATATTCACAGTTCACACAAAATAGTAAAGCATAATGTATAAAAATTGTTACAGATCACGAATATTTATGAATAAATAAATGAAAATGACCTAGGTTCAGAATAATCCCTTTGAGTTAAAGGAAAGTTTATAAATTAACCTGTACATCTGACTAATGGCTATGAGTATAAAAAATAATCTAAATCGATTCATAAACAAATACGTTATGCGCGAACGTTATGTACGAGTACTTAGGTATATAAAAAATATAAATATGTAAAATCGAATAGAGAACCTCCTTTTTCCAAAACAAGGCTTACTTACAGATAGTTACTTACTATCAGTAAGAAGTAGAAGTAACTTTAATTATAGATATTGTGTATTTTGCTTTGGAAATTTCCTCGCATCTTTATGGATGCCTATTTATTAAATCCCTGTATTAAACGACATTAGCTTGCATGTCAATAACTCATTATTCTTTGTATAATAAACTAAAGTTATCGCGACTTACTTGATAAGTCTATAGTTTTACGTAACTAGATTTTTATTTGAATACCAAGTTGAGCATTTATTTTTATCATAAAGTAAAACGCACATAGTTATAGGGAAAATGAATTAGTAACACGTTATATATAATGAATATGTAGTTAAATACCTATGTAGAGACATTCGCCGCACCATAGAAAAACAGTTGCTAAATTGCAAGTAGGTCGAAATATGTTAGTTCGACCGCACCCACGCAACCATTATACGCTGATCCTAAAATGTTTATTGACCTACCTACGTTGTACCCTTACAAGTAAGTGAGGCAGAGCGGGGAAGGCGGCGAGGGAGTTCAGTTTACCCTGGTTATCTCAGCACACGTTCCGCAGATGAGTCTCGACGGAAACCCCGCCGTTCTCTCATTACGTACATTGTTTTGGAGCCAGTGTTTTGAACGTGCTCGACGCCATTTTGCCTCTAGTCACAGACAGTAAATTATTACCTATGTCCACAGCATAGGGTCTAGATTGAACCGAACTAGTACGAAAACAATAAAGACTTGTAGATTATATTATGATGTGTGTTGATAACAACATATCGGCTTCGGCATGTTATTATGTTTACAGCTCGTGGTCTAGCTCTTACAAGCCGGTTTTTATTTGAAATTTATTTGACAATTTTTTTCGACAGCGAATTGATTTAAATTTGGAATGCAGGGCAATAAACAAAACTATCCAATAGACATATTATTTTGTTACTGAAATGAGTAGGATACTATTCAGCAATTACGCATTTCTTGTTGGGGTGTAAGTTGTGCGTCAAGACTGGGTGAGGATGGCGTCTGGGGGTTGTCTGCGGCCTGGCTGCGACCTACATCGGTACCTCACACCCGCGGGTGTCGGGAGCAACCCTCCCGGCGGAGACGCGCGCCGTCTGCCCTCAGCCTTGTCTCCCCGCACCTCTTCACACTTGCATTTTATAAGACAAGTCTTCACTTGTCTTGTATTTTGATACAGCTGTAATATTGTAATATCGCCTAGATCGCCGTACAACTTAAAAGCCCATATATTAAGTCCTCCAGAAAATTTCTAGCATTTCTTCTTGCTCCATTATTACTATTATAAGGCTAGGTATTCATTTATAACAATATTATTCAGGAGTCTGATCCTTGATTAGATATTGGTCAATATTAACTCAGAAATACCATCCATCCATGTTCTCCACTACATCGGAATTATGCATTAAATTGTAAGTAAATTGATGCCATGTTCGCTCATACAGATAACAGTTGACGTCAGAAAAGTGACCTTTTGACATTAATGTACGAACATGGATACTCTGTTTGTAGAGAAAGCTGTCAAACTAATACAACTATAAAATAAACACTAATATCGAAGTCCTTTTTCTTTTTGTTTAGGCGGAAAAAAAAATTCCTAACCGCAAACTCCGTCGTTCGGGGCAACGAGCAGGGTAGTGTGGGGCCTTCACTCACTAAAGAAACCCGCCGTATGCCGTCTCTCCACCTTTATTGGCGGGCCACTGGAACTATGTTACATTCCTTCGGTGGTAATATCGAAGTCCTAACAAAAATATGTCAACTTAAAATTTGATCATGTAGATTAATATGAGTAGACTAGAGCCGCTCACCGAAAGAAAGAAAGTGACCATTCCGCTATACAAATCCATATATTATTAAATGGTTATGCCTCATCCACCGATTTAAATCAATGGCCTTCCATCATTTAATAGTTGAATGTACGGACACATTCAACTATTAAATGCGAGACACAAAGGCAAAAACTCAACTCCAACACTCAAAATACCTGCGAATATACTTTATTATCTACCCGGCTAGCGGACAAGACAAAATTTAGTAGTTCCATAGTTTTTAAGTACGAGTATATACCTTAAGCTTGTGTATTCTCCAATGAGGGCAGCGTTATCTATTTGATAAAGCCCTCTTATTATATAGAATAAAAAATAAAAAAAATCTTTATTTTTTAATCTTTTACATGATGATGAGAAGACGTCATTTGACAATGTTTCGTACATTGATAGTGTTATAATATGTATTGAATTTAGGTATATTATGTGCACAGAACACCCCAAAAAATTATTATGATGCCGCTGATGTCGTATGATAACTAATGAAGTAAAATTTCAACCAGCGTGGCATAGTCGCCAGTTTTATTTTTCTTCCACGTACGGAAGAAGCTTTGGGTGCTCAAAGAGAGCGACATGCAACCAGGAACTCTTTGTTTTGTAATTACACCAGATGAAATTGTGCCCCATAACATTATCTATTTCAAAATAATAATAACTAAATAAAAACTGTGTTATAAATGTTTTTATTTCTAAATAAAGACATGTTATTAAAATGTATTTTTTTTTCAATTTCAGATCATTGAGCCAGTGATATGTAAGCCAGAACCTCCAGAATCACCTCCAAAGAAACTGCGGAGTGAGGACTACACGACGGCGACATATGCGTTACTCCTGGATCCTTACTCTGCCATACACTATCGGACGCTGCCAGCATTCAGGCCGTGGGATAAACGAGAACCAGTATTGCAGCACCCAGAGCGTGTGGTGCGTGTCGCCGATTGCACAAGCTATGAACGTGATTATCAGCCGAATGTCGCGTTAAAACCTCTGACGCCTCCCGTCGATGACGTCACCTCCTCCACGTCTCCACAGCCGCATAGCGACTCGGAGTTAGCAGCGCGGCTCCTCGATGCAGAAGCTAGGCTTGCAGAGAGAGCGCGGCTGTTAGACGAACGTGAAGCAGAATTGGTCAGGCGTGAGGCTCGGCTCGATCAGAGAGAGGCGGAAATCGCTCTACGGGAACGGGATATAGCTGCCAATAACACCCCTGAGCCGAAGCTCCCTCCACCCAAGCAAGAAGAACCAGAGCCACCGCCATGTTGACCAATACGCGTCATCACCCGGTTGCGATAACAGTGATCCGCGATGAACGCTTAGTGACATTTCGTGTCCACAGTACAAACGGTTAGGTGTTGTATGAATAATGTAAGCTTTTGGCTCCGCAGCACCATGTAAATATTATTCCTGTACTTGGATATTATTGTTCTTTGGAACCGAGTCTATGAAGACGTCTTTCTATTTATACTGTTTTGAATAATTTTACCTGGCGACACCGATTTAGGTGTTGCCATAAATATGCATATTCGATAGTAGTATCGATTTTTACCAGATTATACAATAGTATGATGCAGATAAAAATAGTTGTACAACATCATATCAAGTACAGTTTTATGAAATTAGTTTTTGTACAATATACAGTTTTTCTTGTAGTCTTTTCAAGCGTGCCATTCTATGGGTACCTCTGTTACCTTTCATATAACCTCAACTCTGTGCTTTCCATACCTTATTAACAAAATACTCACATATTGTGTAATATAGAAAAATAGTTTATAAACTACAACTATAAGCATAATTTATACAGGGTTATTTTTAAGATTTTTTTGCAATACCTACATACCTACATAAGCAATAATGTTGTTTATAGATTTAATTTCACGTATAGGTGTTGTCCTCCATATAAATATCTTAAATGTACCTACTCCGTAAAAAAATTGGTTTACACAGATGCAGGCTTGATTTTTTTTTAATATTGCACAACATATCTCAAAAAATATTGCTTGGTTTTTCTGCCTAATGATTTTATTTTGACAAATAACTCTGTATAAAACCTCAGCCATACCAAATAGTATACCTAAAATCTCAAACTCACAAATGCGTCATACTTTTTACATTAAGGCTGTATGAAAATATATTGAATTTAATTTCTAGATTGCATACAGATTAGACTTGTCTTAGAAGAAAGAAGCACAAGTGTATAGATAACTTGTAAAAATTACGTTGTGTCAGGACACTTAAATCTGTCTTATGTCCATCTGTCCAACTGGCAACATTATCAGTCTGTATTGTCTGTTCTAAAATTTTCATTTTTTGTCTAGTACATACCTATATTTATAAAAAAAACTTTGCTGGATTGATTTGTGTGTGTGATCAATAAATTGTTATTTATTACAGTGTCAAAAGTGGCCTAGTAGGACAGATGTAATTAATTCATATAAAACATAATATATGTTGTTTATAGCTTTGTTATACATTTTAACGTTGTCCAGGCCAACTAAATTATCTTTAAGGTACATCCCACAGTCTACCTCATTATATTAAAGAAAAAATTGGCTAAATTAAGAAATACTATTGATGTAAGACACTGAATGTCATTTAAGTTTCTTGAAATTGTTTTGTCGAGCAATAATTTTAAATAGTGATAAATCACTGCCTGATATTTTATTAATTAGATTTTGTAGTCAAAAATAAATCAGGGTTGTTATAATAGTTACAACATTGTCTCGACCTTAGATTCTTTCACATTGCAAATGTCTACTCAAAGAAATTAATATTACCTACATATATTGTTTTTATTTAAAAAAAAAAAAACAATATTAACGTATAAATTATTTGAGAATAAGGAAAAAGAGATTTTTTGTACTAGCGGGAAACGAACCCGCGTCTTTTCCAATCCGGGGAAGTGCTCTAAGCCACTGAGCTATAGTACAGGTACTTCGACCATCCCAATCTCCTTATTACATTTGTCTTTACGACGTTTCCCGCTAGTACAAAAAATCTCTTTTTCCTTATTCTCAAATAATTTATACTTTAAAAGTGGCGGAGCATGTCAAATGCTAAAAAATATAGATCAAAAATGTTTAATATTAACGTAATCAAGCGATGATTGGTAAAAAAATAATAATTCCATTGTACAATTATAAATTATCACTTTCTCATCACAAATATGTCTATATTTGGAAAATAATGTAAAATATTTAATTTATAAAGTTTTTGATATGGCAATTTTGAGCAGTGTTGAAAAAATGTTTTTTTTTATCTGACTTTTTCGATCACCTAAATATGGCTGAAGTATTATTTAATCGGTTAATTATAATAATATTTTAATGGATATGGCCACACATTATTGTAAACCTCTTTGCCAGTAATAGTGCATTTTAATTTAGTGCCTATATTAAGTGACAGCGATTATTAATGCAGGCACTGATGCTAGTGACCTTGTGTGATTTTAACAATGACCTCTTGGACTACCAATTATAATTTTATATCTGGTATGAACATTATAATGAACAATATTCAAATCAAATTATAATTTATCATTCGGCAAAACTAATAATATATCTAAATCTTTTCTACATTCATAACAACTTATTTTAGTAAATCTGTATAGTGCTTATAAATTACAAGTCAAAGTATTTTTATGGAGTGTACCTATTATTTAAAAGGACTTATTTAGTCAAGATTTTTTTTTAAGTGGATTGCGGACCTCTTGACGGGAAAGAAAATTCTGTTGTTGTAGTTAATTTTCAAGAGGACAAAGGTGAATGTATAATAGAGACCTTTCTTTAATTTACAAAATGAGAAATAAGGCTCTTTTGTAAAGATACTCTGCATTTTTGTTTGACTATTTGGCCAATTCGAACATAATTTTTTATATAGGTATTAATATTTACAATATAATGAAAGATAGTGTCTATGAATACACTGATTACAATAATATGTAGACCAGAGTAATGTTTGTTTCATCATTTGCACTTGACATTTTCACAATAGTATTCTAGAAAAGTTATGATTTATTTGTATTGAGCCTTTATGGCTGTTTTGAATTTATTGTAATATTCTTACCAGATTATAGGGATTATGTATTGAGTAGTTTTTACGCACTTTTAAGTAGCGTATCAGAAATAATATGCAAATATAACCCGTAGGCGGCCTATTTATTTTACGAATTTATTGTACATATCGCCATGTTTGCCTACAAATATTTGTTTATAAAGTTTATATTGTAACAGAGTTGTTTTTCGGGCATATAATTTCTAATACGCTAACTATAGAAGCTCTGGTCGTGTTAAGCGACAAATATAATTAATTGTGAAATATAATTTCACGTAAAAATGACTTTGGCAAAGCTCAAAACGTATAAAATAAATCGAAACGATATTTCTTTTGATGATATTTTTTCCTTCAAAGAGTGCTATGTTTCGTAGTTAGTTGTTGTAGAATAAGATTTCAGTTTTAGAATTAATTATTATCTCTAGTCAGAGACCTTTTGAAAAAAAAAATTACCATTTACTTATAATATATTATTCAATATTAGGTACCTTAAGCGAGTGTAATAAGAATAAATTATTGTTTTAAACATTAAATAGTGTACATTAGAAATGAACTGCATGTCGTTATATTATATTAGGTACCTATGTATAATTAAATACCAACTATTATTATATTATGAAACTTTTCTGTCAGTACTTGTTATTGGATAATTTTGGTGCTACATGTTTTGGCTTGGCTAACTAGTATTTAACTGTATATAATTTAGTATTTATTGGCAAGTATTTTGGTTCAACTAATATTATTGGTTTTTAAATACTTAAAATTAAAAAAAAATGTTGTTCTTTGAGTAGGCATATAAATTTTCGGTCTTGCGATATGAAAAAAAAAGTGAATTAAAATTGTGGCTAAGCCATTTTTAACCTTAAAGAATGCTTTAATTGTATTAGCGTAGGCATTTGTAACGATAGAAAAGTTTCAATTAATCTCTCACTGTCTTCTAAACTACAAAAATGATTATAATCATTGTACTATGGATGGTGCTAAGGATCTTGACGTGGTTATTGTATTTCACGATCTAAAACAAACTCAAGTAGGTTGTATATCCTAATTACAAAAGAGAGTTGTTATTTTTGTAATATCTCTCACGTTGTAAGGCAGTGAGGTGATGTGTAAATATTTATATACCTATGATACTAAGCTACGAATGAACGCCAGGCTGTTTGTATAATTCAATATACTTAAATTTGATGATGTAAATTGTCTCTTACTTTGGCTGGTTCAGGTGCTAGAGGCAATCTGTCCAAGTTTACAATGAGTTTTACGATTAAAACGAGTTTGCAACACTACATTGTTGCCATGTGAAAAAAATATTTTATAACGTAATTGTTTTAAATTCGGTATTATTATTAAAACTAAGTTGACAACTAAATTGTTGCCATGTGAAAAAAAAATACTTTTTAACGTAATTATTTAAATTCGATATTGTTTGGTTATAAATGCACTTAATGGTATTGAGATTCCTCCCACTGCACCTAAATCCTTTGGCAGCTCAGAGTCTCAGCAAAGAAATGAGATAGAGTTTCTAGCGGAATTGGTGATTTGCCAGAGTGAACATGCTCTGTGATCTCATGTGTGATTGTTATACATCAATTTATAAATAAAGTCGTGAGTCGCAAAATGCAAATAAAAAAAAATATTTACCTTGTGTGTGCTTATAAACACAGATGGCGCTGAATTCCATTGCTTTGCTTAACTTCAATACAATAATGTACGTACGATTTCTAAAATGTATTGCCATTCTTATCGAAATGTGAAATATAATGTATGGCTGATGATATCGAGAGATTTTTTTTTTATTATACGAATGAAGTTTTGTTTTGTGCCAATAATGACTTTAAGCGCCTGACGGAATAGTGCATAGATAGCTATGGCAATAGATTTTAAACAGATAATTCCAATTAAACTTTTGATTTTTTTTGTGTCATTTCTATAATAATAAGGCTAAGAGTAAATGGACATTTGTATTCTCAAAGTAATATTTGCCACATTATAAAAATAGTGAATTGTTCAATAAACAAAAATCAAAATTATTTGTTTTGGTTTACTTAAGTTATTAAATTTGTATAAAATATGAGCCAATAAAAAATGTTACAAAGGATTATCTCCTGTAATCTTTCTTGCCCGCGTTTACTTTTTAAATTTGACAGCTAAACTCCTGGGTCTAAGTAATAGTAACTCCATGTAACGTAATAATTATTTTTAGGAGTGCAAAGTAGAAGTTTGACACAATAACTATATTTATATTTTTTTGCGAGTGTATTATTAAAACGGCAAGTTTCAGGGAAGCGACATGATTATGAAAAGTGTGTGTCATCAGAATGTTGGCTTCACGGCTTGAGGACCTCTAATCCAACGAAACATTCCTTGCGTTTTTTGGATTATACTAAAATATTTTTTTTCAATATCACTGAAATAGTATTTATATTGTAAAGTACCTGATAGATTAGAGATATTAATAAATTCTGTTCTGTAATGCACACACATGTTCGTAATACGTGTATCGTGTGTTTTATTTTAAAAATAAAGCTTTTGAGTACCTACCTTGTGGAGCAATAAAATAAAATTATTTCCAATCAAGGTTCTTTATTTTAGTTCTGTTTCTGTTCACATCAAAGGTTTGCATCTGTTCTCTTGATAAAGGCCCCCTACTGAGCGTTACATCACCACAACCACATCTATTTAGTGCGGATAGGCTTGTGAGATACACCTGTGTAGGAAAAGATCTCAAAATTTCTAGAATCCTCAATGTGAAATTATCATCTTGTCATTTCTTATAAACTACCAGCTGCTATCCGCAACTCCGTCCCTGTGGAATTTAGTTTATTGACGTGATAACGTCTTATAAATCTATGAACGCCGGCCGCACGCACGTAAAAATTTCACGTTCTGCCCAGGGCTGCTAAAACAGTGGCGGTATTTAAAGTAATCTGGCTACGTGGTTCATTTGCAGTTCGTAAGATGGCGGATTTACCGAGTTACTATGTGACCAGCCTATGCTCCGTTAAATTGATGATGATTTAGTTGGTAGGTACTTAAGTAATATTTAGGTATGATTAGAAGCTTCGTATTTACATATACATCAAGCAAAAGAAAAACTATAACAGTTAATATTAATATTATTTTATAGTCCTGCAATACTGCGTAGTTCGAGATAGCAAAGAGTAGAACCTAATCAAGAAACTCTCAGAAAACAATATGACGTTATCACGTAAAATTTTATTATCGTCTCGTCCGTAAACCGTTACAGACAACCATATTTGTTTTTCTGCGGGAATTCCTTTATTCAAAATATAGCAGCCCAAATGACTCCTTATCACATCAGTAAGTTGTAGTCTGGCACTGAAAGTGTCATCCAAATCGAACGACGAAATTAGCCGGAGAAAACAGACAGACAGATCAAAAATTTAAAACAGGTTTTTGTTGTAGGTACCCTACACAGATATGGAACTGTTCCCTTTATCCCTTCACACGCATTTAGTATAAAGTTTCCTCGATTTTATTTATTTGTATAGGCGTAAGATTCAAATATTTGATTGCGTCGTGAGTCTGCAAGTAAGAGTCGAACGTACTGTTTCAGCTTGGGTAGTAAGTCCCATCTATTTTATATGTTGCAATAGCATAGGTACGTCAGAAACTGATATCACATTCTTATAATAGATGAATACGCTAAACTAATCTTACCTAGTGGAATAGATATTACAATAAATCATTTTACGCTAGCGACATCTATCAATGAAAGCAGTACTAGTCATCAAAAACAATTTAATTTCAATAACGTGCATGTAGATGGTGCTACGAGTTGCATTGAGACCCAGGAACATAAACTCTACCCGAGAAGAATGGCAACTTCGAACAAAAAAAATGCGGCAGATTCTGACAGATACAGCACCTATTGAACGCCCCCTTTAATTAATATAGAGAGGGAATTCAAATACGACCACTTATTTTTGTAGCTTTATTAGGATTCTTATTTTAAAAGATTGAAAATAAAAATAGATAAAAATAAACTTTTATTTAACAAAAAATGTAAAATTTTACAATCACAGAACTCTATAATCGCAACTAACTTTGATCACTTTAACTAGCTATTGTGAAAAGTATCCTGAACTGTATATTTTCTTTACACTAAAACACTTAAAACATTTTCTCTGATTTTCCTTCATTCCACCTCGAAACAATTACTTACTAACACTAAAAAACAGCAATAAGCAAGTTCGTAAACTACATTTGCAAGTGACTAAAAGACACTGAGATTCTATTTCGCCCTATTCTTTTCAAACTACCATTTACAACATTCTTAATGGAATGTTTATTTAAAAATTTTCCAAACGTAATTGGATTAAATGTGGCGCCGTCATTCGAAAGGTCAGTATTTTTTGTACATGTATTATGAAAGGTGCTAGGTCTGACTTACTATAGAACGTTCTCGTAACTGGCACTGGCGGTGGTGGTACCTGGGTACCTGCAGCTGGAGTCACTGTGTTATTTATACAAAGATTTTCATCATTGGCACTAGGAGTCACACGTTTTGGTGCTTTTTCAGAACACTAACAAGGAGGACTAGAGCCAGATGTATTCTTTCTTCGCTTATTACAATGTTTACACATTTTGTGTGAACGGATGCGTTTGTGGCCTTTATCTTTTTTTACTGAAGAGTCTGTATCCATACCGGACTCTGAGTTTATAGTTACATAACTTCCCGCTGGTGGAACTGTGCCACCAGGGTCTGGTGGCTCATTCATGGTAATACAATAAATATAAAAAGACTTACCTAAGAGTTTATATACACTACACTACACTACAAAAACTACTATTGATTAATAATTATATACAAGTATAAAAATACCCCTATGATCAATGAAATTACAATTATTAAAATTAAAACAGAAAAACGCGACCGCCCTTTTCGAAGCTTCCCGCCTTTTTTTTCGACAGCCATTTTTTTACATTTGACGAATGACAAATTATGTATTAGGCTGTGTTCCGATATATACACTGCTAGCACTGTCCAGTGCTCTTACGGGGGAAAAATAAAAGACTAAGTATTCTACTCCGCAGTATTCTAGGGAAATATATGACGTCATAAATCGCCGCCGTTTTTGTACTGTGAGCAGTGGCGTTTTCGCGGTAAGGTGCTCTCAGTGGTTTGATCATGTGATCAACAGCGTCCAGAAATTTAACCACTTGCACTATTAAAAAGTATTATTGTTATTGAATATTGTTATTCAAAGATACCGAACCAAGGAAAATTTAAAGAAATTGTGTTTATTGCAGTGTGAAACCAATACTTTGTAAGAAATGTAAATAAGGACAGATTAGTATACTGGACTACGTTCCGTTACAAATAGTAACCAGTAATTGCTAACTATAACGGAACGACTTTGCAGTATACCTACTAAATTGACGTCACACCTTACAGTGCTTGCGGTGTATATCGGAACACACCCTTAGTCTGTGACGTTTTGTCAGTATTGACACCAATGAAAAATAAATAATATATTTAATTATTTTTTCTATACAGTATCATTATTAGGAACCCCCTAGCTATGCCGCATATTCGTAAAAGAAAGTTGACCGGGCCTGATTGAGACTGACATTGGTTAACGAGAGCATTTAATTGTCACGCCGCTGCTCACCAGTTCATTTCACAGATGTGGAATGAAATATAAACGGACGATGTGCTCCATGGCCACACGGAAGATGGTGGTACCAACCCGCTCGGGCATGATTATTGTATTCCTTTTAGCTAGTGGACATTGAACTTTCGCTCGCCATCATATCGTGTTAAAGATCGTAATACGTAATTTCTTTGTGCCTCTGTAAATCAATGTTAATGACCATGCCGTTTACATTTGAATCATTAATTTTATAAAAAGTTTAGTTACAAAAACTCTCCAACAGTAAACTAAAAAAGTACGAGTAGATTACGGAATCACTTATATTATTATTACGGGGTCCATTGCCTCATACCATAATATTGGGCACGAGAGATTGTTCTAGGCCTAGCAGTTACTTTGCTGATTTTTAATAGGTATTAAAAAAAATACAAGTGATGAAAAAAATGCTACAATTTTATTACAAAAATCTGATTTATTAACAATAATAGTGCATTATTTATAAATATCTGGAATGATTAACCATAAATATATAAAACTCAAGTTTTTTTTTTTTACATTATCTGGTTGTCATGTAATATCCCTCTTCTAGTTCAATAATATTGTGTGATCGCTAGTATATAAAAATACCCTCTACCTCATAGACCACAACCATAATAAAGCTAATACCAGTTAAAACTGGTTTATTTTATAATTTCGAGCGGATTGCCTCAATTCGGCCGGACGCTTGCTTCTGAAAGTCTGTTAACTTTAACGCAAGACCCATGTTGCCTTGAATTTTAATCTTGCCTTGGAAGAACGCTTTCTGAGGATTTAGTTTCCCGGAGATCAGATCTACTACATCATCATCGCTCACCATGAAAGTAACATCAGGTTTTTCCTTGCCATTGTACGTTACTTTCCCTTTGCCTTCTTTCGCGTTGATTACCCAATAACCTTCAGCTCCGTTCGGGCCATTTTTGACTTTGAATCCGTAAATACCCCTCACTTTTTCGATTAAGTTATCCGTATCAGTTTCCATGGCATCTTCAAGAATTTTCATATATTTCGCGACTTTGAAGTCTGAGGGGTCACTAGCAATTGCAGCGACGGCATTGGGAGCGACGTTGGTGAACCCTTTACGATACATGGTGACAACGACTGCGCCTCCGAGACCCAAGTTGTGTTGAAGAGCGATCTTGGCACGTGGCACCTGTTGAATTATATATAATTAATACACGCGCTCACAATAGTCGGATAATAAAGACTGAGTTATTAAATTTATAAGCTGATTGTGTAAAATTAATTAATGTGTAAATTTAAAACTTTAAATACTAAACCTTGGCCAATGTCGTTAGTATTTAAGTTAGGACTGGCGCGACCGCCGAACATATTATTGTGAGGAGAATTACGTTTTTATTTTCTTATTTTAATTGCCGAGTCGTGAGAAACTTCACATATAATGTTAAAACTCAAAACAATTGCGTATTAGGTATATGAATATTTGTCCTGTGAATGGGAATCGAACCCACATAAGATGAGCGACCTTGTGTGTATTAAGCAAATAGGCCACTGCATTTGCTGAACCTTAACTGATTCTGGTAAAAAATGGCTACACCAATCGGCATATTAAAAAAGTTAGTCTGTGTAAGATGAAAATGTACGTATATAAACTACATGCTTGAAGAGCTCTGGACGACGCGTGTGTCAGCGTAGGCCCAATCTCCCTCACTTCGAGAGGAAATCTATGCCTTTAGTAGAATAATTACAATAATTTGAGATTGAGGGCCTCGAGCGACTGTCACGATAGCCCAGTTGAGTGCCTAGAACGGGTCGAACAGATCCAAACCCTGCTTGTGGCTATCATTATCTATTTGACATTTTTGTACTGTTATGAATAATAGTTTTGATTATATATATTTATATATATTTGTAGCATTTGACATGCTTAGCACTATACATTAAACACAAAGTGAAAAATGTGAAATCGAAAATAACAGTCAGGAGCAGGATTTGAACCTGCATCTTCTGGATACCGTCCAGATGCTTTACTAATTCAGCCATCCTGACAATTGCTCCTGACTGCTAATTTCGATAACACATCATACTTAACGTCTTTGGGTGACGCCTGCGCCATCTGTCGGACGTATTTGTGTTGTCAGGATGGCTGAATTGGTAAAGCATCTGGACGGTATCCAGAAGATGCAGGTTCAAATCCTGCTCCTGACTGTTATTTTCGATTTCACATTTTTCACTTTATGTTTAATGTATAGTGCTAAGCATGTCAAATGCTACAAATATATATAAATATTTATAGGGTTTGCGTCATTATTAGGTAAAAATCTTAATTGTAAAATTAAGTTTACCTGGTCGGTATAATGTATGAAAATACGTCCGACAGATGGCGCAGGCGTCACCCAAAGACGTTAAGTATGATGTGTTATCGAAATTAGCAGTCAGGAGCAATTGTCAGGATGGCTGAATTGGTAAAGCATCTGGACGGTATCCAGAAGATGCAGGTTCAAATCCTGCTCCTGACTGTTATTTTCGATTTCACATTTTTCACTTTGTGTTTAGTTTTGATTATATCAATTAAACCCATATAGACTTCAAAACCACCAAACACTAAATTATTGATGTCGATTCAAAGATTCAAATATGCCACGAGCACAACCTATAGAAGAAAGTCATGGTAAGCTCATGAGAAGTGCTGAAATAAAAAAAAAGCAGTCAGGAGGACTGCCGACAGAAGTGAAAACTTAAAACTATAAACAAAAAGTTGTTATTTTTGAATACCTAAATTAATATTTTTATCTTAATTAACTGGTTGAAATACTTCCACAGATTTAGAGAAATTATATAAGTGTTCATATATAAACAAACACAAAAACATAGCATCACGCCTGTATTCCCCGAAGGGGTAGGCAGAGATGTACTACACACCAACGACTCGCCAGCTATGTTTGAGTCCCACGTAATAGGGGGCGAGCCTATTGACGTCTACTGGGCACATTTCCAAACTCCGGGCTGCTACTGAGAATTTTTCTTTTTAGGTAAAAGCTCAATAGCTTTTTGCCCGACCCGGGGATCGAACCCGAGACCTCATGATTAGCAGTCGCATACACTACCGCTACACCACCGAGGCAGTGTTATTATGAATCATAATGTATTTCATGTACTCACATAACTCACATACTATACATATTATATATATAAAGCTGATACATTTACCAAGGACTCTTGTGATATTATGAAACATTTTTGAAGTTTTCACTTCATCGTTAACACGTCACGTGACTATGTCGATGACAACTTATATGAATTTACTTACTATCCAAACCTTCATAGAGAAGTTTTCACTTCAACAATATCTTCCCAAAACATTACCATAGGATAGGTAGTTACTGCCATTGCACAGTCACAGAGTGCGACACGCAATGCGATCAGTCAAACTTTGACTAATTAGCTGTTGATTAATCCAAAACGCTACCAATAGGTACCTTCTCCATTGTATTTTGTATCAGTCAGATAGAGAGAAAACAAACTATACATCATCGGCGTGGGAAACATATTTGATATTATATTAACAATAAACATCTGCTACTGTCACTTGGTAAGTTACTGAGCGGCTCATGAACTTGGCAATAGCAGGAGCACGGCCAGGCTCACCATAAAGATCATCCACTACGTTTGCGAGACTTGGGAAACAAAACGGCTGTATATGTGTAGACTAACACTGAAGTAATGTAACATAGTTCCAATGGCCCGCCAGTACAGGCGGAGAGATGGCACACGGCGGGTTTATTTAGTGGGTGAGGGCCCCACACTACCCTGTTCGTTGCCCCGAACGACAGTGCAGTTAAAAAATGTAAGTCTTGTATTGTGTGTGTATAGACTACATATTGTGATATTAATATTTTTTGTTTTATTGCACGCCTCTTAAGCGAAGCGTTGAGGTGGGTTCTACTCCCGCTTTACACGGAACAACTGATTTTTCAAACTTAAAATGTCTATTTATCATATATTGCATTTGTAAAATAATATCTACACACACATAAAGAACAAACACTAATTTTAACACTCATGATATTTTTGATGCCATTTTTGTTATTTAAACTAGTTAAAAAACTGTTTGAAAAAAAATCTGGCTCGGACGTCCGTGAGTTGTAGGTAATGTATGTTAACACGATAACAACCAAAATACTTTACTAATCGAACCATTTTTTTTTCGTTTACGAATTATTATGATTAGGAATAGAGCCCTATTACTTTTCACGGTCTGATTCGATGTGGTTTAATTGTTATTAAATAAACAAAAAAATACTGAATATTTACGCTCGACGCGACACTAAAACCAGCACCTTTAATGAGAACTACCTTTTTACGTACGCATAGCCACCGGCCACCGGTGGTTTTACTATCGTCAACAGAACGCCGTTTGCCCGGCCGGTACATTGTTTTTTGTTAAAAGCAAGTTCTTACCTTTGCTTGACGAACTGGTGTTATTTGTCAAGTGTAATAACTATTTTATCCATAACAATAATTAAAAACACTAAACACACGTAAATAATAACACACCAACGATATAAAACACGAAAAAAACATATTTTACATTCCACAATTTTTACGACACTGAAATGTTAACCTTGACGTAATGACGTTTCGGTTCATTTTGACGGCCGGGCGCAAGCGATTTTACAACTTGTTTTTACAAGAATACAGTTTATATTGGTTTGAGTATCAATATAGAAGTACTTCTTAAAATTAGCGCTAGATGGCGTATAAGACATGAAACCCACATTAGTACTTTTTGAAATTAGCGCTATCTATGTGAATTATTGAAAACTACTTAGTAAGACCAATACATTATCAGTTAGGGTGACGCACCCCTTTACGACCGTTTTGAATATTTTTACAAATAATAAGAAATGTATACGAACGCGGTTTACGAATTTAATGCACATTGAAGCGTACGAAATTCACTGCCAAATTTTGACAGTGCTACCCTCCACACTGCCGTACAATTTGCTTAGTCACCAATGAAAAATCTAGTGTGTGAATGTGTGCCGTGTTTTGCAGAAAAAATAGCCGCAGACGATTCTTTGAAGGTAAGAATTTATACCGAAATCATTGTGTTATACGAATCTAGTGTGATAATAATATGAAAGCAGTATCGAATTTGAATATTGTACTAAGTAAATTATATAAAATAAGATTTTTCAAAAAAAATTCGGGTGGTCGTCAAACGGGTTCATGTTTTATACCGAAAACCCATTTACGACCACATGGTCGCAATGTGGTTTATTTCAGACTCTTTTCTCTGTAATTTTTCTAAAGAATGCTACAAATACAAACAGAGGTTATTCAATACAAATGTTCGTAGTAACTTTGTTAAACTTAGTACCGAATTTCGGCCACCAAAATATCATAAAATTTGTAGGTAAGAGTGTTTCAAAATATTTCATTGAACGTGGCCGTAAACTAGGTTTTGGTCACCTGTTTTCGGCCATAGATGTTTTTACATGGACGACAAGTGGTACAAATTATATTATTTTACGCCCATCATGATTAAAAAGAGGCCGTTAACGAGTTAGAGTGATCCCGATTAACGACCACTCAAAATTGTCCCGGCTGGAAACTAGTTGTCAGTCATTTTATTGGCGACCATCAGATTTTACCGGCTCTCAAACGACGATTATGACTAGATGATGAACCTAGTAAAGCATACATTAAAAAATATTTTGCTAGGTCGCTTAATGTTCTTGTTTGGAATTGCTTAGTGCAGGGATATTGCTTTTTTTTGTTGCAGATGTCAAGCACAACTAAAAGACAAAAGAAGAAAAGGCCTGTTGGTAGAACAAACTTTGCCTATTCTAAGGAGGCTTTATAAAGAAAATTAACACAGTGTGAAAACGTGAAATCGAAAATAACAGTCACGAGCAGGATTCGAACCTGTATCTCCTGGAATACCGTCCCAGATGCGTCGTAGAATATCCTGAGACAATCCTGAATTGGCAAAGCATCTAGGATTTCACATTTTCACACTTTCTGTTCATTTATATGACTAAGCATGTCAAATGCTAAAAAAGTATATAAAAATAAAGAAAATGTTTTTACTGGAGGAAAACCTGGTATCAGATGGTATCGTATTTTTTTGAGGTGGCCTCCTTGGCTCCTGAGATTATTGTGCTTGAACCTGAATCGATTAACCTCATAAGAAAATGATTTACAGATCCAGAACTATTTCTGTCTGAAAGAGGGTTATTGGATATTTGGAAGGATCCCAACCGAATTAACTTTCTATGCCCTAAGTCAGGAAAAGTTCTGGCGTCCAAGGGCTTTCAAACGTATATACGTCCGTCAACAAACGAAAAGAAAAACACACAATCACGGTGCTTATTGCGATGACAGTTTCCACCTTTATTATGTCCGCCTTTTTGGTATTGCTGTACTTGCGCCCGCCAAAAACTGTTATAGAAAACAATTTTAATGTTTAATGTTTTAAGACTCGCTTATTTTCATTGATTAAAAATAAAAGATCACAAAATATTTGCAGTTTTATTTAAATATTAAATTTTAACTTTATGTCCCTGTAAAAGAGACTGATATTCCTCGTCTAAAGCTGTGGCAGACAATCGGTATATCAGTGGACGTAAACTAGTCGAAATGGCCGAAAATGCGTTAAATCGCTCACTTTTTATTTTTTCTCATATAATGTTACAGCTAGCTAAAAAATATTAGTTTTTCTTTTGATACTACGGCATTTGGTGTATACATACAACATAATTTCTTACACTAAATATTAATATTTCTAATAAAAAAATGAAGCTGAATTTTATATCAGCATAAACTGGTCGAAAAGGGGTCACTCTACCCTACTTATCAAATAATCAATTTTATTGTGAAAAATGAAGATTATGAGGCGTGCAGTTTTTATGTTTGCTGTGGCGCCCAGTCGCAAGAATCTACATCCAGCAATAGACAATATGACAATGTTCTGATACTGATCGACAAGATTGGTTCAGTAGTTGAGCGTGAAAGTGTAAGAAACAAACTCACTTTCACATCTATAATATTTAGTAAGGCTAGCATACGTACGTAGCAACAGTAGCTTTAGAATTAATAATTATACTTGTACATAACATGTATAATTATTTAATTATGATTCATTCTATGCATACAAGGGTCAATCGAGGTGGCTGTTATTTCCTATTTAACATACACTGATTGCGTCAAGTCACTACCAATCCGGGTCCGCGTGGACTTAAAAATATAAATACGTCACTCTACGACCATAAATTACCTCTATGTAAAAATAGCTACTATACCACGGGAACCATCGATTTTCCGGGATTAAAGGAAGCCTACTTTCTCTACAGACGAATATTTGCCGGCCACTCTCTCGCAGACTAAATCTAGTTTTAAGGTTATATCTCAAAGTAGCAGAATAAATCGTATACCAGTTTTTAAGTGTAATAAAGAGCTATCAAACAAAAATAATAATATATTTTTTATGTAAAAAAAAATGTGTTATATTCAGAGACGCCTAAATAGCCTAATACAATCATTTTTTCTCAAATACATCTCTTGAAAATCAAATACATTATCTTAAATGTACAAACAGCTCCGTTATACGGATCAAAATTTATTTAACTTTCAGTCATTTTTCTTCTAAGCCTTTTAGTCAATATTGTTGAAAATTAAAAAGAAAATGAGGAAAGTTAGCATTCTCTTAAGTTTCTAAGTAGAAAAATTATTTTTTATTCCTATAACATTTAAAGTAAATTGGTAAACATAAGGGTTACTTATTATTATTGAGCAGTGCTGTGCGGTGTGTGTACATTTATTGTAATTATTGTGGGAAATGGAACGTAAGAGTGACCGCATAAAGTGAGTCATTCACTCACTTTATGCACGAGAACGGAGTGATCGAGAGGTGAAGGAAGGAATGCAGGCAGACAGACGGAAGGCATAGTACGTATAAAACCGTATGTAACCATATCAGCGTATTTCCTGAACTACTATCTCCACATTATGTATAATTAGATTAAATTAGGTAAGAGTAATACTGAAGTTAAGTTGTGTTCTGTCCGATGTGCACCAAACATTACGATTAAAAATGTTTTTACAGATTTTGTCTTATTATTTCGTTCACGCTTTATTAGCTTTGTCTGTATCTATCTATCTACGTAACGGAACATTTGAAAGTGATTTTCACCCACTTCTAAACTCTGCATTATCATTCTCTTCAAAACTTTTCACACTTATCAAACACCCATGATGATAAAACAATGATTTAAGAAGTATTTAGATATTTTTATATATATTTTTAGCATTTTACATGCTTAGCACTATATTTTTCAATTTGTGTTTAATTTAAGAAGTAGTTTTTTTTATTGCAAACTGGTTCTATCGTAAATCATACCATAACAAAAGAAATAACGTATTTTATATAAAAGTACTTTTGATGCTGTTTTGAGATACAAAACAAGATAAATGATAGTTAGTAGTAAAAGCTAAAACAACACGCTTTGAAAGCTAGTTTAACTAAAAAGTATAAAATACAATTATAATAAATAAAACGATTGTAAAATAGTATGGGGTGCTACTACTATACTGACGTTGGGGACATTCACGGTCGGATCAGCCACGGTCACCGTGTGCCGGGATTAAAAATGTGAACACTTTAGATCTATTTCTTTTAGCAATTGACATGCTCCGCTACTTTTTAAAGTACAAATTATTTGTGAATAATGAAAAAGAGAATAATGAAGAGAAGAATGTGAACCTTTTTTATTGATTATGGTTTGAGACGAGCTACGGCTCAGCTCTTTGATGGTAAGTGGTAGCTGCTGCTGCTACACTCAACTATACTAAGAGTACTTTCAAGCCCCTGCCGACCACTTCATCTCACGGGTATGAAATGAAAGATTGCGCGGCTATTACCCGTCACAACCCAAAAACACCGAAGTGCTTCTCGGTCCGTACCGACTCGCTCGAGTCCGATAACAAGTCAGGAG
Source organism: Leucoma salicis (assembly GCA_948253155.1). Taxonomy (NCBI): domain Eukaryota; kingdom Metazoa; phylum Arthropoda; class Insecta; order Lepidoptera; family Erebidae; genus Leucoma; species Leucoma salicis. The sequence goes on along the minus strand of OX411819.1, from coordinate 4,398,806 downwards.
TCGCACTTATCCTAATCGCTGTCCAATAACTAGTCAGTAGTCCCCCTTGGCACCCAACCCTAGCACCAGGGATACTACAGTGATACCTGCTTACTTCCCTTAGTCGCCTCGTATGACAAGTAATCTCTGTCAAGATATCTGAGAGTTGTACGCAATTTATTCATTATTATTGTCAAACATTTAACTGATAAAGACCCCGCACAAAGAATTTACGATATCAACTGAGAAGGTTTAAACACTTTATTTGTATAGATATTTAAATGGTTCGACTTGCGATACGATATTATTAGAACTTTGCCCTCGAGGTCCGCGGCTTATTTACGGCATAAACCAGTCGATGTTATTAATAACTCTGCAGTCAAAATAATAGAGATATTTTGTATATATATATTTTTGTATTATTGCGCGTAACCTTGGTAAGCAACCGGTAGCTGACGAACTATCAAGCTTAAAACCATGCATTAGCATCCCGTAATGTCCGCCCATATATATACTTATACTATAATAAAACTGTAACAGAGCTGTCTGTAGATTTAAGATATTTGAGAAAAAAATACTTTAATAGGCTATATAGGAGTGTCTAAGAACAATACAGTATTTTTTAGAATATTTGTCTGTTTGTTTGTTCGCGCATCACGCAAAAACTACTAGACGGATCTTAATGCAACTTTTTTTATTTGAAAGGCCTGATTAGACTTAAAAACTGGTATACATTTTATTCTGCTACTATATCGGGAACCTGAGATATAACCGAAAAACTAGAAAATTATTTAAACTAGATTTTTTTATTTTATTAAAAAAAACTACTGGACGGATTTTGATGCAACTGATTTTATTTGAAAGGCCTGATTAGACTTAAAAACTGGTATACATTTTATTCCGCTACTATATCGGGAACCTGAGATATAACCGAAAAACTAGAAAATTATTTAAACTAGATTTTTTTTTAATTTATTAAAAAAAACTGCTGGGCGGATTTTGATGCAACTGATTTTATTTGAAAGGCCTGATTAGACTTAAAAACTGGTATACATTTTATTCCGCTACTATATCGGGAACCTGAGATATAACCGAAAAACTAGAAAATTATTTAAACTAGATTTTTTTTTAATTTATTAAAAAAAAAACTGCTGGGCGGATTTTGATGCAACTGATTTTATTTGAAAAGCCTGATTAGACTTAAAAACTGGTATACATTTTATCCCGCTACTATATCGGGAACCTGAGATAAAACCGAACAACTAGAAAATTATTTAAACTAGATTTTTTTTAAATTTATTAAAAAAAAACTGCTGGGCGGATTTTGATGCAACTGATTTTATTTGAAAGGCCTTGATTATACTTAAAAACTGGTATACATTTTATCCCGCTACTATATCGGGAACCTGAGATAAAACCGAAAAACTAGAAAATTATTTAAACTAGATTTTTTTTAATTTATTAAAAAAAAACTGCTGGGCGGATTTTGATGCAACTGATTTTATTTGAAAGGCCTGATTAGACTTAAAAACTGGTATACATTTTATTCCGCTACTATATCGGGAACCTGAGATATAACCGAAAAACTAGAAAATTATTTAACATGGATTTTTTTTAATTTATTAAAAAAAAAACTGCTGGGCGGATTTTGATGCAACTGATTTTATTTGAAAGGCCTGATTAGACTTAAAAACTGGTATACATTTTATCCCGCTACTATATCGGGAACCTGAGATATAACCGAAAAACTAGAAAATTATTTAAACTAGATTTTTTTTAAATTTATTAAAAAAAAACTGCTGGGCGGATTTTGATGCAACTGATTTTATTTGAAAGGCCTGATTAGACTTAAAAACTGGTATACATTTTATCCCGCTACTATATCGGGAACCTGAGATATAACCGAAAAACTAGAAAATTATTTAAACTAGATTTTTTTTTAATTTATTAAAAAAAAACTGCTGGGCGGATTTTGATGCTACTGATTTTATTTAAAAGGCCTGATTAGACTTAAAAACTGGTATACATTTTATTCCGCTACTATATCGGGAACCTGAGATATAACCGAAAAACTAGAAAATTATTTAAACTAGATTTTTTTTTAATTTATTAAAAAAAAAACTGCTGGGCGGATTTTGATGCAACTGATTTTATTTGAAAAGCCTGATTAGACTTAAAAACTGGTATACATTTTATCCCGCTACTATATCGGGAACCTGAGATAAAACCGAAAAACTAGAAAATTATTTAAACTAGATATTTTTTAATTTATTAAAAAAAAACTGCTGGGCGGATTTTGATGCAACTGATTTTATTTGAAAGGCCTTGATTATACTTAAAAACTGGTATACATTTTATCCCGCTACTATATCGGGAACCTAAGATAAAACCGAAAAACTAGAAAATTATTTAAACTAGATTTTTTTTAAATTTATTAAAAAAAAACTGCTGGGCGGATTTTGATGCAACTGATTTTATTTGAAAGGCCTGATTAGACTTAAAAACTGGTATACATTTTATCCCGCTACTATATCGGGAACCTCTCTATATCTCATAACCGAAAAACTAGGTTTTGGCTGCGGCGGAGCTACGGGCAAAGGCTATTACTTTGATATAATGATAACTAGATTACTAGATTCTACCAGCAAATTTGTGGCCGTGTAAATTAGTTTTTTTTTAATATTTCTGAGCGTTACATTTATTATTTGTCCAAAATAAAAGTAGCCTAAGGACCAGCTATCTGCTAGTGAAAGTCCCATCCAAATCAGTTTACCCGTTTCGGAGTTTAGCCAGAACAAACGCACACAATAATTTTACTTTATAGGTTTTTTGTTATAAGTCCATCCATCCATCCATCAGCCTTTCAACGTCCACTGCTGGACATAGGCCTCCCCAAATTGGGGTATAGTGCCGTAATCGCCACGCTTGGCAGGCGGGTTGGCGATCGCAGTGGATGTTGTTAATACTCGAGGGAGTGCTGCTGCCCACTCCCTCCGGTATTCCCTCAATCGGCTCTTACGACTCCCATGGGTGGAGAGGGGTGGAACAATTCTAAAAGGCTGGACGTCTTTTTTATAAGTACTTTTTATAAGTAATTTGTTATAAGTACACCTATAGGTATTTTCATAAACGTTTAGTAAAAATTTGTTATTTAGACATTACAAACGTATCTTTATTGAATCACATTATATTATAACATTGCGCAGTGCAGTCTCTAGTTATGAGACGAGGCAATCTGACAAAATCGGGAAAGAGAGGGCGTTAGGTCGATAGTTTTGTGGAGCTCTTGAGTTTGTGCACACTAAGTGCGAAAACTTATATGCCTAAACATGTCAAATGCTTAATATCAATTTTTTAAGCATTTGACATGATATGATATAAAATATCAATATTTTTAATATTGATATTGTGATATTAATATGATATTTTGGTATTATTTTGATAGATGATATTCACGGACATTTTTCACACAACGTCCTCTAGTCCGAAACTAAGCTTAACGCTTGTGCTATGGGTACCAGATTACGGATATAATACATGTACCTACTACTTTTTTTTTGTAAATACATATATACATATAATAAATAGAAAACATCCAGACGCAGTACAAATATCTGTGTTCATCAGGCAAATAACTTTTCTGAGTGGGAATCGAACCCACGACCTCGTGCACCGAAGTCGGTTGCACTACCGAGTACGCCACGAGGCCCGTCATATATGCTATGAGTTTATCGAAGAACGGTAGAAACTCTCATATATGTTGCTAAATTATAAATTAGTGGTACGTCAAAGCGGCGCCGGGGCAACGTCCAATAAAACAGGTTTAATCGTAGATTGCGTAAGCAGTTAAGTACTGTAAGTTTTAAGATAATTATGTATTATTATCAGAGATAATAATGATATTAAAATTATCTGGTAAAGATAAAATATCATACACAATGTTTTATGATTTTTCAGGTATCTTAGAGATAGTGCTCAATCTTGTACCGCTTGCACTATTTATATAAGCCTGTTTATGTCAACTCTAATGTAGAGTTGCTAGGTAGAAACAGTTGGGGGTTTTGATTACAGTTATAAAATTACAAAAACAATCTATACCATTATTAAGCTGTAACAAAGCTATGTTTGTACATTTAAAGATAACTAAACAATTTCTTATAACATTTTTGAAGTAAATACTTCTTTACGCACGCTTGACTCGGGAAGTGCTCGGGCGAGGCGAACGGTAATTGAGAGGGAGATATAAGTTAGTGAAGAAATAGAGAGAGTTACGTTTCGTATATTACTGTAGGGGCAAGAGAGAGAGGTGCGAGCACACATTTTCTTTCTCTCTTTCTCATTAGTTGTTATATATTATTATATTTTTTTATGCTTTCAATATTCAATTTTGCCGAAAAAACATTGCATTCAATGTTGATTAAATATTTCTCAAAAAGTCAACTGGCGCAACTCGGGATCGATGTTGATGTTAGTAGATGAAGCCAGGTAGATGTATATGCCCCAAGACCAACAAATCATTAATATTGTATGTCAAATGTGGGGTTTAGTTAATACATTTTCGGAAACGATAAGTAAATTGCGACGTTTTCATTGGTCGTATGTTGATTGTCACACAAGTTTAAATATAATTAACGAAATAGTTTTTTCACATATGTATATGTATATAAAATTGTCGTGTAATTTCGAACGACCTGGCACTTGTATCTTCTGGTGTACAAAACTTAAGAAAAAAAAAAGAATAAAATGGATGAAACTGTTCACATTAAATTAAATTAAAACAAACTATTTGGTCCTCGCATAAATAATGAATGAAGCAATTATGCATGAAGCAGACGTAGTTATGCCCAAACGTTAAAAAAACTAATTCCTGAAACCCGATTGCAACGCAACCTAAGAAGTATCTAAAAAGGAAAAGCGATTGAATTGTCACAGTCAAGATATTCTCCGAGTTTCTTCGTCGTGATACGCCTGTGTTTTGAGTTAATTAATCACAAGCTTATTATCTGATGTCGGACCAGCCGTTGGTTTTATTATCAGATATCGCCTTTCAGAAATTGGCAGACCATCATATAAGAGTTGTTTCAGAAGGAGCACTATCTGTATTCCATCCATCCATCCATCCATCAGCCTTTTAAAGTCCACTGCTGGACATAGGCCTCCCCATGAATGGGGGATAGTGCCGTAATCGCCACGCTTGGCAGGCGGGTTGGCGATCGCAGTGAATGTTGTTAATATTTGAAGGAGTGCTGCTGCCCACTCCGCCGGCATGCCCTCAGTCGGCTCTTACGACTCCCATGGGTAGAGAGGGGTGGGACAATTCTAAAGCCGGCCCCACACGGCCAAAGCCTATCACAGCCTATCTGTATTAACATTGCATATTTTTGAACGCTGTCGGAACACCTATGAAAATTCTACTGAGTGGCGTGTTCTATACTATACAGTGAAATACGAATATTTCGAACACATGACACAAGAAAACAAAATTACATGTTCAGTGACCAACAATCATTATCTTACGCAATGACTCGATAAGTTCTCATGACGTCGTAAGTATCAAGTATTATAAATAACGTACACAACACATATAACCCGGAGTTTGGAAATGTGCTTGTGCCCGGTAGACGGCAATAGGTTCGCCCCCTACTATTACGTGGGATTTAAACATAGCTGGCGAACCGTGGGTGTTTAATACACCTCTGCCTACTCCTTCGGGGAATACAGGCGTGATGATATGTAACACAGCACACAGATTCGAACTTGCATCTTTATGAATCCGTGGGACTGCTTTATATCGCTAAGCCACCGTAGAACTTTACTTACATTTTGTAAAATGCCAGCTAGTGTTATGTTTCTGAAAACCAACCAAAAGAATGCTAAACGTACGCGTTTGTGTATCACAGGGAACATCAGCAATATTTACAAATATCTTCAAACATGTTACACATTACTTTGGTATTATTATTTACTTGGATGCTCAAATGGAATGTGTAATAGACATTTTAGGGGCTTGATTGTAAGATAAAACTATTGAAACATTACCTTTTCACAGCTCTGTTGATATTACGTACAAACTACACGAGTTGTGGTGAAGAAACAATCACAAAATGATATTATAGTACATATAATCTATGTATTAAAATGATAACATTATATTTTAATTATCATAATTAATTATGATATTTTTCTATTTGGTTAGATATAGTTTAAAAAAGCTGATTGAGTCAAGATTAGAATTTTAATATTGAAATTTCGAATATGAATTCTTCTGCAAATTTTTCTATTTACTAAATTACATAAAACATAAAAAAATTGTGCTTGGTTTTAAATGAAGGAGTCAGGAGTCATTGTGAATAGTGTTAACCATTTGACTGATCCATTATATATAAATAATAAATATTCATGACTATTCTACACAAGTTCTATTAGTCTGAAAATTATCTTGTTATGATTTTTCGTGTTATACTGTGTGGGGCCGGCTTTAGGATTGTCCCACCCTTCTCTACCCACGGGAGTCGTAAGAGCCGACTGAGGGAATACCGGGGGAGTGGGCAGCAGCACTCCCTCGAGTATTAACAACATACTCTGCGATCGCCAACCCGCCTGCCAAGCGTGGCGATTACGGCATTATCCCCATGACGGGACCACTCATTGTGGCGTTCTCTTGGGGAGGCCCATGTCCAGCAGTGGACGTTGAAAGGCTGATGGATGATTTTTGCATTTGTTTAACTATAATGATGTAATATCAGCACAGTTTTACATTATTATTATTGGATAAATTATAGTAGAGCAATGAACTTTTCACAGATACTGTTATCTGTGAAAAGTTCATTGCTCAAAAGTTCATTTTAGAAACTAGTATATGTTTTATGCCACTACTATGGCAGGCACCTATGATATAACTTAAAAACTAACCACCCATACGTATGGTTATATGAATTAATGTTTTAGCAGATATGTACTATATTAGATATTCATGTAGGCTTATATCAAGCCAAGAAATTTGTAGGTAAAAATGTATTTTGCAATTTTTCTCTTTGTAATTTTTTTTTATACAAACGCAGCTGAATTAATATGTTTTATATGAATATATTTAAAGTATATGGATGTTACGTCAACTCCATAATACCAGAAGATTACCTTACACAAAATAAAAACAAAGACAAACAATTGATACACTAAAAAACAAAGTACCACCATAGACAAAAACAAAATGGAAGTGAAAGTAAACCAACTACAAACATCATATTTTTTTTTTAAATATGATGTGTTATACAATTTTTAGAAAGTGAATATGCATGCTTCAAGTTCAATTCCTAAGTTCATTGTATAATTTAGAGATGAACTGGACTATTTTCCATAAAGAGTTATAACTATTTTCTGGTTCACCACCATAAACTATTCAATTCAAGTAACATAATTAACATTAACAAAGAGTGCTAATCAAAGATGTTCTCATGTGAAATGGAATGCAGTTATCAATCATGTGTTATGAAAGATTGGGTAAATAACATACCAACATTTACCTCTAATAACAATAACCCCAAGCAAAGAACCTATTATTGAACCAACCTGTCTCTCTCCGGCTTCCCCACGAAGTTGCCAGACAAGTTCAGCACATTGTGCAAGCCCTGTTGCTCCCAAAGGATGACCTTTAGCTATCAATCCTCCACTAGGGTTCACAACTACTCGGCCACCATATGTATTATCACCCGCATCAATAAACTTGCCCGCTTGGCCTTCAGGGCATAGTTGTAGTCCCTCATATGTGATCATTTCATTAGCGGCAAAGCAATCGTGTAATTCCACAACATCAACTTGCATTGGCGAGATACCAGACTTCTGGTACAAGCGTTGAGCTGCCAATGCAGTCATGTCATAGCCGGCAACTTTAATCAAGCTATTTTCAGTGAATACAGCTGATGTGTCAGTGGCCATCTCCATACCAATAATCTCAACTGCCTTAGATTGTAATCCATATTTTATAACAGCTTCCTCAGACATTAACACAGCTGCACCTGCACCATCACTAGTTGGACAACACTCTAGCTTAGTAAGCGGGCCATAGATCTTTCTAGATTTCAATATTTCTTCAACAGTATACTCTCTTTTACCTTGTGCCCTTGGATTTTTGGTGCCATTACGATGGTTCTTTGCAGCTATTTTAGCAAGGTGTGTTTCTGTGGTACCATATTTCTTCATATGCTCTATAGCAGCATTGCCAAAATACTGAGCTGTCATAGGTGCGGCGGCGAGGTCAGCTAATTCAGACATTTTTAGTGTGAGTTTATCTAGAGGATTAGTTCTGTCTGTGAAGTTGCTGCCACCAAGTGCCCCGGGCTGCATTTTCTCGAAACCTACAGCTAGAACTATATCCGATATGCCGCCTTCAATGAGTTGTTTAGCCAAAAATAATGCATTGGAGCCCGTGGAACAATTGTTATTAACATTGTAGATAGGGATGCCGGTCAAACCGACCTGGTATAACACTCTCTGTCCGCAAGTTGAATCGCCGAAGACATAGCCGCATACGGCTTGCTGAACGTCGTCATACTTGATACGCGCATCGGCTAAGGCCGCCAGAACAGCCTCTTTCCCTAGCTCGGGATAGTCACCACCCGTATTTGGTTTGACAAAATTCGTCATACCGACGCCAACTACGAACACTTTTCTAGGCATTTTGGAAAGTTTATAATTACCTCTTGACAAAGACGACAGCTGACTCCGACTGTTGGATTGACAGTGAGCACAGAACAATTTAATAGGATTTGAGATACTACCTACGTAGTACGTAAACAGTGAGGTCAGTGAGTGAAATAGCACCGAATAAAGTTAAGATACTGCGTATGTGAATTAATGAAGTAAGAAACAGAAGTACCTAAACGAAATGATGACAAATGACAATCACTGGCAGGGGGGGGAAACTCATCAAGAAACGTCACTTAATTTTTTTTTGTGCGCCCTCTCTTAATCGTGCTCCACTTTATTTCAAAAAATGTTTCCTAATGTATATACTAGATGGCTCTAACATCAAGTACGATTCCAACTAGATAATCGATTTAAATCAAGTTTATATAATAACTTCTAGAACTGGATATTTTATAGTTTAAATTAAAAAACAAACATAATATATTTCTCATGCAAGGCAGATATGTCATTTTTTGGTAGTAAAAAAATTAATTTATTACAAAAAATTATATTTTTAACAATCGATTTAATGTTTCGATTTATAATCGATGTTTTGACTCAACTTTTGCTTTTTCTCCCATTGCAAATGGCCGCTCGTTGTTTTGCGTGTGCGCAATTTGTAAATGAAAAGTTTCCATGTAACTTATAGTTTATACGCTGCTGTAAATACCTTGAGTTGAGTAGCTACTCCTCGGTATTTATATGAATATCTATTATCTGTGAAACACCAAGTTTCTGGGCCTGCATCTTTCTAGCGTCGAGTTGAATTTTCCTCCGCTATAAAGTTAAACACGCCGGCCGGTTTGCTTTCGCGATAGTTTTGTGATATTGGACACCATTAGTTAAGTTATTGTGATAGTCGTTTGTGAAGTTTTCTCACCATCTTCATCATGCCTTCGTCTAATCGCTGTGTATTTGGATGTGTGACAACAGGTATACTTCTTCCTACAATACTTATTTACTAACATAGTAAAACATTATTCTCATGTCCTTTTTGTTTCACGGTAGAACATGGATCACTTTTCCGAAAGGGATAAGTGCTTAGTGGTATCACTATACTCGCCTAGTGTGATTTGTAATTTGGAGTAGTCTCCTATCACTTAGCATTTTTATTCTTTATCTCAGTTTTCTAATGGAAATACTAAAAAAACAAAATAATGATCATCCTTCAAAAGTTAATATTGTCATTGTTGTGAACCAAATACTAAAAACAATGTAAGTATATTATGACAAAAATAATTTAGTATGATTAGGTATAAGACCTGAACCTATACACAGATGCATCATAATATACCTAACAATGTTAGAACCTTTCTGCCATCTGCATTGTTTAAAATAGTGTGCTACTGTTCTTATGAATGCTTACAGTAAGCATCAAGCATTAATAAGGTATCTAATATGAATCTATTTACTCAGATTCAGCCTTTTGTTTTTTCAGATGTCACTATTCACAAGTTTCCAAATCCTGTGAAATATCCTGAGATGTTCAGAACATGGGTTGAACTAGCTTCTGAATCACTAACAGGCATGACAGATGAAGTAATTTACAAAAACAGGAAAGTTTGTGATAGACATTTTACTGGTAATGAGAAAAATCGCAACAATCGACTAAACAAACTAGCAGTGCCAACACTGCATCTTTCTAGTAAGTATCTGTTATCATATTACACTAACTAAGAGCCGACTGAGGGAATACCGGTGGAGTGGGCAGCAGCACACCCTCGAGTATTAACAACATCCACTGCGATCGCCAACCCGCCTGCCAAGCGTGGCGATTACGGCATTATCCCCCATGACGGGACCACTCATTGGGGCGTTCTCTTGGGGAGGCCTATGTCCAGCAGTGGACGTTGAAAGGCTGATGGATGGATGGATGATCCTTGCACTACTTATCCTTCTACCCATTTGATGTATTATGTAGTACATACTAGATAGGCCGTTCCGAACATTGACTTTGTTCGACTGAACTGAACTGCATTCCGTACACCTTACTTTAGAACGCCTTGGACATTCTAGCAGTGCAGACGAGCACAAAGCGCTGATAATAATAAAAACAAAGTGTAAACAGGGACTAATTATGTACTGAATGAGTCAAATATGCAAAATTATATGTTGTTTTAGTGAATAAATAGGTAATAATATTGTAATACTGCTATAGAAAATATTTATTCATTTAAAAGACATGGCATGTCATTTCATATATTTTTATTTCACTGCCATCTACAATCATAGACTAAAATATTATGCAGAATGCAGATGTAAGATAAAGGATCCTTTATCTTAGATGCAATGTTCTATTTCAACATCAATTCAACATTTTAAGCAATAAAATAATTTAGATTTTATTTGTGTTTTTATGAAGTGCTTATGTTTGAGTGTTTTGTAACTATAACTAGTTTGATATTATTAAATATTTATTTAGTTTCTTCCTTTCAGTAATTATTAATATGAAATAATAATTGACAAAGCAAATATGATGACATGCGAAATGAACTTAAATGTGATGTATACTTTTTAACCTGCTATTATATCAATAACCTAAAAACTAGCTTTTATCAGCGGTGGAGCCGCAAGCCATAGCTAGCATGAAATAAACTACGTTTACAGAATCTATAGATATATCTATAGTAAACGCATACTTGATTTTCTTCTATTCTGACGTTTCGAATACTTTGCAGCATTCATGGTCATAGGTGGACCGAGATCTTGGACATCCAATGGCTGATATATTGTTGTCAACAGTTTCATCTGCCAGGAATCATAATGATTTTTTAAATATTTAAAAATATATAGGAAATGGCCAAATAAAGTATTGGCAACTGCCCTAGCAATGAATAAACATTGTACCTAGTAATTTGTAAATAGCTTAATATTAATATTTCGTGTGAAAAATGTTTCAGGGACATTTCATATTGTTACTTACAATCCTTAAAATAAAATCGTAAAATTATAGTTTAGAAAACTAAAATAACACGCTTTGAATAGCTAGTGAATAATACTACAATAAATAAAAAACTAGACGTCGCGGGACGTCTACCAGATGTGAATTCATCGAAATTATTTTCTAGAAATAATGAGTTGAAATAAAATGATCATAAATTTTTCAATGTGTGCTTGTACAAAATTATGACATGTGTAAAATAACGGAAATGGGCATAAATCATCATCTTCAGGCCCTGGATATCATCTAGGACCGAAGTAATCGTCAAGACGAATCAAACGAGTATAAACTCTATGGGGTTGCGTCGTTTCATTACAGAGTTACTATGGCCACCTTCCAGCTCCATCATCAGATCAGTTCCATATCATCATAATATTGCATTGTCACGCGATATACATATGTATGTACAATTTCAGCTAAACCGGAAACCGGGAAGTGTGTCAAATTTAACTTGCAAGATTTGAACGGGACAAGTAAAATAAAAGCGTCGCCACGATAACAGCCAGTTTTACTCTCCCTCCACATTAGATGTTTCACATCAATTATTGTAAAAAAGGGTGGGGTGCTTTTTACTATGTAGGTGAACTATTTGTACCATTTGATTTTAAGCACCTCACGCTTTTTTACAATCATTATTTATTTTGTGTATTATTTACTATTTTGTAGTTCAACTAGCTATTCAAAGCGTGTTATTTTAGTTTTGTAAACTATAATTTATTTTCTTCATTTTTTAGTCCCAAAATAGTATCAAAACTATTGTACTGTTATTTAAAAGAAATAAAACCTACTTATGCCGTGATAATTTGGCTTTATACTTCATCGGATGGACGGACATGGCTAAACTATAAGGGTTCTTTATTGGATACAGAACCCTAAAAACCCGATAACTCAAATTATTGCATTGTCATCGGTCCTTGATAAGTGTTGCAAAGTTTCAAATCAATCCGACGTTTTGAAGTGGTTGAAAATCACGTTCGAAGATTCCATCATAATTAATCCTGACAATCTTAATTAAGATAATGAGATAATCGATTTAGATGATTTGACGGGCCTCGTGGTGTAGTGGGTAGTGTAACCGACTTCCGTGCACGAGGTCGTGGGTTCGATTCCCACTCAGGACAATTATTTGTTTTGAAATAAAACTACGTTTACGGAATCTATCGCGTTTACTTGATTTTACTCCTATCCCGACGTTTCGAATACTTTACAGCATTCATGATCACGGGTGGACTTAGATGATAGACGTCCAAGGTTGATATGTTATTTCAACGGTTTCATCTACCCACAGTATATGATTTTACAAAATTTTTGGTTTATTTATTTTAACCCACCTAATATTCGTTTAGAAACACAGTGAAAATATTTACTTCAAATGTTTATGCTTACAATGTATGAAACTTTAAATTAGTATATTAAAATGAGTATAATACTCCTCTTTAAATTTTTGTTTTTATTTAGTGCTCAAAAATTCTACCACAAACTACCAATTACTACCAGTAAGAAGACAATCTTGGTTATTAGTTTATATTATTAAATATATTGATTTTGCCAAAAGCTAAGACTAAGAAGCTACCACCGGATCGGAACGCGGCCTGACTGAGAAAGATCCGGCCAGAAAACTCAGTAGGCAACAACTGTTATGGATTATTAAATTTTGTACGGAATTACTGAGATCTAATAAGGTTTAAATTTGAAATTTTTTTTATAAAAGGCAAAAACTAATCACTACTGTGGGTTTTATCTACACAATAAGCGCTAACTGTGTCTTGCAATCTTGTGGTGTGCCTTCTTGTATTCTGTTTGGTGAGGCCTATCACAGGATTCCAGCTTGATGGTAAGACCCAGCCGTCTTCTCTATTGAAATTGGGATGTTTCTTAATTTCAATAGCCTCACGTATCATTCTAGGGCGATATCGATGTTCTTTTGCGAGGATTTGAGGTTTGTCAAACCTAATGTAATGGCGTGTGTGGTCCTGTGTGTGCTCACAAATTGCAGACTTTGTATAGCGACTGTGCTTCACATCAGCTATGTGTTCTTTGATCCGAGTTGTTATGGATCTCTTTGTTTGCCCAATGTAGGAGAGACCACAATCACAATCCAGCTTGTATACTCCTGCATCCTGTAAGGGTATATGGCACTTGACTGGTGGTAAAAATTGACTAATTCTTTTGAGTGGCTTATAGTAGGTTTTAATTGAAGCTTTTTTAAGAATGTAGCCAATCTTGTCAGTGACTCCTTTAACATAGGGCAGGACTGCAGGGAGGCGCTCAACTGTGGTGGCTTCACTCGGTTTCTGTGACGGCGGCGTGGAACCTGCAGCTTATTTGCATGTAAAACTTTCTTTACACGCTGCAACTCTCCAGCCAGGTGTTCTTCATCACAGATTCCTTGTGCTCTCTGAAACAAAGATTTAGACACGGTAGCCAACTGTGAAGGATGGTGGTGAGACTCTCCATTCAGGTACTTATCGGTATGGGTTTTCTTTCGATACACTGTATGACTCAAGGTGTTGTTGGGGTTACGGATGACCATAACATCTAAGAAAGCTAAAGAGTTATTTGACTCCAGTTCCATAGTGAATTGAATTTTAGGATTAATGGAGTTCAGATGGTTTAGAAATACGGTTACTTTATCAGATGGTAATATAGTAAAAGTGTCATCTACGTACCGCTTGTAGAAACGGGGGACCACAGGTGAGGTTTTTAGGGCAGTCTCCTCGAAGTCTTCCATAAATATATCGGCAACAACGGGAGAGACTGGCGAACCCATGGCCACTCCGTCCACTTGCTTGTAGAAGCCATCATTCCACATAATGTAGCCGGATGTGAGGCAGTACTTTAACAGTTCAGCGTATTCCATAGGTATGTTGTTCTCTGATAGTTTCTTAGATACAATTCTGATGCAGTCTTCCACGGGAAAAAAGTAGTATATGTATTATATCCGTAATCTGGTACCCATAGCACAAGCGTTAAGCTTAGTTTGGGACCAGAGGACGTTGTGTGAAAAATGTCCGTGTCCGTCCGTGAATCTGATCGAATTGTTAATTTGCCATTGGCCCTCGATAAGTCTACAAAGTTTTAACGAAATCTGATCGTTGAAAATTAGTCAAAATTGAAGTCAAAAAAGTGGTTACAAACAAACAAAAATAAAAGTGAAACTAATAAAAAAAAAACTAGACGTCCCGGGACGTCTACCAGATGTGAAAACATTGAAATTATTTTGTAGAAATAAAATGATCATAACTTGACAAAGTACTCCTCAAGACGAATCAAAGGAGTATAAACTCGATAGGGTTGCGTCGTTTCATTACAGAGTTACTGTGACCACCTTCCAGTTCCATCATCAGACCCTGGATACCCACCTTCTCGCTCCATCATCAAATCAGCTCCATGTCGTCATAATAATGCATTATCATGCAATATACATATGTGTGTCAAGTTACAGCTCTATCAGAAACCGGAAAGTATGTCAAATTTAACTTGCAAGATTTGAACGGGACAAGTAAAATAAAAGCGTCGCCATGCTAACTGCCGATTTTACCCTCCCTCCGCATTAGATGTTTCACATCAAAACTATCAAATTAGTGTGTCATTGGTCTTCGATAAATCTACAGTTTGAATAAAATCTGACCGTTTAAAGTGGGTCAAAATCGCGCCCAAAGGAGTTGGTTACAAACATTCAAACAAACAAACATACAGGTGAAGCTAATAAAAAGTGTATAAAAACTCCTATGTCAATACATATACAAATTATAGTATTATTAAATTATAAGGGGATAAAACCAGCGGGCACTGCTGGTATTGAACAAGTACCTATAACAACTATGACATTCATTATGGAGCAAAATTGATAAATAGATATTATATATTACTAGCTGACCCGGCAAACGAGTTTTGCCATATAAATGATTTCTAGAGAATTTTTAGGGAATTCTAACGTATATTGAGATTTTTTGACAAATATAATTATATTTTTTTTTAATAAACATATGTGTATTGTTGTCTTGTATGTCTTTTGTAGTCTTAAAATTTATTAATTTTAAACTAGTATTTTAAAGTGACTATTATAGTAGACTAGATCTTTATATTGAACGGGTAAATTACAAATAAATATTCTACCAAAAACTACCAGTTAAAATTAGTAACAAAATCTCCTAAACTGTACTTCGGATTAACTTCATTTTTTATTAGTTATTATTATTTTCCAACTTAGATATTCATCCATGTTCTGGGCTTTTAAACATAATCATTTCAAGCCTATTATGTTGTAAGTCCCACTTCTATTCAGATTAAAGACAAGGACAGGAGGATGTTTTTCTTGATCATAATAATTAATTTTCTTGGTTGCGGAGATCATAAACCAAATTGAAACTCTATTTTTTGCAGATAAATAACTATTTCCAGGTTAGTTATGTAAATGCATCTGATAGGTGGCGTGGGTTGTAAATATTTTTATAACAAAATTGAATTGGAGTTTTAAAGTCACCATTGGGTGACTGCGATAACTTAGCGGTCCAGAGCACTTCCCTGGATTGGCTGGGACACAGGTGCAATTACTGCTCGCAGTGAAGCTCTCTTTTTCCACTTTCACAAATAATGTGTTCTTTATAATATTACTAGCCTTTGCCCGCGGCTCTGCTGCAGTCAAAAGCTAGTTTTTAGGTTATATCTCATGTTCTCGATATATTAGCGGCATGTAACGTATACCAGTATTTACGTCTAATCAAGAGCTATTAAATAAAAAAAGAATTGTACTTTAAAATTAGCTGAGCATGTCAAGTGCTAAATAAAATATAGATCAAAATGTTTAAAAAAATTCACGCACTTACCCGGAAAGGAAGGGATGCAGGTTCGATTCCCACTTGACAAATAATAATTTGTACTTTAAAAGTAGCTGAGCATGTCGTGCTAAAAATATAGATCAAAATGTCTAAAATATATTACTTTGTGTAGGCCTATATCGCATTATAAAGTTTTTTTTTCAAATATCTTAAATGTTAAACACAAAGTGAAAAATGTGAAATCGAAAATAACAGTAACGAGAAGGATTTGAGCCTGCATCTCCTGAATACCGGTCAGATGCTTTGCCAATTCAGCCATCGTGACAATTGCTCCTGACTGCTGAATTATCCAGGAGATGCAGGTTCAAATCCTGCTCGTGACTGTTATTTTCGATTTCACATTTTTCACTTTGTGTTTAATGTATAGTTCTAAGCATGTGAAATGCTAAAAATATATATAAATATATCTTAAATGTACAAACACAGCTCTGGAACAGCTTTATAAGTGTTAGAATATAGAAGAAATTAAATGTTAATCTACTCTTGTGTTTCCAGTGCGAAAATAGTTAACCTTGTTTTGATCCCCAGCCACACTGGCACCGGATTGTCCATTTGTTTTAATAAAATCGTTTACATTTAGTTCCAATGCCATCTGAAGACCCTTTATTTAAAAATTATACACACGTGCCTCTACTGCGACATTCATAGGCAGAATTGTCAGCAAAGGCATTAACAAAAACTGAACTGAACTTATAATTTTATATTCAATCTTATCAATATTTACACCTTGGTTTTTAATTACAGAAACTGCTACAGGCATCTTAGAGGGAAATAGTATAGATTTCACTTCTACATCAGCATCATCTACACTTCACTTGCCAGGTATAATTTATTATTGCATACAGCAAAAATGGGTTTCTTTATTAATCCGTGTGGTGACGGATTAAGAATACAAGTGTGGCCACCCCATTCTTTCCCACGGGTGTCGTATAAGGCGACTAAAGGAAGTAAGCAATTATCATCCATTGCACGACTGGTGGTAGGGCTGGGTACCAAGTGGAAGTACTCACTTGGTATCCGGCCCGAGCGGGTTGATACCACCATCTCCCGTGTGACCGGCCATGAAGCACATTGTTGCGTTTTGGCTATAGCAGGAGATAGCCGTTTATATTTCATTTCATCTGTGAATTGAATTGGTGAACAGTGACTTGACAATACTCTAGGTATAGTCGATTCCATGGGCGACGGTTACCATTTACCATCAGATGGACCGTGGCTCGTCTGCCACTAAATGCAATAAAATAAAAAAAAATGCTTTTTTGTTATTCCACTGAATAAAACCTAATGCTATAACATAATATTTTCCATCGATATGCTTTCCAAAAATGAGGGGGGTAAGGTACAATAGTGATTTTATAAATCTGTTTAAGGAAAACCTTTGAACTTTTTTTTACCAGCATTCAGAAAAAGAAATATAGTTGATTTGATTTTCAGATAATATGTTGATTGACACCAAAATCATTGAAGACATATCTGAACAACCTGATCTATCCAGCACATTAGGGACATCATCGCAGTTTGCAGGTGGGTACTGTACCTAATTACTTTGTTAAAAATGCTGTACAGATGTTATTATGTAGGTCCATTACATTTAAAAAAAAACTAACTATAATGATATAGTGATAGCCCATTGGATATGATTACCATGTAATAGATCTAGAGTTTAATCCTAAGGTTTTTCAAAATTATGTGCATACCTGGATATGGCATATGGTATCTAGGAGATGCAGGTTCAAATTCTGCTCGTGACTGTTTTTTTCGATTTCACATTTTCCACTTTGTGTTTAATGTATGTGCATACATATTTATCATTTGCATAAATGTGGTGTGTTTTTTGTGAAGGAAAGCAGTAAGGAAACTTGCTTGTATGAAAAATATTCTCAATGATATCTGAAGTTTGTCAACTCTCAACTCACACTAAGCCAGCATGGTAGACTATAGCCTTACAGTCCTCTCAACCCGAGAGAAAAAACAACGGGCGAAAAAAGGATGACGTATTTGTTTTCTCATCTTAAATCAAAAGTTGGCTATGCTTGTCTAAGGTTTTACACACTTACCTTTTTTAGTCTATGACTGTGTCAGTAATGTGTGGGGGAGGGCAAGGGGGAATGCCAAATATTACAATAAATAATAATTAGTAACTTTTAATTTGAAGTTTTGATTGCCTGGGTGGCACACACCCATGCTACTCCAATGGCTTAAATTAATGCCATGCTACTAAAGAATCCCCTTTTATACACTTTGGCTAGCCTGATATTGAATACATGACCTCATGTTTGTCTGCTAACATAAGCAAAATCTATGCCAACTATTATGAAATTTGGTGTGTTTTCAGATAATATGTTGTTTGCCGTCAACAATGATCATTCATATTGTGTGACACCAGGCCAAGACAACACCTCAAAAACTAACCAATCGATAAGTAAGTATTCGACTTAGTCCCCAAAAGCCTATTGATTTTTAAACACATGTTTTATTATGTAAATATAATAATAAAAGAGTATAGCTGTCTTATTATATGTGGGTATTAAAAGTCTTATAAGGAAGTAGTAATTGAAGGCATCACATGGTGAAAGAACTGTATTACACACCAACAAACGGTCAGAATGATTATTATATAAAACATAGCATTATACTTTAATTACCCTGAAGTATTTAGCCCTATCATAAAAATTACCTTTATCTTACAAAAATCTGTAAGTGACATTGTATCTTTGTCTACTGATAATGTATATGGGGAGTTTTATTCAAGATAAATTAATTTTTAACTTGCTCATTTAATTTTAAAAGCAGTTAATTTTTTTATGATATTTATGCATTTTTTATTATTTCTAGATAAAAAGAAATACTCGCAGGGGTTAGCCAGTTATACAGGCCATTTACAACGAGACATCAAACGATTAAGGAGCGAAATATATAGGCTGAGGAAGCAAAACAGAAATTTTAAAACTAGATTGTCGTGTGCTCTTAAATTGTCAGACGATAAAGCTTTAAAAAGAATAACAGGCAAAATGAATTTGCCTGCAAGACTTTTTACAAATATTCAGTTTCGTGAAAGCCGAAAAAAACCAAAAGGACATCGTTTCACTAACGAAGAAAAGGTTTTGGCACTTTCATTCTACAAAAGAAGTCCAAAATGCTATGCTCTTCTTAGCAAATGTTTTACATTGCCATGCTCAAAGTCATTAAAAAATCTCTTAGGAAAAATAAAAATTTTACCAGGCATTAACAAAGTTATTTTTGAAAAATTGAAACTTACTATTGACCATATGATTGTAGATGATCGCCTGTGTACCCTAGTGTTCGATGAAATGTCAATAAATCCGCAAATACATTACAGTGTAGCGCAGGATCAATTAAAAGGTTTTACCACTATAGGTACTCACAATATTGCAGATCATGCACTCACGTTTATGATAAGAGGTATAAAAAAACAATTTAAGCAACCTGTTGCATATTATTTTACGAGCTGTTTAAATAAATATGAATTAAAAAATTGCATTAAAGAAGTAGTGCAATATGTGCAATCTACTGGCTTAATAATTATTGCAATGGTATGTGACCAAAGCACTATAAATGTAAGTGCAATTGATAGTCTTGTGGCAGACACGAAAGCAGTATATTTAAAAAATAAATTAGAATGGAGAAGTGATGTCATTTTAATAGGTAATAAAAAAATCATACCTCTATACGACACGCCACACCTTTTAAAAGGGATTAGGAACAACCTGCTTACCAAAGACCTCACTTATATTGATTACGAAGATGGTAAGAAAAAGCTCGTCAAGTGGGAGTATTTCCAAAAGCTATATGTAGCTGATAAAACATATGGAGAATTCAAAATTCTTCATAAGTTGACAGAAGACCATATAAACCCTCAAAAAATTAATAAAATGAGGGTTAAAACAGCTACTCAAGTGTTTAGCCACAGTGTAGCGATTGCTGCAAAGCATCTTGTGGACGGCAAAAAACTAGATACGGAGTGTTTACAAATTGCACCATTTGTTTTAGTTATGGATAAATTATTCGACTCTCTTAATTGTAATACTTTTCAGCCATTGAATGGTAAAATTTATAGGGCTGGTGTTAAGGTAAATTCACCCCATCACAAACTTTGGCAACTAAGTATATCATTTTTTAAAAATATGAAATTTTTAGAAAGAAAGACCGTAGGCAATAATATTCGATTGATAGAAAAGGTAGTCCCTTCCATCAAAAATTTTGTTAAAACTTTGGAGGGAATGCAAGCTTTGTGGAAATTGCTAAATGGAAGATATGGTTTTGACATTATGCTTTGCAGAAATTTTAACCAGGACCCAATTGAAAATTTTTTCAGTGAGATTCGAAGTGTAGGGGCAAGAAATGTAGCTCCTAACAGTATTAATTTTGAGGGAGCATATAAAGCCCTTCTTTTGAAAAATTTTTGTTCAAAACATTCAATAAAAGCTAACTGTGAAGAGGATATGAGCTCATTTTTACAATCTGTTGACTTTTTATTAAATGCAAAAATTGATAAAGAAAGTAAAGTGCTCACTGAAGAAATCGTAATAAATGACAATTTATTAATATGTCCTGAACATAGTGGAGGAAATGACCCCGAGTCATATGTTTGTGGTTGGGTCCTCAGGAAATGTTGCATTAAAATTATAAGAGGGTGTAAAGATTGTAAAAAATATTTAATATGCAATAAAAACCTATCTTCCAATGCTTATATTAAAGCTAAAGAATATGAAAAAAATAAAAAGTGGCTATGCTATCCCTCCGACAAGTTAAAGCAGTGTTTTAGTGAAATACAATATATCACAACAAATATGTTAAAAAATCAAATAAAACCACAAAATGTAAAAAGAAACATAAAGGCTATTAGCGAGATACTTGTGAATTTTGATGCTTTTAAATGTGAAATACATAAAGAAGAATTAGTCAGATACTTTGAGGACACTACTATTGATATAATTTTGTATAGCTGGTGTAGGTCTGTCAATCGAATTTTATGTGGCAAATTAAAATACGATGGGGATGATGAGACCAAAATAATAGCTAAAATATATTATAACAAACATCAACATAATAAAAATAGAAAATGAATTGGTGTTTCATTGTTACATTTTATTTTCCCACACGTAAGCATATGCAATACTTTGTAATTAGTCTGGCTTAATTCAACAGAAAGTCAGCCTGATTACAAAGTATTGCACGTACAATACGATTATTATTTTTTAATAATATTAAACTATGTATATATATATATATGCACATCTGTCAAAAGTTGCGGAACAAGGTTTCCAGATGTCGCGCTAGTTCAAATAGGGTAGCATAAAAATTCTGGAAGATGGCTCTCTATTTTAGTATGATTACTTTACTCTATGATCACTGGCCACTGCCACTGCCACAGAGTACAGAATATATATATATATATATATTTTTATATATTTGTTTTAAGGCATTGGCAGAACCATCAGCCTAACAGTAACTTATAAACATCATTATTCTCCAAACTAGATTAATTCATCAAACAAGTCGTAGTTGAAGTCAGTCATATAAAGTCAGTCAAGTCAAAGTCACACTACAGTAAAACGATGGCAACCTTACTGAAGCTTCTATGGAGTTTTGGAAACAACAGGAAAAAACACGTTATGTCGCATTACATCACTTGCCAGCACTTATGCACATACACAAATAGTTAATAACCAAAAGGCCACCACTTTTACACATTAATACTTGAAATAACACAAGTTTAGGAAAATAATGCAGAGCGACGACATGATCTTCTTCGTGTTCCCGCCAAAAAACCCCGAGAGTACAGAATAATGAGAAGTCTTAGGTCTAAGCACTGGTAGCATTCAACGTTAAGTCTATGGTTTGTCTATGGGTCAATATTAGATTTTGACAGCTACTTTACCCCCTTCGTCCCGCGAGTCATATTGTGACGCCCTCTATGTTAAAACTAAAACTTTGAAAATGGCATCCATGATGGCGAATTATTTATTATTGTTATAGTGTTGATCGAGTGAGTTCTGCGTTGATTAATTTCCGTAACATCCTCTCAAACTGTAACAGTAATATTATTTGCATTGCACCATGTTTAACAAGTGCTGTGTTCTGGGGTGTGATAGCAGGCGTAATAACGTCAAGCTCTTTCAATTTCCCAAGACTGAGATAGGACTCCATAAGTGGTTGAAGTGCATATCTGTATATAGTGAAAAAAGTTTTAGTGAACTTTATAAACTGTATGTTTGCGAAAAACACTTCAAGAAGAGATTCCATAGGCGCTATATTTAAGTCGCGATTGCACCGAAATCGCGACTTAAATATAACGCCTATCCAACCTTATTTGAGCAATTATTCAAATTAAAATCTTTAATAAATGAAACCTCTAAAGAAATTGAATTAACCGAATCCTTTCATAACTGCACTTTTCCTCAAAAAATATTCCATGTAACAGCAGGTCAAGAAAGACTAAGTGTGCACTCACATGCTTATACGACTGGGTGGGTCATTCGGAATATATTGAAAAACAGCAAATGCTCCACTTGTGAATCAAACTTACTATCTTCTGAGGTAAATTCTATTCACAAGTGGATTTCTTATAAAGAATATAAATCAATAAACTCCAATGCTAAAAAACTGGCCTACCCTTCTGAAAAAGCAGTAAGGTAATTTAGATTTATTACAAAGGAAACCATAGAATACTTAGAACAGTAACTTGTACCACAACATATATTGCGCAATATAAAGATGTTAATCAAATCTAAGTATTCTATGGATTTCCTTGCATGTGAGACACATAAAGAACTACATGAATATTATTTAAATTACACCTTGATGCTAACAATCTTCAATTGGTGTAATACAATCACCAGAATTTTAAAAGGGCGCCTTTTAAAATTCTGGTTATTGTATGCATGCAGATCACGCGCCTACAAGCGGAAAATCATGCAACACCGCTCGTGGGTGCGGGGCGAGACGCAAGGTATGGCACACCGAGTCCCGCCCGCCGTAGTGCCGTGCTCTGCACTGCACTATCACCACAGCCAACAGCATTGAATGGAATGAGTCAGAGCCGCTTTGAATCCACAAAACGCAAAAAACGCGCGTGAGTGCGTAAAAAACCCGCACGATGATGCAGATCTGCACTCCCGCAAGTACGCGCGTAGATGCGTCGACATGCAACATGCAGCGTGGTGCGTGGCAGTGTGTTAATCGCCTTACTGTCCTGCTGTTAGGCAATCTCTCAAATAGGTCTCTTCTCATAGTTAGGGTGATTTAGGACCTAGTCCACTTCGCTTCAGTGCAGTTGGCGGACTGCACAAGCCATCGAGAAAATCTCTCAGGCATGCATAGTTTCAAAAAAATTCAAAACGTCAGAGGTGTATGCCATGCGAGTTCTGAACCATCCCACAACCAGATTTTAAAAAGCACCGATGTTTCTAGATTGGATAAAGAATTGCCTCCAATGTAAAAGAAAGCTTTGACTGTTCTTAAAAAGTTTAAAAATAAAAGAATTAAAATTTACTCTAGTTTCATTCCTTTACTCCTGCAGAATATTATTTTAATACCTAGTTCTCCAAGTCCCAAAATATAACGTCATTATATCTCAAAAGACTTATCTAAACACCAAAGGAAATGAAAACGATTATTATATTGTTACCACAGATAAGGAGACAGTCCTGGTATGCACCTATATCTAAGGAAGACCTATATTATCTGTGCTGTCAAAATCTATAGTCGGAATCTTAGACGAAGGATATTATAGACAAGCTATCAGCGTATGCAGTGTCGAGATAGCAATAGATAACCGGAATAATTTTAAAAGATAACTATGATTATAACTTTGTTGACTAAAACTGTACTACCTGTTTTAGCCGGATAAAAGAATGACAGGATAAAAGAAATTGCAGTTACGCTTATAGTTTGCTTAAAATGTATTAGAACATGTAATATTAGCGTATATAACGTGATTAATAAAGGTTATTTTTACTTCAATACAAAAACAAGCTTACATGCTGATGGTGGGAACGGTTGGCCACCTTATTGTTTGGACCCAGTTCATTGGGTCCAAATACAACTGACGCATACGCGAAAAGGATAAATATACTTATACCTATGTCTCTCTCACTATTGGTAAAACCTAGAATGTGCATCCTTTTCTTCATCCTTAATGTCAAAATAGTAGCGAGTCTATATTATTCTTCGTCTAAGTTATATATAAGTTTTTTTTTATAGTATTGAGCTTTTCGGGAACGTCGACATGTTACACAGGGAGATTGTCATCTGATACGTAGTATCTCTTAGTAATCTGTGGGTCTAAGAGGGTCTAAGTGAGAAGTATAGCAATATGACTCCCTTTGCAAAGACAACAGATAATGTCATCTTCATCAACACTACATTTCTCTCCTGTGTGTCCTTCACCACATCTATAACATCTGGGTGTGAAACGGCATTGGGATTTGACATGACCAAATCGGCAGCAATTGTAACATTGTATTATTGGAAAAATATAAAGGTCAACAGGAAGTGCAGTAAAACACATAAATACTCTTTTAGGCAACACCTGGCCATCAAAAGTTAATACTACGGACACTGTACATTTTAAAGTGGTAACTTCATTTTCAAGTATCTTTCTCTTCAGTCGTCTTACTTTTAAAATGGGACCACACCCTATGGGCACAGAAATGTTTTGTTTTATTTCTTCCTCAGTCCATTCAACTGGTACCCTTCTCACAATACCTAATCGAGTAACAGTAAATGATGGTATAAATGCCTTGTAATTATCAGATAATAAGGCTAGGTTATCAATAAAATTATTAGCAGCATTATGGTCGGAAAAAGCAATAGATTGTCTATTTCTGCCAATTCGTTTTAAGCTACCATTAATAACACTAGGAATGGAGTGGATCTTTAAAAATTTACCCATAGTTAATGGATGTAGTGTTGTACCATCACTGGGAGATGTTAGAGTTCGCTGTATGTGTATAATATATGGAGATGCGTCAGATCTTTGATATGTAAGTCTTGCAATTGACTGAGTTACCGTCGAAGTAGAGTTAGCAGCAGCACTAGCATGCAACTGGGGCACAGGTAGAATTATTGGAATTGAGGAATTACAGACATTCAAATTACTATCAGATGGGCAATGGCAGTCCTCATCCCTTAATTTTTTGTCCTCACCGTAACGTTTTTTGATCTTTTTTTATTGCAGTGTTTGCATGTTTGTACTGCGGTGCGTTTACGTCTATTGCCTTCCTGAGTAATAGGCGCATCGGTGTCCATACTAGAACAGTCGTAGATGCTTACGACATGCCCAACATCAGGAATGGACCCCCAGGGTCTCCGGGGGGATCCATACTGGATAAATAAATTAAATAAAACTTACCCCAGTCTCGGGTAGTCCTAGTACCCTACTAAAGAAAAAATAACTACTTAAATAATCAAATTTACATAAATAAAGAACAATATTAACAAATATTTATAACTTCCTACTGATCAAATCATTAAATTAGTTTAAAATTCACTATTTATAATTTTTAAGCCAAAAATCACGTTTAACCAGATAGATGTTTCCCGCGCTTTTTCCAGAAGGAGTTACTAAGCCTTAGAGCAAAGAATGGCAGGTATTGCTAGGGAAGTTTGTAAAAAATATCGATATCGCAACTTCAGTCCTTCAAGCAATCAATTAATTTTTAGCTGGACAAAGGTTTTTCTTAGTGGCGTAAATCTTTATCTACCTGTTTAAATATACCTATGTATGTCAAATTGTAACCCAATTCATTCAGTAATAAGCTAGTCGTTGATAGATCAATTAGGCAAGCCTTCTTTTTAAACAGAAAAAAATAACGGCATAGCGATCTATTGAACAGATTTGGGTTGTAAAAAGCATAAAGAAATAAATGTAATCCTGGGTATAGACGTTCATTCTAAGTCCAAACATACTTATATAAGTTTATGGTGTGATGACATTAGGAGAAAAAGATTTGAAAGTGAGGTATTACGATAAATAAAAACAAGTATATAATAATAAAGGTATCTGAATTAATCAAAATAAAAATAAATACCAAAGCAATTAATAAGTTTCAATTAATCCGTTATAATATATTAAAATACAGTTGGCTAGAAGCAATGCCACCATACTCATGGAACCGATTTAAAGACGCGAAACAATCGAACGATCGTCCGTGTGGTGACGGACTAAGAATACAAGTGTAACCACCCCATTCTTTCCCGCGGGTGTCGTATGAGGCGACTAAGGGAAGTAAGCAATTAACATCCATTGCATGACTGGTGGTAGGACTGGGTACTAAGTGGGAGTACTCACTTGGTATCGGGCCCGAGTGGGTTGGTACCACCATTTCCCGTGTGACCGGCCATGAACAAATCGTTGCGTTTTGGCTGTAGCAGGAGATAGCTGTTTATATTTCATTTCATATCTGTGAAATGAATTGGTGAGCAGCGGCTAACAATACTCTCGGTATAGTCGAGTCCATGGATTACGGTTACCATTTACCATCAGATGGACAGTGGCTAGTCTGCCACTACATGCAATAAAAAAAAAAGAAATAAATATCGATTTATCAATAGCAGTTACAATTTTTGAATCGAGTTAAAATGATAGGGAATTCGATTTGTTCTATTGTTTAAACGTGTTGACATCATCTATCGTTATCGTTACATCAAGTCAGGTGGGTTTGCTTGGCGCCTTACTATAACTTACATCCACAACCGTCTAACAGCGGGTTTTTGCAATGTTTTGTTTATTATTATGGGTTTGGGAATTACATATAAAATAGTAGTCAGACTGATTCGATTCGATACCAAGTACTTTCATTTCGACACCAAGTAAGTATCGCAAGATCGATTCTAAAAGTACTTTGTATCGAAATAAAAGTATCGAACACTTACACGTATTTACTTGTATCGGAACTTCCCTAGCTATATTCCAACAACTACAATACACTGCGAGCACCACAGAACAATATTACTCAAGAGCGAGCACTCTCCACTCTCCAGTGCTCATACTGGAGACAAATTCTTCCGTTATAGACTGACAATATACTGCCGCCGTATTCTAGGGAAATATATGACGTTATAAATCGTCGCCACTTTTGTACTGTGAGCACTAGCGTTTTCGAGGTAAGGCTCCGCTAAGAGTAGTATTGTTCTGTGGGTAAGGTGCTCTCAGTAGTTTGATCACGTGATCAACAGCGTCCAGAAATATAACAACTTGGACTATGGAAAATTATTATTATTATTGAATATTGTTAATCAAAATATACCGAAACATAGAAAATGTAAAGAAATTGTGTTTATTGCAGTGTAAAACCAATACTTTGTATGAAAGGAAAGTAATGACAGATCAGTATACTGGACTGCGTTCCGTTATAAACAGTACCTAACCAGTATAGCTAAATATAAAGGAACGACTTCGTAGTATACTAAATTGACGTCACACCTTACAGTACTCGCAGTGTATATCGGAACACACCCAAAGCCGCCCTTACCACGCCCATACAGTGTGATCGTAAGCACAGAACACTTCTACCCTAGAGGGATCGTAAGATGGCAGACGACAGCCGAAGTAAGTCACATTACTAGGTTATAAAGATTAGGGCGCCTCCGGAAACCGGGAAGTGTGTCAAATTTAACTTGTAAGATTTGAACGGGACAGGTAAAATAAAAGCGTCGCCACGCTAACTTCCAGTTTTACCCTCCCTCCGCATTATATGTTTCATATTAAAATTCTTTCACAATCTGCGATAGCATGGAGTAGGGACAAGATGTTTATACTGTTGAATAGTCTTCTAAACTTAAATAGGGAATACGATTAACGGATGGTGTTATAGATAATACAGTAGAATCCGTTTATTATGACTCCGCTTATATTGACCAACCGCTTATTATGACGTAATTACACAGCGAAGTTTGGTTTTCATATAAAATTCTTTACAAAATTCGGATATAATGACTTCGCATATAGTAACATGTCGATTATTGTGACCCATTTTTAATACATTGTGTCTAGTTATAGTGGCCGGCATGATTCCTAACACCTTCGGCAGTGTTTGGGAGAGTCACGTGATACCCGACGACGTTCGGCGCGTGCATGGCTTTTTTTGTTTTGAGTCTCGGTGGGTAATTGATTTTGTTTCTTTCTATTAAAATAAATACATACTAACAAAATAGGAGATTGTTTATTTTCTACAAAATGCTTTGTATGACGTCCGCTTAGTATGACGTATTTGTTATGTCCCTGCGATGTCATTATAAACGGATTTCACTGTATTAAATTTCGTTGTGGACTAGCTGTTGCCTGCGGCATAAACTTAATGCGCGTGATTTGTGTGGGTGATTGCCGTCTTTTAGAATATGGAATAAAGCCTTTGGACCATAGATTTAGGATATAGGTACTCCAGTATATCCTTTTTTTTTTGTTTAGGCGTGAAAAAATGTACCTAACCGTACACCCCGTCGTTCGGGGCAACGAACAGGGTAGTGTGGGGCCCTCACTCACTAAAGAAACCCGCCGTGTGCCGTCTCTCCGCCTTTATTGGCGGGCCACTGGAACTATGTTACATTCCTTCGGTGGTACTCCAGTATATAAAAAAAAAAATGAAAATCTATGCCTTGGACACTGTTTAATGTGTTTTTTTTTAAGTCAAAACTTCTATAGGAAGGTTTGGATAGGGATCTTGTAAGTCATCATCGACATGATCACGTGACGTGTTAATGATAACACTATATCTCTTCCTATTAGTATAACTTATTGCGCTGGGCCAGCTGTGAATGAATATTATTTTTTTTAATGAATTAATAATTTTGTTAAACACAAAGTGAAAAATGTGAAATCGAAAATAACAGTCAGGAGCAGGATTTGAACCTGCATCTTCTGGATACCGTCCAGATACTTTACCAATTCAGCCATCCTGACAATTGCTCCTGACTGCTAATTTCGATAACACATCATACTTAACGTCTTTGGGTGACGCCTGCGCCATCTGTCGGAAGTATTTTCATACATTATACCGACCGGTAAACTTAATTTTACAATTAAGATTTTACCTAATAATGACGCAAACCCTTTAAATATTTAGGTATTTTTTTTTATATTAGTTTTAAGTTTTCACTTCTGTCGGCAGTCCTCATGAATGTTTTTTTTAAATTTTCTATCTGCAAGTATTTTTATACCTAAATATGATGGAGATTGTGAAAGGCAGTGTGCCTTTACACGCCTTTACAGGTATTTTATAAATTTTATTCATCCCGATTTCCGATGTGAAATCGCTACTGTACTATACATTTAACTATGTGTGATGTTGTCATTGATATATAAAAAAAGAGAAGATACACAATCAGGCACGAAAAGTGTCCACTATAAATGAGTGGAGATTACGCTTACCTGCTCCTTGCTTACTTACTCCTTTCGTTTAGTATTATTTCGACGCGCGAGTAGACGAAGCGTGTGATAATGTCTAATTGTTCGATGAATAAATGCCGAAATAGTGCATTAAAAGTACAAAAAAAGGATGGCGTTTCTTATTTTCGGTAAGTATTAATAGACAGTATTTCTATTTCATACATATTTTGTTGCTTAAGTCGCATTTTTTAATTTTTCAATATATTTTGTTTCAAATTATCGACGATGGCCCTGTATGAACCAGTCAAATAGAGTATGTATTAAAACAAAGGCAGTCTCAAACTATGCTCATACTTCAACGCATTTTGATGCTCACTTTGATCGCATAATACGACGTTCTCGGTTCTAAAAACGAATGGAGTCACCTTGTTGAATGTATTTTTTTTATATATATTAAGTAATTAGTTGACATTGTTGGCGAAATTGTGCTCACACTGCCACAACAAGAGCCATTAAACAAGAAGACATTGTTTTATTTACAAAGTTTTAATATCAATAACATTGTCATTGATATGATGATTTTTCCTAGGGACCCAATCAGATGATAAAGCTTGCTCTAAATTATTTACAAATATGTATTCTTTTTCTTTTAATTAAACGGCGAGCGAATTGGAAGGGCGCAACTAGTATTTTATAAGATGATCATTAAAATTCTTGAATTTATGGTTTTTATGCTTCCATCTTAGATTGATTATATTTCTAGATGGACCCTCGGCGTTGTAAACGCGTCAAAAAAAATTGGGTTGAACTTTTCATCCCAATGCTTTTCTATGGCTGTTAGTGTCAATTGTGACGTCACTTGACAAGGTCGTATCCAGGAGCATTAGTGTGTCATTTAAAATGTCAACGTTTCTAACTAAAGTGTGCCGAAACTACAAAAACCGGAAAATGAGCACTAAAGACATCCCTTAGCATCGGTTAGTAATATTATTTCATACAGTAACTGGCTAAATAAGTCATTTAAATATTCCGAAAATAAATTAATTTTAGTTCGTATTTTGTTATGTGATACCAGTTTACGAACTTAAATTTCCCGCGTAATATTGCAAAGTTAATGATATTTTAACGATAGAGAGTAATAGAAACATTACCTAACATAATTATTAGCGTTTTTAATGGATCCATAAAGCTGCACAGTCGTCATTTTCGGAATTAATTACAATATTACTATTTGTAATATTTTTATTTATTTGAATGATGATTGTTTACATGATTGTTTACATTTTTAAATATATAAATATTGTGGGTTATAGTAGTATTCTCATTAAAGAAGAGGTTATAGTGTAGTATATATTTTTTTATAATATATTAAGATTATGGGAGTAAATAGAAAGAGATAATTGACTATATACCTACGAATTATTTTCTAGTATAATAATATCTTGAATCTATGATAATATAATTTTCCCATATTTTAATACTACTACTGAAACTGGTATCATTACGTACGCACACAAACACAAATTGCACAAGCGTAATGACAGCTGTCACGCACAGCGTGACATAATAATTCCCGCCTGATTTTTATGGTGTTTATAAGAGTGACAGTCATCTAGATATATAATTTAATCTAAGGCTTCATTAATGAATGTTGTATTATGTATAAATTATGGTTTCACATACTAATAGATTTAAAAGTTTTTGTTGGTCTATGTTACGCTAGTGAAGATGAATATACTGTATGTAATAAAACCGAGGAGATAATAAGACGAGAACAGCGCATATGTGGTCAAAAAACACAACCAAGGCCTATTTGTGTTCCTTAGTTTTAAAATGTGCATTAAACTTAAATATATTTTCTGGTATTGATACACATTCCCTTCAACAACCTGCTCTTTTTAATCATAAAATTAGTCTTATTAAAGCTATTATAGAAAAATTTATAGATGTTAGTTTACATTATATCGCAAAAAAAATTAACAGAAAAGCTGAAATCTAATTCAAAAAGACAACTCTACAATAAGCTTCATTTATTTCAAGGAAATTGATTTACTTACTACTGTATTGTCAATGTTTATTATGACGCCTTTCATCTAGACTAGAAAAGATCTGGGTACTACTAATAATATTAGAATTACTATATTTGGAATAAAAACTAAAATTTATATTTACGAGTTTTATTTTATTTATATATAAATAAATATTCTACCTAAAATCATATTAATACGTTCAGTTAAAAGTATAAATATGAGTTTGGAACATATTTATAAATTAAACAAATTTAATAAACTAAGTAAATGTTCACACATGAAAATTATAAAAAAATATTCGTCTTCACTTCGTCCTTGTCCTGCCTGCAAATTTCGGTCGTAAAATTTTATTGCTTTTTGCATAATGCTTTGTAAATACAACTTTAAACCATACGTGTAAGGTTGAATTTTGGAAAGAATGCATTTATATCATAACTATAACTACTTATGTACAACTGGCGACAGTTTTGGAAGTTTCTTTTGCTCGAAACATCTATGATTTTATAAATCAATGGATGTTGTAGATATTTTTGTGTTGAACATATAAAATAAAAACTTTATTAAAAAGTTACGTAAAAATTTTGTAAGAGTTTATTATCTCTCTTTAATTATTGTCACATTTAGGACGAATTGTATAATATTGAATTAAAACTTTTAGGGCGAACTGTGTAATAGCCACACTGAAGTGTAATGTTGCTGTCTCATGAGTGAGCCTACGCCATCTGTTGGAAGTATATGCGTAAAAAGTACATTATTCATTAAACACAAAGTGAAAAATGTGAAATCGAAAATAACAGTCAGGAGCAGGATTTGAACCTGCATCTCCTGGATACCGTCATCACATT
Source organism: Leucoma salicis (assembly GCA_948253155.1). NCBI lineage: Eukaryota > Metazoa > Arthropoda > Insecta > Lepidoptera > Erebidae > Leucoma > Leucoma salicis. The sequence continues at coordinate 4,366,134 of OX411819.1, read as the reverse complement.
TTTCACTTTGTGTTTAATGCATAGTGCTAAGCATGTCAAATGCTAAAAATATATATAAAAATATCTAAATATTTATAGGGTTTGCGTCATTATTAGGTAAAATCTTAATTGTAAAATTAAGTATACTTCCGACAGATGGTGCAGACGTCACCCAAAGACGTTAAGTATGAATGTGTTATCGAAATTAGCAGTCAGGAGCAATTGTCAGGATGGCTGAATTGGTAAAGCATCTGGACGGTATCCAGGAGATGCAGGTTCAAATCCTGCTCCTGACTGTTATTTTCGATTTCACATTTTTCACTTTGTGTTTAATGCATAGTGCTAAGCATGTCAAATGCTAAAAATATATATAAAAATATCTAAATAAGTACATTATTCCTAGAATGTGTTATCGATGGTATTCCAGGAGACGCAGGGTCAAATCCTGCTCGTTACTGTTATTTTCGATTTCACATTTTCACGATTTGTGTTAATTTATCAATTACAAATAAAAATGTACAATATAATAAAGAAATGAATTTGTTTTCTTTTTCTTAATTCAGAAGTCTATGAATCAATAAACACAATAACACTGACTGCATAGATGGCTGAGTGGTTTAGATACCGGCCTCCCTTCCGAGTGTTGTGGGTACGATTCCCACACAGGATGACTCTTTGTGTGACCAGAAATTTTATATTGTGCGTTTTATATTGTATTACGATATTCTTTCATAAAAATTACACAAAACATGACATGTTACTCCCGAGAAAGCCCGGCAAAAATATACCGAAGATCGGCTGAATTTTGGCAGATGTTTTTCGAACTTTGTATTTTTAAAATTTTTTGTATAAATTAGGAGACCTATGTTCAACAGTGGTCTAGTAAGTCCTGATTAGTTAATTGTAGATTAATTTATTGGTTTGTTCGTCTCTTCATACACCCTCGCCGATATTGGAGACTCCTGACTCCACCTTCCTTCAATACATGACCGATTTGGTCTAGGTAGGCGAGTCTCGGTCTCCCCCTGTATCTACATCCTTCAACTTTCGCATTGTATAGCTTCTTAACCAGTCGCTCTTCCGGCATTCTTTCCACATGTCCGAACCAAGATATTGTTTTTTAATAATTTATTTACTTAATCACACTATTATATTTATTTTTCATTCATAGCTATCATTATCTCTACCCCTTTAGTCATAAATGACATATTTTACAGATCACAGTTTAAAAATACAATATTAGTATTTTTTTTACAATCGTATGTGACAACCTCGTACAGTAAAAATGTTCTGTGGTGACAACCCTATACCAGGTAAAGATAGAACGTATGTTTTCGATTTACCTTCTTAATTTTGCCTAAACGTATTTTATCCGAATTTTACACAAATATAACCAATATTAGTTACTAAATCTTATAAAGAAATCTCAAAGCTTTGACTGTAGGCTGAATATAATAGTCAGTAAAATTGTTTAACTTACATCAAAAATAATATCATAGGCGCCTAAAAAAATTTTACCATGTCCGATCCTGTTAGACGGCTCCCTGACGTTAACTGTATTATATTTTCAAAATGGTGGCTGGTGTGAATGTGTTATCGAAATTAGCAGTCAGGAGCAATTGTCACGATGGCTGAATTGGCAAAGCATCTGGACGGTATCCAGGAGATGCAGGTTCAAATCCTGCTCGTGATTGTTATTTTCGATTTCACATTTTTCACTTTGTGTTTAATGTCTTTATTTGTGTTAAATATACCAGAATTTCAGTTTTGCGAGGTTTCAAATATTTACAAGTCTAATGACTAGTACATTTGTGATAATTGAGCTATTACTTTTGTTATCAAAAACCTTCTGTGGCATACCTGCTTGTAACTATTTTAATAAATTGAGTAGAAGACACAGAAGTAAGAAACGTAAAACCCTTAGGAACACAGAAGCCTTGACGTTACATTATTCGACTCACAATTGGGAAAAGATAATTAACCCAGACCTGAATAGACAGAAGAATGGAGGATGCAAATAACTACGGAAAATTCACTATGTAGGTATATAAAGTTCCGTGCTTTGGAAGGTACGTTAAGCAGGTTGTCAGTCCTGAATAAAAAAATCTCACTACGTTCTTGACTAGTATCTACTAAGGTCACCAGTTGTCCTCTAAGTTTAGTCGTGGTCAGATACGCAGTCACTCCGTGTAAATGGTCAGCTAAAATCGAACCGATTGGAAGCCGACCCCAACAAAAAGACTGGGATAAGGCTAGGGAGATTAAGATCACTTCGTAGGATTGGTATCCCCACTGGGTAATCACTGTTATAATAACTAAATAAAAAAAATAGTGTAGGTACTGCGATTAATGTTTATAGTGGCAGTTCGTACCGCGTAGGTTTTCATGTAACGGCATTAAAAACTCCTTGAAAACCATCCTTTATTTCGAATAGACAAGATAAATATTTAAATTTCATTCAAAAGTAATTTGATAAACAAAACACTGTCATTGTGAACTTTATGGTAGAATCGTAACTTGTAATGTACAAAATTTAAGTTTTATAAGTAATTTTATATTGAAATGAAAATTTAAAGTTTAACTAAACAATATACGACAATGGCTCTGGATAAACAGAAAATATTGAACGAACTAGGAAATGTTGTAAACCAACTACAAAGCGCTGATTGGTACGTTTCAAACAGTTCATTTTTCACAAAGAGGTATAATGTACTACGTAGTACATTATACCTCAATGATTTTTCATCCGTTTTCTTTGATTTGGCGGAATAGCATGGTGTAGGATTTACAAATTTTACAAAAATAACCTAGAAATTGCCAACAGAAACAGAATTAGTATTCGAGAGAATATATTTTGTTAATTAAAACAAATTATTTGTAATTTGAAAAGTTACAGTTTAGTAGACATGTCGTGGCCTACGTGATACTATTTACCAGTCGCTCACGGTAATTGTGATACCGAGGGATATCAAGACATTGCCTGCCATAAAGATACCTAACAGCATTATGTCCTGGACCAAGTAACAAATCCGTGTTTGGATCCAGAAGCAAATGAGAACTTTCACGTTTTGCAAATATCTAGCAAAATACGGCTTCAATTCTAGCTTTTTACCCGTGCAGCAAGATTCTTTGCTTGATATCTGCCGTTAGCTATCAATGCTAGTGTCACACTGCCTACATCTTTAGTCATCAAGCGGTAAATATATACGATTAGGTATTTGAGGAGTTAGCACTTTCAAATGTCCCAAAATCAGATCTCTAACATTGACGTAATCTTATAGATTTTAGTTATATATTAAAACTAGAAAGCTTACATCAATTCATTACAAACATTATGAACTAGCGGATTAATTATTTTTGTTTCTCTAATACTTGCAAATTTTTTTCTTAGTGGCTGTATGGGAAAAATATTCTCCAGCTCTGGTCAATCAAATCCTAATACCGGTCTAATGTCTAACGATAATGGAGGTTATCGAAGTTGCTGTGGCCACCACGGCCATCATCCCCATCATGGATATACTTCTTGTGCTGGCGAACCCTGTTCGGGTGCACGCCACTGTATGGGATTCTGTAATCCACCAAAACTCTATTCCGATACCTACAATTACTTAAATAAAAATATGATGCAACCAGTTGTACAAGAAGTTTATGATGATTTGAAATCGATCAGTCCTACCAACACTGTGATGAATAATCCAATGGCAGCACAGATGGGCTTGTCTCAGACAAATAACGCGAACCAGGGCAACGCTATGCCTCAAAATGCAATGTTTGGACATTCAACAGTTAATCAAAATGCACATATGCCACATCTTCACTTTGGCAATACACAGATGAGTACTGGATACAATGAGAATAGTTACGAGCCGAATAACCCACAAGAAAAAATGGGACAAGGAATGAATCAAATGGGGTATGGAATGGAACAACCAGCTCAAGGTAGGAGTCAAATGCGACAAGAAATGGGTCAAATGGATCAAATGGGACAAGGAATGAATAATCCAAGTGCAATGATGGCAGGAATGGGCCCCCAAATAGTTAACATGATGAGCAGTAGTGTGACAAAAAGTAATATGCCTAATCAAGGTAATCCATCAGTTAACGCTTCTGGTAATGTACCTAATCCACCTGAAATGGGCCAGGCAATGCCAAATATGACTGGAGATACAAACACTTATAATAC